>VWZN01012420.1:73486-95228 GCA_013396955.1 Regulus satrapa | reverse complement strand
ACTTATCTCAATAAAGTTGTTGTATGTATATTTCCAAGACTTTAGCTGTTGCCCAATTAAAAATCCAAGCTTGTAGCTGAGAAATATGAAGAACAGGAGCTATTTTAACGGTCTCTATAAAGTTTGAAATTTACCATTGCATTGTATTATCTTAGTTTATGTATTTTACATATTTATATACATATATATCTATGTTCTGTATTTTTATATATTTTAATTACATTTGCATAATAGTCTACTAGGCAATGCTTCATGAAGACAGAAATAACCCAAACCAGCACCACCTCCACCAAAAATCTCACTACCAATATAAAAAATCTGGCCTTTTTAGGACTTATTCCCACATGAGTTTAACAAGCCTTCACCACTTACCAGAGTGAAAAGCATTATTCAGTCACTTCAGATTAAGTGGGGTTGTTATTTGAGTTAATATCCAGTATAAAATACCTCTAACCTAGAAATGGTGAATGTTTAGGCTGTAAGTTTGTTCTTACAGAGACAATGTCACAGTCAGGGTGTGACAGTATTTGGAATAGAGGGAGGATGATTGTTTAAGATCTAGCAGGGTTCAATGAACAGCAAGATATATAATTTTCAAATTGGTATGTAAACACAACCTGTTATTGAAACAACAGGATTTAGAAATTTTTCCATTATATTATATGAAACATTGTAAAACACAGATTTTTCTTTAGCTCAAGATATTATTAAGCACCAAAAGAAATATAATGCTCATGTCAAAATAAGGGTTGTAAGACATAAAACATTCCTATTAGTAGATTTTATGGGCATATTATTAATATAAGAAGTACTATCAAAGTAAAGGAACATTTGAAAGAAATATTTGGACCAAAAAATTACATTTGCCACATATTTAGATCTCTTCAGTGTTGACTGTGATGCTTTGGACTAATGACTGCATGTAATATATTAATTTGTCTGGCTTGAAAATGGTTTAGAATAATGGATTTTGCAAAAATTATTTCCTTGTTTCTGATTTTTGAAGGTACTTTATATTATCAAGTAATTTTGGTTTAGTTGTTTTAAAAAAGCAATTGCTTAGGAGCAATCTTAAGTTTTAAACTTAGTGGACTCCAAGCTGTTCACTTACAATTCAAATATCCAAAGAAAACTCCCAAAAAAGAACAGCAAAGTTTACTTCTATTCCTCTCCTGAAAAATATTGGGGTGATTTCTATTCTGTGGAAATGGAGGAAGTTAGAGTTTCTTAGAAATATTGATTATTTAGATATGTAATGATCCATATCTTTCAACGCTTGTGATTGTGAAATGGCAGCGGCTTAAATATCTTGAATTCCAGACCAGTCACCTCCCTAAAACCATGTTGTCTGTCACTCTAATTAGGGAAGGTAAGACAGAAAGAAATATTTTGCCACTCACAATAATTTGCCTAATAACATTCAGTTCACTGAAGCAAGCAATAAGACAAGGGACTTAAAGAAATAAACACTAATACTATGCCTCAGGTAAATACTGCAGAGGCCTCTCCTAGCATTTAAAGTCTTTCTTAAAAAAAGAAAAAATAAAACCCAAAACATTTGGATGACAGTGAACTTTGAGCATATTCCGTGTATTCAAGCCCACATAATTTACTTGAGTTCTCTGCAATACAGTGATTTCCTTAGGGAGGAGTCACACGCAACTGTACTGATAGAGCACTACTTCAATACATGCTGTCACTGGACTCTTTTAAATCCAATCCAGTGGTCAAAAAATAAGTGAATAAAGTAAATGATACTAAAAGAAGCAAAACCCCAAACCAAAGCAAACCAAACTCCCATCTGTTCTTACTCTGGAAGACAACCCCTGCTTCCAAACTTCTGCAAGTTTTCTCACCTGGGCTGACTTAGAACTGTGAGCAGATGCATCTTTAGTGGGTATCCTAGGTGATGCTGATATGAGCAGGGCTGAGAGAAAATTAAACAGATTTTTAAAGCATGCTTGTTTCTATGCTTCCTTATTGTTTGAATTAATTCAACGTTCTTGAAAATGCTTTGTATCCTTCTATATAAAGCAGATTCTATTTCCATGCCTTGCACTGCAATCTCCTTGACACATGCTGGTTATCTGTGTCCAGAATGGGCAAAGTCAGTAACCCATGCTCCTTAGTAACTGATGTTCAAGCTTTCTATTGCATTCTTACAAATGAATGTATTTCAGTCCTGACCTTCATCACTTGTTCTGATCCCAGCTCTGAACCTTTTCCAACCAGAGACTAGCAGTCATAAATAATGTGTTACATTTTTGTAATGGTTTTTCACTGTGAAAAGAATATCACATATAAGTTGAATGAGATCACTGGCTGTATTTCTACTTGTGTTGACAGAAACAAGGCTCTCAAATCTGAAAGTGGTTTACACGCTTTACACCCAGCCCACCCAGGTCAAGCACTAACACAGCTGTACAAATGAAGATTCTTCATGTTGGAGTGCAGGAGGCAGACGCCTCTCTTGAGTTCCACAGAAAGATAAAAGAATGCAGATAATTAATTAAGGCCTTTAGAGAAATGAAAATATATTAAACCACATGGACACAGAGTAGAGATATAAGTACAAGGTTTAGTTATAGTTTTAAGTAAAGAAGTAAGAAAGAATATATCCTAAGTACCTTAGAAAAATAAAAACCCCTAAAACCTTAGTAAGCCTTCAGGCCTAGTTCTGTGGCTTGGCTTCAGACATAACAAAAACATAGTAAGAACATTGTTTGTTCATAGGGTAAGCCCTAAGTATGATGATGCTTCTCTACAGTGGTTAGTCTTAAAGAGACTTTATTATCTTTATGCTGATTGTTAAGAAACTGGAATAACACTCACTGTTTCCAATGACAGCCTAAGATGGTGTTGCATGCTTGTGATCTTATAATCAGTCAGAAGGTTCTAAAGCTTACTGTTGTATGAATCATTTAATCTTGTTTCAATAATTAGTACATAAAGGAATATCTTTATTCTTATACCTGTACTTATGCATAAGCACGTGCAGAAATGTGAGCATGTTCATGTATGTACACGCATTTCACAAAGGTGAAATACTGAGTTAATAAGAAACACAGACTTGTTCAACAAATTAGTTTGTATGTATTTCCCCAGCATTTACATCTGCTTCAAATTCAGATATACTCAGATAACTTTTAATAATATAATAACTGTACCTTTATTCTTAATGAGGTGGGTTCAAGACATTTGCTGTGCTTTAACATCAGACTAACTAGAAGCCTAGGAAATACAAACACTCTTCAGATAACATCCTGACTTTCAAAACAAGATGAAGGAAAAAAAAAAAATCTTGACATTTTCTGTAGCCATGGAAATGATGGAATGTGTTGTAATCAAGAGGTCTTATCTTAAATGAATCAATGCTATTGGATGCACTCAAGAATGCAGAGGTGTATTAAAACTGACTGGATTCTGCAAACTAATTGAACAGTTGAAGTCATTAGAAAACCATACAATTCAGAAGGTCCAGATCGGAGTTTAGAGCGTAAATTAGGGCTAGAGAAATTACATTTTTATTACATTAATGCTGATTTATTGGGCTCTTAGGTTGGCCTCACTGAAACACAGGCAATACAGTGGCTTTGCAATAGCTCCATTCATGGAGCTGAGCTCTGCTCAACAGAGAGATCCTGTAAATCAGCAGCTTTGAAGGACCTAACCCATTACAAAACCACATGAATACATGTAAACATTTGCTAGATTCATGGAATTATAAAATTTTAGGATAGCTCAGGTTGGAAGAGACCTTAAAAATCATCTAGTTTTAACCCCACTTCTATGGGACAGGAGGGACAACTTTCACTAGACCATTCATAATATATAAAAATATTGGAATTTATAAACTGCTATTGATAACTTTCTCTATTTTAAGCTACATTTATCTTCCTGGAAAATCTTACTTTCTGGCCCAATATTACACCGAGCCCAAGAAGAACATCTTTTTTGATATCACAAGCTTCATTTTATGAACACTTCAATGCATGAGAACTACAGGCATCTGGGCAGCCAATTTTTTCCTACTTTTTTCTTATATCAGCATGATTATCTTTCCAGAAACAAGTTAACTAAAATATGAGAGTACAAACCTGCTGAGTAAAGAGGAATTTATTATTTATGACACTGATTTAAATATAAAAGACTCAGCTATGTTGCATTAAGCTTAATCTGAAAATGCAGCTGATAGGGATTCCCTACTTTACAGGTAGTAACTGGGCCTTCAGATCACCTACGTGCTGCTGGCAACATCAGGTCCTACTCCCCACATGGTTCTCAATGCTCCCCTCTAATTATCGTCAGACTTGCCCTTTTACACAGAACTTCACCCTAATAGTCTGTAAAAGCTAGTCACTTCTCATGCTCTGTACCTTTATTCTTCCTTTGTTATTTGCAATGTCCAACAATTTCCGTTCAGTAGTTTCTCATTTTCTGTTCAGTAAACCTCAGGCCAGGATCCCCTGCCTGCGTACTTTAACAATGTTCCCCCATGAAGAGGAAAAATTAGTAAGCCAAAGAACTGCCTGTGGTTATCTAAACTCCCTTAGAAATTTTTGAAAGAGGAATTAAGTCTTGTATTCTTCTAAATTTAGCTTTAGATGACAACATTCCATTTACGTAATAACATTTTGTACATGCTTTTTATTCTCCCTTAAAAGAAGGAAAAGACATCTCACATCTTATCCCCTCAGCCCCTAACATTATCAAATCTACTGGTAGAAAGTCTGACCTCAAGAAACTCCCCAGTCCCTTCATGTTTTCATCTGTCTGCTGCAAAATTATCTTTATTAGCAAGTGAGCAGAGGGAATTGCTTGGAGGCTCCTTCACTCCAGCATTTATTTTATTTTTCTGCACATTATAATTAACTTTGCGTGAAGGCACTCTGCTATGGCTTTCTTCACCTGTGACTCAAGACGAGGTATCTGCTTCAAACGCCTAACAATTCATGGTTTTCAGGGGTAGAAAGGGAGCAGGGTCAGCCCTTCAGCTCCATCTGATCAGGGACAGGCCCTCCTTCCACTGTCTATTCATCGCCATTGCATAGAATTGATTCAACTAACCTTAAATACAGCTCTACTCTTTCTACCCTCATGACACACCACCTAATGGAAAATTGAAAGGGCTCACAATTCCCCAAAATAAATCCAAATGCTAACAAATAGGAATAGCTTCAGAGAATGAGGGGGAAGATTAATAGGGGGAAAAGTAAATACATGAAAATATATGAAAAGGAGTGGGGAAGTAAATCCAACAGGATATTAAAAATGTGTGAAACAAAAAAATTCAGAAGGCTTAGAGGAAAGGAGAAAAACACCAGAAACATTTCCACTGAGAAATGGGAAAGATAAAGCTCGTAATATGGGAAATTAAAAGAAAAATCTTTCCAAAATATGACAAAAATATATGGAGGGGTGGTTGATCAATAAATAAGGAAAGACCTTGAGAGGAATTATTTTAGGTGAAAAATTGAGCAAAAAGGCCCATTTCTGTGGAAAAGAGATTATATTTGTCCTCCTAGTCATAAAGATTTCAGTAATGTCTGCTAAACTTCTAACAGAAAATATAGCAGGAAATAAGGGCTAATTAAAGGATGGAGGGTTGCTTGACTTTACCACGATGTATTTTGGAAAAGCTTTCCTCTAAGCTGAGAGTATGTTCAGCAGTTTTTAAATCCAGGTTATAAATTTAGGTTGTTTAAGAAGAATTTAAGAAGTCAATGTTCATTATTCAATTTTTGGAAATCCTTTAAGACATTTTAGTTCACTGAATCTTGAAAATGTTTTTTTTTCTATCAACTTGTTTGAAATTTTCCAGTCAAGTCAGAAGTTAGTTGTCATGATGAAGAGCACAATAGTCATAGTCATGCTTAAACCATTCTGCTTCTTATAGGCAAAATGAAAATTTGTCAGATCATATAGTTCTAAAATAAAATAAATTATTAAGGTAGATTATGCTAGAAGATTTTTTAAAAATTTGATATTATTAAAGGGCCTGTTGATTATTTTATTTTAAAATATGTAACAGCAAAACATATTAATCTTAATTTCATGTAAACTTTGTTTTGCAAGACAGGGTTTTAGCTTTTTTTCTTTTCTTTTTCTCTTTTTTTAAGTGAGAAAATTGTGAATGTCTTTAATTTCTGTCTTAGGTCAAATAACCTCTTTTTAGCCTCAAAAATTAGCTACATTTGCTGACTATTTATGGACAAAATGCCTAAAACTACCATCCAATTCAAACACTTATTTCCTGTAACAGATTTATCTACTTCAGTGAGAAGAAAGGAAGTGCAGGAGATGCTACTATTTGCTCTTATATGAGTCAGAGTTCAGTTTTGCAGACTTAGGGACTTGTGTGGTTTAATCCTGCAAGTTGTATAGCTCCACAATAGTTTTGAAAGGCCTTGTGTGCCCTGGGGTGTGTGCTGGAGGCAGGAATGTGTGGGTGGACCAGGCTGACCAAGCCTGTGGCAGCACCTTGGAACGCCTTCAACACACAGGGATCTGCAACTCAGACATCACCTAGAGCAAATTAGGAGCCTATAGGTGGGCATCAGAATTAATTTCTACCCTCCTTCCCATCAGCACCTTACATGTGAAAAGGGAGATAAGCCAGAAACAGACTTTTTATGCTGTGCCACTTAAGAGGTTTATTTGAAGAGGTGCAAAGACCTCAAACAGATTTTGACTGCACAGCTCATCTGAGCTCCCTTCCAGTGTGCTTGGCTGGAGGCACCTGCTCTTTCCCATGTAAACTATTTTTTAACTATAGAGCTAAATAATTAACACTGCATGTTTAAAATCTTACTTTAAAACCAAGAATCAGTGTGGCTCCAGTCCATGATTTGAATTATAAACTGCTCTTGGAACTCAGTAATATTTACTAACTAAATATATTCTTTAAAAAGCACTTTAGTAGTGTATACACAACCTTATACCATCAGAACAGAAAGTGCATTTAACTGGAAAAATATCAAAGAAAATAGGAAGATGTTTTTTCTTCCCTGTGACCCACTGCTTTCAGCATCTCCAGAGTGCTGAAGGAATATTTTCTACTGGACTGTCTGTCATCAACCTAGAAAATATTAAGAATTCTTTTCACGATATTAGGCAACCAGAGGTTTCCTATTGAAATCTCAATGTTCAAAAACACAACAGAGCTTTAGCTATCACTAGAGTTGATTTATCTTGAAAATCACAAAGTAAACAACAAAAAAATTTGCACAGTTTATAAAATATTACCTTTATATATATCCTATTAATATTATTTATTATTATTAATAAATATGCCCATTTTAAAATTAAGAAAGTGGAGAAATAAAAAATTCCAGCTGTGTTTGCATTTCATGATTAAAATTAGTAAGGCAATGTGGTCATGGCTTACTGAGAAGGGAAGTCATAATTTATTTATATAAATTCTGTTTCTTAAATAAATAATGATTTAAAACACACATATACAACTTTATTTATATTTAGACATAGCTTCCAGTCCAATTTCTCTGACAGCAGTGCCAAATTAATCTGTAAGCCATTCAGAAGAGTTGAAACACTGGAGGTAGAGACCCTTCCAGGTTAAGTTGACTCCTCCAGGTGGCAGTGAATCGCAGGCATCATGGCTCATCGGGGCATCATTGAAAACTCAGTCACAAATATATGGATCATGTGTGCAAAAACAACATTTTTTTTCCCTTGGCAGACAGTCTGCCTGCCTACGGAGCAAAGAAAGTTTAACATTCCATGAGGACAAGTCTTTAAGTCTGGGACTCTTGAAGGAGATTATGATAACCTGTCGGCGACCCCATTTTCATTGCTCTGGCTGAAAAAAAAAAAAACCAAACAAAAAACTTCTAATGGGTTGTTGCAGCCTCTTACACTGAAACAGAGACAAGTGTCCAGAGCCTCCTGCAGAAGAATTTGAGGGGTAACCAGGGCTGCCCTGGCAGCAGCAGCCTGCATCAGTATCACCAAGGAGCCAGCACCTGCTGCTGCTGCTGCTGCTGCTGTTGCTGCTGCTGCTGCTGCTGCTGCTGCTGCTGCTGCTGCTGCTGCTGCTGCTGCTGCTGGAGAAAATGTTTTCTCCAGCTGAGTAGCTGGGGCCCACCACTGCCATGCAAAGCCTTGAAATAATTGTTTTAAATGGCGAGGGATGCGGTGCTGGGAATTGAGCACTGAAAATTTCTGTTACAAAACACAACAAAAGCAATTCAACAAAGACAAATGGCCCTGAAAACACTAAGTGCTGATTTGTTTGAATAATAGAAGTTATAAAAAATTGAGCATATTAAGTGGTTTCCTTAGCTATTAGCAGCAGTAAAGGTTGGGAGGGGGGTGCTTTGCTCAGTTCAATCCTAATTATTTTGGATGCAATGTGCCAATAAACAAGCAGATACTAAATCTTACTTAGTTGTACCTCATCACTATACTTAGTTATAAACTGAAGCAACTTCTCTGATGAAATTATAAGTCCTCCCGGACCATCTAAATAAATTCACAGCCAAACAAATGTTCTGAGGAAGGATGCATATGCCCAAATTTAGATGTTTGAAGGATTATTCTGAGTCATAAAAGTATAACAATTCCACCAACTCAAAGTTTCAAAAAAAAAAACCTCCCAGGTGGCTCTTCATTAGGGTCTAAAATGTGAACTTAAGATCTGAACCCTTGGCTGAGTTTAACAGGTTTCCTCTTTTTGTTCTTTTTGTCTTCAAGGTGGAGTAGTGCTCATGAAATGAAGATGTAAAAATAGCATTGTCTTAATCAAGGATTTGGCCCATATGAGTAGATATCTTTCCCAGCTTTTAATGATGTATTTAATTGATTTTAAAAAAAAAAAATAAAAAAAAAAAAAGAAAAAAATAAAGAGAAAAGAACTTGCCTAGAAAGGTTCACATTTATTTCCACCACATATATTCCAGCAAAACTGTGCTGCATTGGTTTTTATTCTGTATGAATATATGTTACCTTAGAGCTATCTGAAGTACTACCTTCAGACATACTAGAAAGAACAGTTTTATTTGTCTTACTGGTTTTGGGATTATTGATATTTTTTGCAACAAAGCCCTGACAGCTACTTTCCTTAGGAGCAATGAAGCTGTCAATCATGAGAGTAAAGTCCTTAGGAGCTGAGTGAAGATGCCTTGTTCAGCAGTAGCACCTAGGCTTGGCAACTCATTACCAAGTGACATTAGGATGAATACAAACCTCCCTGGCTTCAGAGCAAAACAAAAAAAATATGCATTTCCTTGGCTCATTTCTCCAAACTTCTCCAAATGAAGGTGAGAAAAAGGAAGAGGAGAATAAGAAAATAAAGGGAGTAAAGGAAACAAAGATAATGAAAGGGTGGGGAAAAGGTAGTGAAAACTCCACTTCTCCTTAAAATTATCCTCACTAAGAAATTAAAACCATTAAATACTACACACAAACCATTATTAGCCATGAGATTCACACCTTGTTGGAGAACATTAGAAGGTGTTCAGAAATCATAATTTTAGGCAAACTAGGATATCCAAAGAAACAGATTCCCGCACTTTTGTTTTTAACTGTGATGTGATTAAAGATTCATGGGTTTCAGCACCAGAAGTGACCATTATGACCATTTAATTTATCTGCATTTTAAAATGGACTCGTATCACTTGAAAATCCATCCTGATCAGGGTCATTATTTTGGTTTGATTGGTAGTGTGACCATTAGAAAGACTGTTAGGAATGTATCACACATTACAATTAGATATGTGAGATCTGATGTGCTCTTATCTTCTGAGCACCTGTGATTTGGACCATTTTTTTGTGGTCTAGAGGCTGTACTTTATTTGTATGATCTGAATTTTTTTTTCCATTGGTTTTCATCAGTTATGTGCAGTTCAACATCTCTTACCTTTTAAGTAGTTTCACAGACTTAAGTACTGCATCTTATTAAGAAGTACTTGCATTTTTTTTTAAAACATTCTCAAGTGCATGGAGTAATTATCAGATTGGTGCACAAGCAGAAAACCACTTCAATTTTTTAACTGTTGGATATTACACATTACTCCATTAATGGTCTGTTGATAGAGGGTTTTTTCCAGACATAAAATATAATACAATAATTAACTAGGTCTTCATCACTTGGACTTCCCTGGCGTTACACAAATGAAATGACAGTGTCTCCTCTCTTCTCTCCTTTACATGTTCCAATTGTGATAATAATAAAATAGCCAATGAAAATATTACTGCCTTGTTACATAATTTTTTTGACTGGCATTTCCTTTAGAAGATGTTGTGGGGGGTGGTCAGAGAGGCTTCAGCTGCAATTAATATCAGTATTTCTAACTTAGAGGACATCTACATCTTCATTGAACTGTACACATTAATGTAGAATAGGTTGATCAGTCACTGTTTTCTTGACATGATCTAAATAAGGGGGTTCCTTTGAAAATCCTAAATTCATTTGAAAATCTTACATTTTCAATTGTTTACTGGCGAGAGTGACAGTAGGTCTCACTGACTTTTATGAAGATTAAATGTTTAATCAATTAATATATGCAACCATAAAATAAACACTGTTAAGGCAATATTTTGTTTTAATAATGCATTGAATTTGAAGATTTACATATTCTGGACATAGGAGGTCTTGTTTTTGATAAACAGATCTAGATACATATGTATAAATACCAACTTTTAAGGCTGGAACTAAAGACTCAGAAGGATAAAAGCTTTTACCTAAGGGACTGCAGTACTGAGGATGATTTTGCATGTCAAAAAGCAATCCCAGTAGTGACTTTTATTGTGTCAAGTAGACTGTAGCAATGACTTTTGCAGTATGCTGACTTGATCAGCCATGGAGACCACATCCAAGCTGGATGGGGTTTAGATCACATCATTACTGCCAATTTACTTTCAGAAAGCAAGCCACCAAAAGGGGAGAGTTCCTGCCATTCCTACTTCAGTTGCGTATTCTTTTCAAGTCAGACTCTGGTCAGATCCTTCTCCTCTTGCAGGAATAGAAGCAGAACAGTTTGATATTATATTTTAATTATTAATACTTGTTACTCTCTCCCACTTACCGTAGTAATATGACTATGCAAGTAATATTTGACCCAATGCTATGAAATGCACAGTGATTAGATGTTCCAATTGCTGTATCAGAACTTCATTATTTCTATCACCATAAAGATGCAAGAGCAGTCTGGATGGAATATTGATTCATCAATTAATCATCAGTTAAACCTAAGCAATAACTCTCTGAACTGCAGCGAGTAAACATAGCAAAAGCACTTTCATACCTATGCCTGTGATTTTTCAATCAATGTTTCACTGATCTGACTGTAATTAAATCAAAAAGCCGTTCTGAGTGGTAGTATTTTCTTAAAGTATAATGATGTTGTGAATCAAGTTTTTACTTTTTCTGTCACTGAATAGAAATATTTCTTGGATGCTGGGAGCTTACACAACAGCACATACGTTTAGCAGATTGACGTGTGCATCTGCCCTATTTCTTATCCATCACACTTTTTTTTTTTTCCAATTTCCTCTTAATGATTATATATAACCTCTATTGAATTACTTATTCAGCATATCTCATTTCACTGAAACAGGACAGAACAATTAAGTTCCATGATGACAAAACTGGTCTGAGAAATTTTTTATCTCCTTAAAAGCACAATATAGGGATGATTATCCCACTGTATTCATCATTGGTGCAGCCTTTCCTGGAGTACTGTGTGCAGTTCTGGGCCCCACAGTTTAAGAGGAATGGGATGGTCCAGAGAAGAGCAACAAAGCTGGTGAAACAGATGGAAGACCTGTACTGTGAGGAAAGGCTGAGGGCTTTTGACTTACAAAGTTTGGAGGAAAAGAAGCTGAGATGTGACCTCATTGCTCTCTACAGCTTCCTGAGGAAGGGATGTGGTGGAAGGGAAAGGGCTGAGCTCTTCTCACTGGTATCCAATGATATCCAGTATGGGAATGGTTAAAAGCTTCAAAGTTGCACCACTGGAGGTTTAGTCTGGGCTTAAGGAAGTATTTCTTTACCAAGAAGGTAAACAAACACTGGAACAGGCTTTCTAGAAAGGTGGTCGATGTCCCAATATTGTCAGTGTTTAAGAGGCATTTGGCAGCACACTTAACAATATGCTTTATCTTCTGCTTAGACCTGAAGTGGTCAGGCTGTTGGAGTAATTTATCTTTGTGGATCACTTCCAACTAAAACACTCCATCCTGTTCCATTGCGTTCTATTCTATTCTATTCTATTCTATTCTATTCTATTCTATTCTATTCTATCCCATGAAATCACAATGTATTCTATTCTGGTGTGAAGAAATGTCTTATTCATATTTTATATTTTGCCTCTCCTAATTATGTTTTACATTTAGAAAGGGATACTCTGGATTTCAAAGAAGAAAAAAATGGAAAAAAACCCCACTCCAGACTATTCTGCTGCATTGGAAATTAAGTACTATAATTCCTGAAAATAGTCTATATTACAGTCTTATGTAAATATTATGATCACCCCAAGACCATTGCAACAACTTCAATACTGGTTTTTCATTTATTGTATTTTATAACCATCTCTCTCTTAAAGAGACATTATTGGAGGTATTCATTCTGCTGTTACTTGACTGATACAAAGAAAGCTCAAACAAGACAAAAAATAGCCTGCATGAAAGTCCATGAACATGACAGTTTCTGCTGGACCAGAAAGCATTCAGAAGTTAACCCACACTGTAGTTAAATTGACACTATAAAAATGGAAAATTCTCTTAGAAAAGGAATGAGTACTCAGGTAAGAGCCTCATTTGAAGTACACTAACCATTACCATATAGACTTGTGTGAACACACTTGTGTGTCACCAGTAAAATAAGTTCTCAGCTCTTCACTGTGACACAGTTCCGGGGCATGTGCAATGAAGTGCCTGGCAACTTTTCAAGCTGTGGCTGCACGATACAGTACAGTCCTGCAGCAGGAGATGGGAATGATGCTGAGGACTGACATGCACAGTTCATGCTTTTCAGAAGTTTATTTTATCCAGGCTGCAGCCTGGCCCTGAAGGACTGAAAGTCCATAAGTAATTGGAGGGAAGAAAGGTACTCCTGGAATACATTTTCTAGTTTCTCACCACCAAAAGGGGCAAGAGAAAAAACCACTTTGGGGCTTTCAAAGGAGCCAACTGCAATGATAGTGCTGTTACCATTGTCCAGAGCGATCTATATGGCAACACAAAGAAAGGCTCTTCAAAATCATACCCCCAAGCCAAAAGTAAAAAGTAATGAAGAAGGACCTGTAGAAGCATTATTAGGTGCAAACTTTAATCCCTCCTGACAGTTGAAGGGAATGAATTGTGGCCTTCTCAGCTGGGCTTAGTGATGTAATTAGATAAAACAGTGGTAGTATCAGTGGTGCTCTGTCTGGCTGCCATTTCCTGAGAGAAAACCCACTGTGCACCTTAATGAAGTCTTCTGTACAGCCACTTTGTGTGCTGTTTGGTGCCTGCTGTCCTTACACTTGAGAATACTTGCCAAATCTTGCTGTTCACAGAATTTAGGCTTATGTTTTGTGATCAGATCCTGAGAATCAGGCCCTGCAAGTTTCCTGTGAAGTTGGTTTGGGAGGTTTTCCAGGTAGTGGGCAGGCTCTTCCTGTGGCCCTCATAAAACCACTGCCTCAAGCAAACAGAAAGTGGTGTGCCACCTCCTAACCAATGGTCATTTGTTGCAGCCATTTATATGATACATACAGTCCCAACAAAGAACAGGAGTGGGAAATGTGTTGGTGGTTTGGGTTTTTTTCCCTGAAAATATAATTTTCTTGAACCATTGCAATGGGGGCTAGAATTAGGTGACTTAAACTGCATCAGGAATGTGCATTAAATCTGTCATATACCTTCATTAAAACCTCAAAATGAGATAAGTAAGTGTGTAACAGGAACTTCTAAAACATTTGAGGCTAAGCTTTACTGATTGTCAATTAAAAAAAAAGACAAGCAAGAAAATAATGAAAGCAAGTAGCATTGAAAAGGAAGTAAACCTTCCATTGTCTTTAAGCCTGGATCTACTGGAGATAAGCAGGGGTATGCTTGTGTGACCAATATTTCAAAAATGAAATGTATAATTCCTGGATTTTTTAATAACAATCTCAAACCCATTGGATCATCACTGAGAAAAATCAAAGAGTATCCAGGCAACCCAGATACCTCATCTTTTGGACTTAACATTGGATAAATATTTAATGAGTTATCAACATAAAAAATGCAAATATTTCCTTACTTTATCTATATTGAAAATAATAGCTTCATCCAGCTTCCTACTTTCACTGCTTGCTGATATTGTAATTGTATTTAAAAGTTCTTTTATTTTTTTTAAAATTTACAAATAAATAGAGTGGTAATCCAACCATTAGCATTGTTGTTATTATTATTATTATTTACATTTATGTCTGATCTGTTGTGAAAATATCCACAAAGAACTTCAAAGGCATTACCTTCACTGGTTCAATTATTCAGGGTAAGCCTCAAAATCAGTCCTGGAAACTGCATGACACAAAGAGTTTGTCTTTAACTACTTTCATATGCTTGTAGCTTTAAAATTACAATTAGTAAACATTGAAGGTCTCAAAATGAGATCTTGGTTTGTTCTTAAAATTTGAATTTTTAAAAATATATTCAGCACAATGAGTGAAATATTATTAATTTCTAGCTATAAAAAGTCCTTTAGTTTTCTGATGTTATTTATTCCAGAATTTCATTTTAATTAGTAAGAGCCATGGAATGGGCACAGGGGAATAAATGAGAACAGAACAGCTATTAGGCTGTATATAAATCGTCATATAGCTACTGGTAGATCACCTTTTCCAAATACCTAAAAAACAATAACATCAGCAAGATTCTACTGATTCTGACTCAGCATTTCTGCCTTAGTAGACAACAGCAGGCATAAATGATTTTGGTAAATAACATGTGGTAATACAAATTGGAGTTTACATGTTTTTTACCTTTTTTTCAACTTCTCCTTTTTATCAAACCAAGAATGTAGTTCATTTAGTACCAGTTGACCTTGTGACTGTGAACACATACATAAAATGATAATGAACAGCTTTTTCTTGCACTACAGATGATTATCCTATGAATCTTTTTATTGTCTATTTTACCTAGCTCAGCAAAATCACCTCTCTGAGCTTCAGCAAATAAAGTCTCAAACACACTGATCAGGTACACCTTAAGTAGCTGTGATTAATGATATTCAATTGCTAAATTCAGACATTTTGTATTATATCATATTGCCATTTTGTAGATTCTGGAATCTAAAGCAATATCAATAACTTAAGGAGTTCATTTTTTTCACACAAATGGAGATTTCATGTCTTGGATCTTTCACTATTCAAAGGCAATGAGGAGATGAGGTTAGTTCAGAAGACTGCGGTCAAATATGTTGTATTGCTACTTTTGTTCTAGATAAAATTGAGATCTTTACAGGGAAGGTAAGAAAGCTGGTTTGAAGAACAGCTGAGCTCAGGCAAAAAGCAAAATAAATGAAAAAATTCCACTGATGCTGCTGGGATAGTCACAGCATGCACTTTTCAATCAACATCTGTCACTGATGAGACTCCCTTAGAGGAAAGCTTGCAGCAGAGTTTTTACTTCATCAATATCATTAAGTTTTAGTGATGACTGATGCTGAGAAGATAAAATACATGGACATATAAGGCAGTGCAATAGCAAAAGAATAGAAATTAAGATTTTTTTAAAATTTCATGCTATCAAATAAAAAATAATTTCCGAGCCATCATTTTAATAGCATAAATTTACTTTTTTTCAATATTCATTTTCCAAAAAATGCATGTATTTATGTTTCAGTCATATTTTATCATTTCATAGCATGATAAAAACAATCTAAAAAAGAAATACATGCCATAACAGCAAGAGGAGATTATGTCTTTTAAAAATTCTGTATAAATATTGATGTCAACCTAACCTGTTTAGAAGGGCTATATGAATATTATCCCTATAAATTATGACTCATATAAATATGTGTAAAATATGAATTTACCAAAAGAAACAATTATTCCTGCCCATAATTTGTTTCTGGCTGAGACTGCACAGTTCTACTTCATCTAGTCTCAATAATTATCTCCACAGAGATTAAAAATATGTGGACTTTTGTTTACCATTAAAGATGTTACTGAAATATACTGTGATTTTTTTCCAATAAATATTACAGTAGCATACAAGTGTCTCTAGTTTGGAAACGCTCCTATTTCTTTAATCAAAAATCACATTGAACTCTGTGGAGAGTATGAGTATCAATGGTTAATTTATAGGTAAGAAAATATAAGAAATCTTGTCCCTCCTTCCTTCTTACTATATTCCAAAACTTTTTATTTTCCTGTTTCCTAGGTTATAGTCACTGCTCTGCAAAGAACTGTTTTGCTCCTCTGTCCCTGATATGCAACCACATGCTTGGTAGGATTAAAATACATTTTGTTTCATTGAGAAAATACATTTTGTACCCTGAGAGCAAGTGAGGAAGTTACTTTCCTCAATTTCTTGTTATCATCAATAAAATTTATTGCTCCCTAGTTTTTATGCAGAACCTTTAAGTTGCATTTGCCGTGTTTTTATGTTTCCTTAAAATTATTTACAATATAAACATGGAGATAACAAGAATAGATTTCATAAGAACCTCCTTTTCTTCCAATGTGCAGGCATACACCTATGCTTTGGAAAGTGTAATGCAACTAAAAAATTCCCTGCTCATCATTTAAATAAAGGTATTTCTAAGGCAGAGTGTTACAGCCATTTAGTTGCTCAGTCTACTACTAGAGAAAGGATCTGGAGAAATAAAACATTTGTATATGTTTGATATACAGAAATTTCTTCCTTTCATTAACATGCATGTTACTTTCTAACCTCTAATTTTCTTTTGGTTTTTTTTTTTAGTGAATTAAATTTTACTAGGTCAATTTGATTCATATTATTTCAATATCTTCTTATTTATTTGGAAAGTTCAATAGGACAAACACAAGGTCTGTGTTTTCAATGTCTTCTCTCCATATTTAAAACAAAACTCACTGAGGAATAGGGAAGGCTTTAGATAATGTGATCAGTAAATTATCTATCAAAACAGATTCTCTTTCAGATGCTTCACAAATGCCCTACTTGAAAGAATTACAAAAGTTTCTGTCTCAAATATTTATTTTTTTAAAAAACATAGTCCAGACTGGATGCATTGTGCAATAGGAAAGCTTAAAACTCAGAGTCTTCTGACTAGTATTAGAAAAGACACTGATAATTCTTAGATTTTAAGGCAGGCAGAAGCTTTGGGGTTGATTACTACATGCCTTTTAAAATTTCCTGTCTATTGACACATCTCCAATATGATGAGTACCATTTATTCACAGGAGTGAAGTCACCAAAGAGGTATGGTTTTGGACAGAGGTCAGTAAAAGGAAATGCAGATGCTGGCAAGAAGCTTTCTTGTATCAAACCCAGCAAACCACATCAGGTCTCAGAAGTGCTGTGCAGTGGATGAATCAAGTCAAAGGTTAAAAGGAGTGTAAGTACAAAAGAAGTTTCACTTCTCTTGGTACAGTCACTGAGTTGTTGGTAATCAGCAGTTAAGGACTTTTTGATCTTGAGATTGTTCTCCAGACATTTCCTTCTGCTGATGTTTGAGAAACTTATCATACACTGATTTCCTAATTCTTCTTCTAGCCCTACTATTGAGCTTTATGATTCCATGAAAACTGTGACTATATTGTATTTTATAATATGACCTTCTCTTTATTATCTTTTTAACTTGCTCCCAAACAATTTTGCTACAAGGTAAACTTTGCTTGGTTATAGCATTACTCTGTTTGAGATTTTACATAATATTTTATACGTTCCTCCTATCAGCCATCTTGTTTCCAAAGTGAAGAGTATTTTTAATCTCCATATATCTCATCTGATTTTTCTTCTACCTCTCAAACTACTTCTACTGCTTTTTTTTTTTTTTTTTTTTTTTTTAAAAAGGGTNNNNTTTTTTTTTTTTTAACAAGGATGATCAGAATTACATCCACAAAATACAGACTCACCAGACATATTATAATAATGACAATTTCTGTTCTTTATTACTTTCATAATACTTCCTAAATTCTATTTACCACTTTAACTGCCTCTGAACATTCAGCTGATGCTTTCAAAAATCTACTTATAATGACTACAAGATCTTTCAGTGCTCATTATTGTGCAGCTATAGTAGGGTTATTGTGCTTCTCCCACCAAATGCATTATTTTGCATTCATCAGCATTGAATTTTATCTGCCTTTTTCATTCCCATTTCCAGAGCTAATATCACAAGATATTCCTGCAGGTCTTCACAGTCAGCTGCAGATTTCAACTCACTATTCTAAACATATCTTTTACTCACACCACTGACTCTGTCAAAGGACTCCAGCAGATTTGAGAAGCAAAAATTATGTTGCAAATCACATTCCCTTTACATAAAGTACATTGACCTTTTCCGATGTATTACAGTTACTTCACTTTCTAATAAGGCTATCATCCTCACAGCATTTATTTATAGTCTCAGTTTTGAAATCAAGCACCTAGAAATATCTGGATACCTCTTGCTGCCCTTCAGAGAGATTAATTTGACTGACAGATTGGTTACCGTAGTCAGTATTTCAGCAATTTGATATTTTAATTTCCTTACTTCTCCTAGTTAAAAAATTGTATTGATGTCTTGCTACAAGGTATTCTATTATACTCTGACATCTGACACTTTAATGTGAAACAGTTGCTCCCTCCTCATCCTCATTCATTTTGTAGTAGTGAAAAAAAAAAGGAATTTAAATATTAGGCTATGGCCTTGTCTTTCTCAAGTATATTTTAGTTGTCTATTAAACTTTATTTCTGGTTGGATTCCTGCTTCTAATATGTTTGAATAAAATAGGGGGTTTTCATTTTTATGCAACTAGCAACTTGTTCCTTGAAATCTCTTTTTGCTTTCATTGCTAGGAGTTTATATTTAGAAAAATAAATTTGTATGAATGGATCAAAGTTTCTATGATATTTAATATTTTTCCTGAAAATTACTTTTTTTTTTTTCCTAAAACCTTTTTTTACTCTGCTGTTTTAGTAAAATAGGTGACTTATTTGATTGCATACTTCCAATTTTATGGGCAATTTTGATAAGCAAAGTGTAGTGCTATGTAGTCTTCACCTTGTCATTAGCATTTTGCTCTTCTAGCTTTTCCTTCTCATACCTCTAGTTTCTAAACTGCAGCAGAACCTAATGCATCATGCCTGGAGAAAAACCCCAGAAGGACAGGAGTAGCTTGGAGAGGTACCTCCCTGGATTCTAAGCACTGTGGGTCTTGGATTTCCTAAACAAAGGTCTTTGTATTTATCTTTTGATTTTCTCCACATATATGTCAAGTAAATTTTAAACTCATGTATTGCCTCATTTTCTGTACTTCAAACCCTCAGATACCATCTTCTACTTCCAAAGCATTTCATTAACGAGTATACAGATGTAGACACCAAGACCTGTGTGTCTACACAGTTCTATCTTTTATGAACAACAGTTTTTTCAACAAATCGGTGAGAGAAACATTCTGAGGTTTCTGCTAAGGCAATAAGGCCGGGTGATTTAGTAGGATAAAATTTCTATTTATTTACTTATTTGCATAATCTTGGGTAAATGGTTGGTATTAAATGAAAGATGTCTGATCTAATAACTGTAGCATATTCAGTTGAGACTTCAATGCACCCTGTACTTGTAGATGAACAGAGTTTAAGACCATGTAAAATTGAGATAGTTTAATGGGACTGACATTGAAAGACCTCTTAACCCATCTTTTATTAACATCAAAACATGCCATTATTTTGACCATTGCAATCTTGGGTCCATTAGGAATGTCATAGAAAGATTATGCTAAAGAGGACTGCCTTTTAAGCTCTTGACTTCTCTCTGAGTTAGCTCAGCAGGTTTTTGAGGCTAGTGACATTCAATCTTTTGGTCACGGCAAAATTTTTTTTGAGAAACTGAAGAAGGAAAAATGTTTCCAAACCCAGATGTTTATGAGATTTTCTTTCCTCACTGCAATGATGTATGGGTTAAAAGCAATTAAAAATTAGTCTTCTTAAATCTATGCCCTGGCACCACCAGGCAGTGTGAGCAGCAGCCAATAGCTGTGGCCTCTAGGGTCACAATGGGAGAGATAGAAGAGGGACTCTTCTGATGTCACAGGTTTTTGTCCCTTTTCTGGGAAGAGGAGACCAGAAGGAAAACCAGAATGAATTCTGAAAATGTGTGTTATTCCAGCATTGCTTTTGGGTTGTTGGAATTGGTTTCCAATTTACTTCTTTCTTGCCTTGAACCATTTGGTTTGCAAGCTGCCAAACCAGAGTTATTAGTAGAGCATTAGAAACTCAGACTTTCTTCTTCACCTTTGGGTTTAAAATCATACATTCTGCTGCTGGGATTCAGCTTGTATCAGGAAAAGACGGTGTAGAGTTTCATTACCAAAAGACAGTAAAAACAGTTCTATGGAGTCTTAAGAGAATATTTGAAATGTCTAAAGAACTTCTGCAGGTACCCACAGGCAGGATTAGAGATCCTTTGAGAGCTAGGTTTAAATATTTTATCATCAGAACTATCATTTTATGTAAGGATGATGTGCTCAAAACCTACACAGACGTTGTGTTAATGATGGCTTAAGCAAGAGGATGCTTCCATTCTTTCTGTAATGTGACTGATCCCACATCTGAGGTAAATTCAGTGCTCTTTCCAAGAGAAATACTCATAGTTGTTTCTCAGTTCTGCAAAGGCAGAGTAAGAAAGTAGGTACTGCTACTGGGAGACATCAGAAAGCACCAGACAGGGGAAGCATGAAGAGAGGCTGAATTTCCACCTGTAAACTTAAAGTGGTTGGCTGAGCTTGATTATAATTTATATGAGAAGGGGAGGATTATTTATTTTTCTGCAAAGCTTCTGGATTTATTCTCTTTTTGCATTTACTTTGCATTTTTTAAAAGACTTTCTTTGGATTTCTGGGGCTGTCTCTGAAACTGCGGGAAAAACAAAAAATCTCCAACAACATTTTTTTTGTGTGTGTTGGAGAATTGAGGCCTTACTTTTTTCTGACCAGGGTGTGCAACAGAAATAATTTCCTTGACATCTAGCCTGGGTGTGCAGAGAAAATAATTCCAAGACACATGACTCCTTACTAGATTTCTTCAGATGCTTATAGAGTCAAAACTCATAGAAATTCATTGGCTCAATGTTCATTGGTCCCAAGTAGTGCAGTTCTTAGCATTTGGTTTCCTATTGGTTATCAATCCCTTCACCTTCAATGTTAATTAGGTTCTCATTCTTGATTCTCTTTTGTCTCCTTTCCCAGGCCAGGTGTCTCCAGCCATGCTAGGTGTGATGTTTGGAGCTGATGGTCATTAACGGTCATTAATGATCATTACCTTTTGTGTATCTGGGATACTACCAGTCTGTTGAGATCAGCCTTGAATGATGAAACAGTCCTTTGAAAAGAAACTTAAAATTCCTTTCCCCTGGGGCAAAGCTGAACAAAACCCCTGACTAAAGTTATANTTCACATTTTAAATTATAAAAAGTATTTAATTTTTTTTAAAAATAGTGTTTAAATAATTTCCATACATCATTTTATAGTTTAAATGAAAAAAAACCCAAAAAACCCCCAAAAAACCCCCAAAACCCCAATCTATTTTTAAACTAGAGAATCTGTATTAATGGAAGCTTGTGACACTT
>VWZN01012420.1:59319-72438 GCA_013396955.1 Regulus satrapa | reverse complement strand
GATTTAACACCTTTTACATTTTTTCTTTTCACATTTTAAATTATAAAAAGTATTTAATTTTTTTTAAAAATAGTGTTTAAATAATTTCCATACATCATTTTATAGTTTAAATGAAAAAAAACCCAAAAAACCCCCAAAAAACCCCCAAAACCCCAATCTATTTTTAAACTAGAGAATCTGTATTAATGGAAGCTTGTGACACTTTATGATAAAGTCACCTGATCTTTGCAACAGGTAATTTCATTCAACCACCAAGTTGGTGATACTGCACAAATTCCTAGAGCTATGCTTTGAAAAGAAAATTGCCTTCAGAGGAAGCACAGAAGAAATCCTCTGTGCTTTTGCCCAGAACAATGAATTTAAACCCATAATACTGGTCATCCTGATGTCTGTTAGCCCTCCTCACCATGATGGTTCCTGTTTGGCCTCGGAAAAGAGCCTGATAATTTTGCTCTTTTGAACCAGTGAGCATAATAGGTGCCTAAATATCTATTAAGTACCTATTATGTACCCATTAGGTAGAATAATAGCCTATCTGAATATGGCCTTAATTGCTTCTGTGCAAATGTTCCAGAAATCTGTGTGCTAACAACAGTAAAGACTTACACTGCTGAAAGAAAACCTATGAGCAAAGTCACAGCTTCTTGATAATGGGCCATTATCCATTAACTGTACTCACATAAAAAGACATCTCTTTCGTAAAATGCCCTTACAATGGAACTGCAGCCGAGAGATGATATTTCCTCTAACAAGTGTTGTCTAATCAAACAGAGGCAGCAATTTGCAACAGCCTGAAGGGCAGTGTAGAAATAATTCTGAAGATCCAAAAGGTGAGTTGGGTGCCAGGAGGATGCCTGTAAAAGAAGGTAGGAAAATGGTGGATTCTTTAGGCAGGGAAACCTGCAAGAATTGGTAAAGGCAAAGTAAGAGCTTCCTAAGAAAAGATGGTCTAAAAAAGCCTGAAGAGAAATTGAGAAAAGAGTAGTTGTAACATAGGGAGTATTCATCTTCAGGTGTTTTCCTGCAATAGGGACTGCATATTGTCATTCCTCTGTGTTTTCTCATAACTTGCCTTAGGAAAAAGACAAATGAGAGCAAAGTAAAGCTTTTTCCCTGGATATTAAGGAAATGCATTCTCTTTTAATATGACCAACATTTTTCAAGTCTGAGTCCATCAAGCCTTTTCTTTACAGTATCCAAATTCCCTTGAAATATTTCGCATGCAGAAGATGAACTCTTCATTTTTGTATCAACGGAGGAATGGCAGTCAGAAGGAGACGAAGGCAAAAGCCAAGGAAACAGAGCCTAAATTTTGCACATTTTCTCCTACACAAAGATGCTGCAGTCTTTCTGTATGAGTTTCACATGTACTGTAGGAAAAAGATGTTTATCTTCTGATCTGTTTTATTCTCTAAGTGATATGAGGGATCAAAGAAAAAGTGTTACTATACATGAAGAGTTACCACAGGTCCTGTGCTGTAGTTTTCCATTGAGTCTTCACGCATTTCTATTGTTTGGAGTGAACAGAAAGCCATAAGGACATTTGAATGAGATAAAGAGCATTCTGAAATTTCTTGTGTTCAGGTGATAAGGAGTTCTCTGTATCATCATACATGTATTCTCAAGTAGTTTCCTTATCATGGCAAATCCCAGTGTTATATCTTGGCTAGGAAATGGATTGTTTTCATTTTTACCTAGGGACTCCAAACAACAAGAACTAATTAAACCTAAGAGTGATGTGAGGCTGACAAGCAGAACAATTTCTTTTTTGCTTCTGACCGTTATCTAATGTGGGTTTTTTTTTTTTTCTTACTGAAAAAAAAAAAAAAAAAGGTCTTTAATTAAAAATGCCACCATTTGAATGACTCTTGATGACAGTGAAGTTAAAGAACATAATTTCTGGCAGCTTTAATCAGAAAGCCATGAGACCATCTTACATGAATAATACAGTCAAAATAACAGACTATGTGCTAGTAATAATGATTTAATGTTTGACACTTGTTTCCTTAATTTTGTTTGCATTTATGCAGAAAGAATGACTGCATCTTTTGTTATCAACATAAATAAATGCATCAACTTCCAGCTCTTGTTCTCATGGCATCTGCAATATAATGGAGCCATTACTGCATTACCCTGCTGCTGCCCAGCTCCTGACACGTAGATTGATCTATCCCACAGGTGATTCATCACGTTACAAAGTTTGTTTGTTCTCTGGTCCATGAGCAACACACTGTAATAAAATCTGGCTATAGTTGTCAAAGAAGTTGAAGGGTCCTCCATGTTTTTATATCACCCTTAGGTTAGCTAAGTTACAGTGAGTATCAATAAGAATGCAGAGTTACCTAGTCAGCTGAGGGATTGAGAAAAACATTCTTAAAGTAGTAAAATGGTTTGATGTGATTTTTTTATTCAAGCATTAATATGTAAAAAGCTAAAACTGAAATAAATTTTTAAAATCCTTTCCACAGGTAAAGAAATTGTTTTATTTTGCAATTTAGGATTGTCGACTTTCACAGCAGTGCATAAACAACACTCGTGGGAGCTTTTCTCCTGACAACATTTCCCTAAGAGGTGAGAAATGACCAGCCAGGGTAGGTAAGGAGGTGCTCTACTGAAATATCACTTGTGGGTTTTTTACTAGGGAATAAGTCTAGAAAAATACCAATATGTTAATGCACATATTTTCATCATTGGGATCTCTTTTATATTAATTTATTCCATCTGAGGAAAGTTTAAATTAATTTTAAGTTTCCATTTTTATTTTTAAAAAATTAATAATTGTAAACCTGACTGTAGTATAGCACATCTTACTCCTGACTTTAAAAATAAAGAATCAAATTATTTTCTTTATTCAATAGTTCATCAAATGAAGTACTGTACTGAAAATTAATTATACAGAACTGAATGCAGCACAGATATAAAATAATCTATGAATTTATAAGGCTTGTTATCTTTATGGAATTTTTTATCAAAGTTATGAGAAGCCAGACTTACATCTGATTGTTATCTTGTCGTTCTACAAATGTACTACTGTATTTTGAGATAAAAACTGGTATAGATCCTTTCTGAATGGATTTTATAGGTTCTTTTTTTCTCGCATACATACTGCTATAGCTCAGACTGAACGAATAATGGGTGAAGCTGGTGAGTAAAGTAGTTGCAGGGAGTTCAAGATAAATTTTAAAAGTTGTTAAAGTCTAATTTCTATCAGGCATGTCAAACACAGATCCCAGATTGGGTCATGCTGTGAAAAGTTGATCAGAGGCTGGGTAATGGAAATGGCAGCTGAGGGAAGATCGCAAACACCACATCAATAGGCAAAAAAAATTTTCAAAATATCATAAACTGAGAGAGGAGAACAGTTTAAGAGTGTCCTTTGGAAAGGAGACTTAGGAACTCTAAGCAGACCAACCTCTTAAGCTCTCTGTGTTCAGGAAAACAAATCATATCTATCAGCTGATGGTAATGAGAATTAGGGGTAAAAATACCTTAAACCCAAGGAATTCCATCATCGAATTTCTTTGTTATCAGCAGATATTTTTGCATTGTTTGGGAAAGAGTCCCTAAGGCTTTGTAACTCAGAACCAGAGATTATCTCAGGGAGTTGGATTTTTTTTTTCCTCCACATACAAAATTTTATCAGAACACAAAACTTTGACTCCTGGAAGCTGCTTAGCCTCCTAGAAAGATGAAGGTCGCCACATTTTCCATTTCTAAGAACCACAGAGCTTCTGCTCATTCTGCCTGTTTACCATTGCTCTGGGCAGTGCTGCAGGAGTCCAGCACATGCTGCCACTGCCACTGCTTCCAGACCTTACCAGGCTGGGGAATGTCTTCTGCTGTCAACTGTTTTGGGAGCTGGAAGGGTATGAATAGGGAACATCACCTACAGGTGAATAAAGAGGCAGCATTAATTGCACAATGGGTGTAGTAGCAAGTGTTTGCCTCGCTAAGTGCCCTGTACTGAGCTGGAGTGGCAGGTTTGGGAGAGTGCAGCTGGATTTGGCACAGATCCAGCCAGCCCTGGCTGTGTGAGGAGGAGATGAAGACTGGGAGATATTTTTCTTGAATAAAAGGGAAGGTTTCCATAGAAACTTCTCTTTTATTTTAAGCAAATTTAAAAGAGAAATTTAGCAAACTATAAAATCAAGCTTCCAGAGCCCAATTTAAGCTATTCCTTATTGATTGCAATACAAATGAACATAAAAGCCTGCAGCCTGGAACTGACAGCAAGAGACAGGCTTCTGCCAGCTCCCTTGTTCCTTCCATCAGTGCGTAACCTCTATTAGTTGATAGTGGCAGTGACACACACTTTCTAGCACCCTCCATTTTATAAAAGGAGCTTTCTTTAGTGCATCTCAACTAAAGGCTCTTTGTTTGTTAATGAAAGCACTTTTCTTGGACTTAGCATGCAATGCAGGCACCACCCTTATTCTGAACATCTCTTACTTTGAATTCAGTTATTTACAAACAAGCAGAGCAGATGCAAAGTGGCCATTTCACCACTGCACTACATCTCCTGAAATACAAAAATGCAACACTGAGGGTCCACACCCCTCTACCAGTTGGAGGTATGGGATATAGTATCCCTCTTAGTAAGTATCTGCTGCAGTGGAGAGGGTATCCAGAGGAAGCAATTAAATAAGCATCTTGGACTCAGCCACACATATGGCTTATGGCCACAAAAGCTTGCTAAGGTATCCCTTTGGCAATCATTAAGTTTTGCACGTACCATTTTAAAGCCAGATCCGGTTGCCCTCCCCCTCACAGTTCTTTCAGCATCTTCTATAATCAACATACAGTACAAATTGAGCCCTTTTAACTATCCTTATTTTCTTAATACAGTGTCAGGCTTTTAATCAGTGTTTATCGCAATGAAAATGACACAACTTTGTTAGTCAGGTATAACTACAAAACCTTTCATGTTATTTTAGAGAAGTCTCATATGCTGACAGTGCTTTGTGCACTCCAGTAAATGCATTGCTGCCATTGCACGCTACCCCATTCAAGTCTGCCATGAATTAGTGGTTTGGCTGCTTAAAGAAACACTGTAAAAAGCATTGCTGAAAACAGGGTTTTACATGAATTTGTGAAAATGTGACTTTACAGACTTTGATGGCAAGGTTAATTCTATTATGTACTACCCAGATAAAAGCATAAAAAAGGATGATCAACTTAGAAGCAATTTGGAATGATTTGCATGGAAGCTGGGAATGCGAAAGGGGATAAGGGTGCAAAGAATATTGATGTAAAGATAAGGGTGCAAAAGGGTTTAGCAGCACTTAATCACTGAGAAACATTTACAAAGCAATTTGATGGGGTTCACGACAATTATAACAATGACTTAACTACAGATTTGAGATAGTAACATTCAAATCATAATCAAATCACACCCACACAATTAAAGCAGTAGGTACACCCGTTTCTGGTTTTTTGGGGGGTTTTATGTTTGTTTGTTATGTTTTGTTTTGTTTTGTTCTTGTGGATAGATACCTATAAAAAAATTCTTCCTCAGGTTCAATGAAATTTCCCCCCAGGTTCAATGAAATGCCAAATGCCAAAGTCCTTTTCATTTCCCAAGAGGCAATGGATTGCAGCTCAAGGAGCATGAACATGTGGCGGAGGTATCAGCCCAGGGCTCATCTTCAGAGACAGTTTGTTGAATATGGCAAACTTGAGGGTTTGTGAGCTCCAAGAGGCATCCCACTCAGAGGGAAGTGCTCATTCAGCCTACTGAATGAGCCTGACTGCTGCTGCAGTCCAGAAAAGCTCAAAGAGCCTCTCTGCTGTTTATAGGGTTCAAGATGATTAACTCTGGTCATCAGTAAGTTTCCATGCTGGCCATAGTTATTAACTTGGAATAACTACTGCACTTTTTTTTTCCTAAAGTGCAGTGACAATGTTGCGGGTTCCTCTCAAATTGCAATTCTCCATTGTGCCACTCCCTTCAGGCTATGATTCAGGAAAATGGCTTACCAAAGCTACAAATGACAATTGTTTTTCCTTTTGTTTCCCACCTAGCTTGGGCAACTGATATTTCTGACTGTTACTACCTTTAGCATGCAAACTCTTGCTACATCAGGGAGTGCCTCTCAGAGCAGCTAGTACGGTCAAGGGATGATTTACTGCTCAACTGCCTTGGCCAAGGCTGATCAGAAAGCTTCTGAGATCATAGAGGAGGCATGAGGATGGAGTGGAATTCAGATGCAGCGCCACAAAGGCAATGCTCTCTTTATATAAAAATGGCTTCATATAAAAATGGTTAAGCTTTCATTAAAGATATGGTGGGCTACTCCATTTGGCATGGCAGTCATGGGCACATAATCCTCCAGTGACCTAGCAAAAAGGTTGTTCTGCATTACTGTTTTTTCAGAGAAAAATTTAAAAAACCAAACATGTAGTCCATGAAAGAGAAGCTGCTTTTGATCCTGGAATGACACAAATATTGGAGGTTGGAACATTTTCCCCTATAGCACATTTTCTCCTATATATAGCAGCTGCTTTGCACCCCCTCTGACAAAAGAAGAGTCCAAATTTGCGTCTTCATGAGTGACACAGCACTCAGTGGGCTGAAAGGGCAGATGGCATAACCTCTCAGCTGCAGAGCGGGAATGAAAGATGGCATCTCCTGTACAGCCAGTTCTTTGTAATTTGGCACTGCTATGCTTCTGCTGCTCTCTTCCCTTCATCTTGTGAAAGGACCCTGAAAATTGGAAATATTCCCACTTTTTGCAAGGATAAAGCAAGATACTGGTCTGAACATTTCTTTTCCTTTAACTTAATTGTAAAGCTGAATTTCTACCCTAGAAGTCTGCTGCCAGGTTTCTGATGTGAGAATAGCTAGAAATAACTGAAAGATGGGGTTGCAAGAGTGTAAAGGGTGTTGTGGTGGTACATGCTACTTGTGTTCAGGAGAAATAATCTTATCTGTGTGTCATGAAAACAACTGAATAGATTTAACAT
This sequence comes from Regulus satrapa, assembly GCA_013396955.1. NCBI lineage: Eukaryota > Metazoa > Chordata > Aves > Passeriformes > Regulidae > Regulus > Regulus satrapa. The sequence continues at coordinate 65,475 of VWZN01012420.1, read as the reverse complement.
CTCGGAAAAGAGCAGTGCAATTCAATCTGCTGCTATTCCACTTTTTGTCCTGTGTGAGCTTAAATCTTGATTCCAAGTTATAAAAGATAGAACAGGTTGGAAATCACATATGCTGACTCACTGCAAATTGTTATGAGTAACTTAATAGCTTAGTCATCAAACATAGAGATACATTTGCAAAAATATTGAAATCTGTGAAGAGAAATGAAGTGTAACAGAGCATAAATAAAATGCTCTTGTGTTTTTCTGAGATGAAGGTTTTGATTTTCATCTGATATCTGACAATTGTAAGAAAAGTACTGCCTCAAGTATTGAAAAATAGTAGTGATACAAAATAATATTTTAAATTTTATTTCCACCTAGAAATGAAAAGACACCCTGTAAAATAAATTTTCTCCAACATTTCAGTTGCATCTCACACAGTAACAATTTAAACCCATTGAAAAAGAGTAGCCAAAAGTAACAATTATAATAATCATAATTTAAACATTTTTAGCCATTTGTTTTAAAGTTAAGGGTCAGTAAGATGGGGACATATAGTTATGAGCAAAAATAATGTTTTTATTATCAGTTTGTGCCCAGGATTCTGGCTGTGAGTGAGATAACGTGTTCATAGGCACTGCCTCAGAAAACATGTGCATTTACACACAGAAACAACTTATTTCTGCATTTTTACCCCATCTGTAGTTACATAAAAAAAGATCATCAAATGGCCTTCATATGTGTTATCTTTCGATGACTAACATTTATTTTCAAATGGATTTACTAAATAGCATGTTCTACTGGTGCAAACAGGAAAATCGATATGTTAGGCCATTCAGGCACTGCTGGCTGGACAGGGGGTGAGAAGAAGGTAAAAAACAGGCTGGATGCTTCTCTACAGCCACCTAAGAAGGTCAGTATTCCAGAGCAAACCAGCTACAACAGCCACTGACCACCATGATAGAAGCACTGGAATGTTTACAGCCAGCGTTTCGGATGGAGGAACTCCTGAAGGTGCTGTGTATTTGTGTTCTATAAATATCAAAGAGGATAATTTAATATCTGTTCATAACACATTTCATTACATAGACTTGCATCAAGTAGAGAGTTTTTCAGAACATATATGTACATATGTATTAATATTTCTATTATTAGTTGATTTAGTTGTTCTTTAAAAATGGAAAGGTCTATTTCTTGGATTCAGAGTGTTAAATTTAAATAAGATGTAGTGTAAAGAAGCAAAATTTAAAAAAAAAAAGAAAAAATAGAGCAAGATGTAAAAGATCTCTAAACAGGTAATTAGAATACCTTGTTTAGACAAATTCATATTTTGCATTAGGTTTGGTTTGATTTTTTGTTGTTGTTGTTGGTTTTTTGGGGTGTTTTTTTGTTTGTTTTTCTTTATGTTTTGCTCCTTAGCACAATACTTAACTTTGGAAATACTTCACAATTTTGTTCTCTGCAACTCCTAACCCCTCATGCAATATTCCTCATACAAGAATTAATCCTATTGAAAAAGAAGTGAGAAAAAGTAGGCTAGGATTATGGAAAAACATTAGCACTAGTATAGAAGTTAGTAGCCATTAATACTCTGTAATTTCTGTATTTAACTTTTCATATCAAGCTTTGTGCTGTTTTCTTTTAAAAATGGATGACTACTATGATCAATCTTTGCTGTCAGAGATAACCTCATGCACACCCTCTATATATTAGGACTGAATGAATGACTCATAAAAATCAGATAAAAGAACAGATGCTAATAATTTATTTAAATAGAGCCTTCTTGAAAAGGTTAACTTGTCACATTTCATCTTCAGTCATAAACTCCCTATTTTTATAATCAGCAATATTGACTATCTGCTTTCCTTTTATTGGATGGGAAAGAACACACAATAAGTATTAAAAATAGCCTAAAAATTGAGCCTTTCTCCATTTGTGGAAAACGGTGTCTTGGCAATTATGGTGAAAGTTCTTAACATGTACAAAGGTGCTATAATCAAGCTCTTCCTGCCACCTCAAAATCCTTTATTTCCACCTCTTAGTTAAACTCATTCAAGTACTGTGCCTCTAAAACTACTTTGTGCTGTGAAAAAATTTCGGACTCTTTAATTAGAGTTGCTACATGTGAAGTGTTCTTGAACTGTCCTGGCATCCTATTTACATTTCTTTTATCCCTAAGAAAGATCTTTTCATCATTAAGGCTTTATACCATTGAAGTACAAAAAGGGGGAAAGTCTGAAATAACCTGGGCTACTCAATCCTGACCTGTACATGTCACTTTGCTGGGAGAGCATCCTCTCCTATGCAGTTAGATGTTTGGTACTAGTAGGAGGCAATGCTCAGTTTTTCAGCTGCTGTGTGCTTATTAGTCCAGAGTTATGTGCCACATACTTCTTTCAGCAGTCATCAGTAGTCTTTTATAAGGACTGGGTTTGAGGAAACAGAGCCCACAGTGAACTAAAAAAAAACCCTCAGAACAACTCAGCCATTTTTCGTTGCAGGTTTACTGCACATTAAATATCTATGGAGATGGGTATGGCAGCCTTCACCTGTCTTAAGGTATTCAAGAAATTCTCAGTGTGTGGATGAGCTTGGGAGGAATGGCGAGACTGCAGAGCATTTCCTCATGCAACTTAGGAATAATGCCTCATAGAGATTAAGCAAAATGGCATCTTTCCAGACTTCATTTCTTAGAACAAAAAGTATCTCCCTCCAGCACTAAGATTTGATTATGCCCTCAGATATGCACAGCACTGAAAAGAGGAATAATTTATGCATTGAAAGGGCTGGCTGCAGCCTCCATGATGAACTGTTGTTCCCTAGAGATACTGTCTTCCAAGAAGTGGTGCATTGTGCCATTTATGCACGGTTGCTTCTGCGCTTAAATATTTCCCTAAATGCAGGATAAGTTTGACCAGATGTAATGTTGTGTTTCTACAATTTAATTTTTAAAAATGCTGTCTTAGATGAATAGAACACTTTTTTGTTGTTGTGCACCTTGTTTTGTAGTTGAAGAGGTAAAAAATATCCAAGATTTCTGGATGTAGTTCTCTGACTATAACATTTCAGCAAAATTCATGCACAAAGTTTCAGCAGTATGCTGGAAGACACATCCAATAGTAACTTAGACCAATAACTTACTATATTTTAAAAATAATTTTTCTGTGTCATTTTTGTATTGCCTCAAAAGACATATATGGGAACTCGAGGTTGTGTTTGCCCTCTGATAGAATTACAGGATATGGCCAGCTGCATTCTGTCCAACAACAAAGATGATTTTTTTTTTTTTCAGTAAGAAACAGATCCAGATTAATACATTCCCTAACACAATGTTTTTACAAATTGTATTGTTGCTTGAAAGTATTAAAATATATATAATTGCTTAAATGTGTATAAAGATTATATATATATAAAGATTATAACAAGAATGTAATATATGAATGTTGTAATCATAGCAATATAATATAAAAATGGTGTAGCAAGAAGTTGTCTGAGAACTTCACCTTACAAAGCAAATTTTCCATGGGATTTTTCTTATGGCTGACATATATTTTAGCTGTGCAAAATGACCCCACCCCTTACTAGACAGCAGAGAACCCAATGAGGAAATAAATGTAAGTGCAGAAAAAAGGGTTTTGTCAAGTTGTTCCCTGTTACATACAAGAGGATCAGTAAGTGGCACAAAGTTTGACTGAGTAGGGTCTGTACTCATGTCTGATAGGTGCATTATTTATGCATAAAGCTTCTTGCTGTTTTCCTGCAGATTTTTGGTTACCTATTAATGTACACTGTCTTCACCCTGCAGTTGTCTTTTTAGCGAAGGCATTAGCACAATCTTTGCTCTCTCCTGTTTCAAGTTGTTTGCTTTTATGAATAGTTTGGAGGATTATTTAAGACTTCAATTAATGAGTTTGAAGTTGGTCATTATGTTCCAAGGTTAATAATGGAGCTCAGAGAAATGTCCATGCACACATATAAAAATGCAACATCTCTAAGTCAAGCGCAAATCCCTTACCCTCAGAAATCTGACCTACAAATATGTACAGATTGCCAACACACAGCACCTGGATCTTTCTTGGTACTACTCTGAAATAGCTCTAGTTAACATCACAACACTGTTATGTTTACATTCAGAGCAGTAAAGTACCATGATTTTTTGAAAGTATGCTCCTCACTCTGAAATATTATTAATATTTGTGTATTCAATATTAATGCATACACGTATCTTTGCATGGCACTTTTCAGATATTAAAAAGAAAAGGTCTCTCTCCTCAAGAGCTTACAGTCTAAATACCATTGTTGTAAAAAGCACTTGCCTCCTGATGAAACTGAACCTACTCTGAAACTATTTCTTTCCTATGGAAATGTCCAGCTTCTCTAAGCAGTGCTCTGGAATATCAGTGTTTTTTCCTACATAAAGTGTTTGGTTTTTTTTCCTGATTAAAAATATTTATTTTCATTATAGCTAAAGGTTTACAGATTTTTTCTACCTAATCATATATTTTCATATTTACTCATTAAAGTGCCCATTTTGTTTGCTAGAGATCAGTGAATAATTTTTCTAGGAAGTTTATATTTTTGGGGATTTGTAGCCATTAAAAATATACATATGGATTATACATTATTAGAACATCTGAAATTATCTGAGGTGCTTAAATACTGGGCTTTGTTGTTCTGCAAGTGTGAACATACTTTTTCAAATACCCAAAGTGTTGTACTGCAATTTGAATTACTTTGTGATAATACTTTGTCGACTCTTTAATTCATAAATTTACACAGATGGATAAATATAAATTACTTCATCGAACAATTGTGGAAATGGATGCAATAAGGAATATGAGTTATTGAATTGTATAAAGTCAAAGAGCAGGTCATTGGCAGAGCAAAAACAGTCTTCCAACTGGGTCATCCCTCAGCTGGATTAGTCTATGCATAAATTTGATCTCTTTAAGCAATTTGGTAGAAAACACACCTTTCCTGAAAAAAAATTACCTCATTTTTGTTCTTAGTAAAAACCAAAAAAAAAAAAAAATCAATTTAATGTCATCATCTTACATTTTGTCTGAACATCATATTGCTTATTGTGTGTTAATTTAATTGGAAAATTAGGAGTTATATAGTACAATTTCTAACACGTCAGGGAACTGTAAGTTTGATAGTATTTGAATATCAACTTCTAAGAGTGCCATAATCTAAAATAGTCATATTAAAAAGGTAAGTTCCCCTGTATCAGCTTATACAAAGGCCTTATACTGGAATTTTCATATGTAACTTTGTTTAAACATGTTAAGTTAGTGGTGGAGACTTTGGAAAATGAGAAAGAAACAACAGAGGGATGGAGAAAAAGGAGAAGAGTTATACAAATTGGGTGGAATGGTGAGAAAGACAAGCACAAAAGTTTTGGGAAGGAAACACTTGACCTTTCCCAGCCTAATTCAAGTCAAACTACCTCATCTCCTAAGGCTTTTTTGTTATTAATTCAATGTAAATAATGTCTTTATTTCTCCTTCTTTCCTATTTGCCTTCAGATTTCATTCATACATTTCAAAGATCTGTAAAATGATCTAGGATGATAAAGAAGGGTGGCCTTGAAAAAGTTACATAACCCTCAAGTTATAGAACCACAAATGGTATGCTACCACTATATTGATTTATATCCATGATCATCATAATTCTGATTCAATGCAAACTCAGACCATCAATCACAATGTATCTTTAGATATACCAGTTTTTGCTCTATATAAAAGTATTTCTGCAGTGAAGGGATGAGTCTTAGACCTTTTTGTTACCAACACATTTATTTGCTCACATTAAAATGCTAAATATAACAGCTAATGGGAAACATTTATTTGCTCTTTACTCTGTTTTACTTATTCTAGTATTAGAGTTCTTTATTCTTATCTCTCTTAAGCCCCAGGACATAGCAATTTTTTAGAGGCCCCTCTACAGCCTTTGGAGGCCAAAGAATGTTATTCCTTCTGGCTTGAGATGGGTTCTGAAGCATGGAAGACAGTTTGTTACTTCACCCCAATTGTTTTTCTGTTACACCAGGTACTCTTCCTGAGATAGAACTATATAATGCAACATACTACCTGTGTTAGCCTGATATTCACTATTTAAAAAAAAAAAAAAAAAAAAAAGAAAAATTCTAAGGTACAGAATAAAAAAAAAATT
>VWZN01012420.1:19899-47567 GCA_013396955.1 Regulus satrapa | reverse complement strand
AAAAAAAAAAAAAAGTTCTTTCTGTGTCTAACTTCTTATACCTCTAGCCAATGCATTAAGGAGGATTGTGTGATATAAACTCTGTGTATTTGCAGTTAAAAATTAATAAATGACAGCAGAGTAACTTTTCCTGCAATTTAAAATTAGCAGTACTTTGTTCAATCACTGCAATTAGATCAGCAGGAGCACATCAGTGATATGCCTAAAAATTGGTGCCATAAGAAGTAGAAAGCCTCAGCCATAAAAATCTGGCCTTCAGCCATATATCTCTGTTTTAGCAGTTCTCTTCAGTTCATGTGGGCAGCATGGTCTGGAATTTATAGGTTCTACTTTCCTGCTCCCACACCTTTTGAAAAAATTATGTTAGTAAAAAGAGGCTGCCACTAATGAAAAATCACATCCCTTCCCGTTTGTATTAAGGTAACAGTGTACATTTAATGGTAGCACATAAAGTTAAAACATAATTAATTTTAATTTGTGCTTTCTAAATGCATTGTTCTTTGTATCATTATCAGGGTGGAGAGTGCATATTGTTGGATTAGATCCACAAAGACATTTTTGTTATTTTGCTCTTCAAGATGCGACTTGGTGATATTTCAGCTTCTCAGTTATGTAGGTCATCTTCTACACAAAGTTATTCATTAGTTATTTTGAATGACATTCAAGAAAGGGGGAAAACTTCCTCACTTCTTATTGAACACAAACAGTGCAATTGCCCAGGTGTGCTGGGACCTGTAGTTGAGAAAGTAATGCTGTAGGCCACTGAAATTACAGAAAGCATTTTTTCCAAATGAAGTTAATTGGTAATACTAAATTTTTTATTTCTAGTTAAAGCTAGTCCATGTGCACAAAGCACTCTGAAAAGTTCCGCCCTTTAACTGATTGAAGACAAGTAAATGAATTGTGTTGGGGAAGGTTTCATGGTTACTCAGCTTAGACATCTATTTAGCAAATTTCCAGCATATGTGAAACAAAATTAAAAGCAAAGAATCAATAAAACCTTTGCTGCCTTTATAGGCTAGTAAGTTTCTGGACACAGATCAACAGATGGCAAAGACTGAAATGCAGTCTGAAACTTCATGAGCTACCTATAATGAAGGGGAAGAGAGCTAGGTGAACTAAACCTCAGAATCTGAGTGTTATGTCACCTTCAATTTAAAGCCTTATATTGGAAAGGGTGTTAAACCTGATCTCAGAAAGGTGCTTAGCCACACATCCAGCCTGGCTGCTCTGTGCTGAGGGGGTCAGGGCTGGGCAGCCCCCTCTCTCTCCACTCTGTCTTTCCTGATTGCACTTGAGGCTTGGGCAAAAACATGGTTTGGTTGCAGGTAGCTTGGAAGTACTCAAGCTATCACTAGGTTCACTATGAGAGTTCCAAGTCCTGTATTCCAGGAACATTCATTATTTCCCTTAGGAACTGCTGGATGCTTACAGTGCAACAGAGACTGTCTTGTGAAGGAATCCACGAAGACCCCACTTCTCCCAAAAAGCACTTCAGTTTTCCCTGGTCATGCTGTTTAGGCAGATCACACTAATAGCGCATTTGCTTGCATATTTACCATCTGGACTAAGAGGAGTATTTAATGTTTTATCCTGTTTTAGGGCCATTGATATTCATCCCCCAAATATACTGAATTCTCCTGGGGACCCCAATGAGGGTGCTCAAATCTGATTTCTCTGCAAATCTCATTTTAACCCACAGGAGTGACCCCAATGTCTTTCACTGCATAAGTGGCAAAATGAGGTAAAAAATGTTGGGGTCTTCCTTTAGATTTGATTTTTTTTTTTAACTATTAGCTTAAACTACTAATATATCTTAAGCAATAAAAGGAGTCTGTAACTCAACTCAGAGGGGTTGTTTCTGTTTTGAAGAAAAGATTGAGCCAGTTTTCTGTATTCAAAGTGATTGCTTGGTCATGACAGTCCTGTAGAACTTTTAAGGATGTGAATTGTATTCAGTATAGAAAATTCTGACAAGGTTGTAAGGCTTCAGGACATTTTTTTGGTTCTTTACGGTAATTTGTCTTGGTTAATTCAGGAGTCTCTCTGCTGAGCAGGCTGGCTGTTGTAAATCTCATTCACCACATAATATATGTGTGAGGAAGGAAGTTAGATAATCTATGCCTCAATAAGTGGCAGAGGGAATTTCAGAATACATTACAAAAAGACTGGAAGTTTTTCCAAGATTACTTAGCCTTGAAGCTGAAACTCATGGCATCATTTATTACTATAAATAGTTTGAAAATTAGCTCCAGATAAGTACAAAGTAGGAGACACTCACTATAAAAATCCATTCCTCCATATTGACACAAAATCCTAACCCTTCCAGAAATTTAGAACAGTTAGGGGAAAAAAAAAAAATACCCCCAAACCAAAAAAAGGCAAAAATAGGGATCAAGATCCATCTGTGTTTTTTTAGCTTGAGTCATCATAAACAGATGGTGAATACTCTGTAAAAATCACTCAGCTGAGTTACTCCAGTTTATGGGGTTCCTAAGGCATCTACCCTAACTCTGAACCTTGAATATGCTTTGTCAGAATCTCATTTCCCTCTGAAGGTTCTGACAGGTACCAGCACACAGGCTTGTGTGTAATTATGCATTTTGATCCAGCTTGGTAATAATTGTCTTCCCTTTTATTTCTTCTGAAACAATAGGATTTAGTCCTAGCACAAGACTCCCTAGCTGTGTCAAGCTTTATAGGTTGTTGCAGAAATAGCTGGCAACAAGCTGGTATTGACTGTCACTTCCTGTAGGACTCAAGTTGACATCTACTATTTCAGATACACATCAGTTTAGAAATATTCTATGTACCATTTCCCAATGGCTCCTGCAGTTGAGCAGACATGAGATGAATGCAAAAACTGTCCATCGTATAGACTCATGTTCCCACTTAATCTTCATGCAGAGAAAATTATTCTTCTATTTCATCAATTTTTTATTATATTTTCCTGCAAAAGCTGGTAGAAGAATATAATTCTTCAGAGACTAACAATATACTGAGCTGTATATACAGTACTGGCACCGATAACGTAATTTCTGTAAGTATATCTTGTTTTCAGGAGAGTGAGTTACTATTTTTGGAATTGATTTCATACCTTTCTTTGTTTCTCCCCCAACTCACTAGGTGTAAGTGAGTATGTGATTGGGAAATTATCTGTTTGTTCAGAAAAGATTTCTCTCTAGTTAAGCTCCCTGTTTTGTTTAGTATTATTTTAGATGAGGTATATAACATTCTCGTTCATGCAAATATGTCATATACTCAGTCTAGCGAGACCACTTCCACTATTGCTTAATAGAATTATGAGATTGTGAGTAGTCTCTGTGTCTCATGATAAAATTTCTATCATACTGCTGACAGGCATAAAACAGAAGGCACCATTTGCTGAGGTCCTATCTATCCTATTGAACTGAGGCTTTTTCAAGCCTTGATCAATCAATGAATGTACCTAGTAGGCAGAAAATTGCAGCATGATGAGCAGAGCAAAGAGGGAGCGCTAGGGAAGCTGTGCTGAAGCCTATCACCTGATATGTCAAGAATTCTAGATTATATTGAGTAAAATTTATTTTAGTTTTGGGTTTACACTGCTGCATCAGACTACAATCCTATTATTTTGTAATAGACATGCGGAGCTTGCCAATTCAGTTTTCGAATTTCAGTTGCCAATTTCAGTTTTCCATAGCCAAGTGGAATGTAAGGATTTGAAGGTGAAAGGGAAGGCTGAGGGGTGCAATAACAGCTGACAGCAAGGTGACAGTGTGCTGTGGTGGTGACAAACTGAATTAAAAGGGCTGTATAGCTCTCTGCACTGTTGTTGATGCTGATGCCTCATGGACATATTTTAATTATTCACATATTGTTACTATATTTTGCAGTTTTAAAAGCAAAGCTGAGCCCTGTGTTTTGTGCTAATATTACTATTAGTAAGTAATATGGCTGTGTAATTTGCAACATTTAAAGCATGAGGAAAAAAAGAATGAAATTTATTTGTTGAGATGCTAGAAAAGTAAATTACCTAGGTGCACAGGAGGTGATAAGGCCAGAAAACCTCAGAGCCTATGAAAGCAGATGAAATTACTGTCCCAATGGAATGTTACCACTGAATTGATATGCAGCATGTTTTATGATTTACTTGCAGTTGACAAGGCATCTTTGTGCATGGGCTCATTTGCATTTTAAATTATGGATTTCTTTAATAATTTATAACAATGCCAAAATATCCAATAGCATTGATATGCACTTCATGCATCTTGTGGCTCCTCCCAGATAAAGCCAGTAGCATGAAAAAGGAAACAGGAGAGATGACAAGGTGCAAATCCACTGGAAGAAGCCAATAGCACCATGTGAGCCAAAGGAAGGTGCCTTCCACTGTCTTACCAAAATCAGTTCCACACAGTTCTGTGCTCTTCTCTCTTCCTCATTTGACCTGCCAGCCAGTTGCACAGATTGACTGTCCAATTTTTTGTAGCAGCAATAAAGTGCCATAAATTTTAATTTTAGGAGACCAAAGCGCTTAAAAAAAAAAAAAATCCAAAATAAAATTCTGATTTAGCAGTGGTGTGGAGGTAGTAAGCTCTGTTGGGGGGGCTGGCAGTGGCAGCTGGTAGCTGGAGCATCTTAAGTTGGATCATCCCTCACAAGGCAGAATGGTTGTAACAGTGTTAAGTGCCCATTCTATGTATGATATCTTCCAGACTTGTGTATGCTGAGTTGCCACTATTGATATTATTCCAAGAATCATGGCATGAGGGCAGATGTTTGGATCACAATGCAAAAATTTCCTGCTTGCTGCAGAGGTTATGATGGCGGTTTTATTTATTGCTTTTTTTTTATTTGCCTTTTTTTTCCTTTTTTTATTCTTGTCTTACAAACTGAAAAAAAATTTTTGAGTTTCACTATGAAAATACTGTTTTCTACATGAGGAAGTTAAATACTTATTTCCAGTTAAAATAAACCCCACTTTCCCTTACATTGCAATGATTTGGTCCTCACTCATAAGTATTTTTACCCCAGTAACATGTAAAGAATTGTTTTTTAGTAAATGATTATCTGAAACAGATTTAAATGTAACCTTTGAGAATAAAACACGAAACAAGAAAACAGAGTTAAACTTTTAAACCAATCAATTTTATTCTGAACACAGCAATTGGTTCTGCTGTCAGCAGGAATAAAGTTTACTGCTGTTAGAAACTTGTAAAAAGTCGGATGTGTTCCTTTAAAATGCCTTGTCAAACTGCAAGTAAACCAGGCCACACATTTCAAGAACCAAACATCTCCTTACTTTAGTGTCTATAAAGTTTGTGTTCTAAACACCTGCTCAGAAGTAGTTAAAACAATGTGAATTGAACAAAGAGAAGGAAATGCTATATTCCTAAATGACAAAGAAATCCTACTTCTTGACCTTCTGAACTGCCTCAGCCAGAAAAAACAGGATTCAGCTGTTTATCTCATGGGGAGCAAAGGCATGTCTATATCCAATGTAGAACTAAGATTAATATGGATGTCTTTGTAAGTATTACATCTGAATAGAACAAATCCTTATATTAATACAAGTTGTAGGACAATTAAGTCTTACTGACAGATACAATACCAGATTTTAATTGAAAAAATACATTCTGTGACCCTTTCAAGGGAAGAGAAGACAGGAGGAGGTATAATTACTTGTCTGTTCAATTTATTCTATTTTAATCTAGAGCAAATTAAAATAGCTAATTAAAAAAATCCACCTTACAAAAACCTTCTAAATTTTACCTTTTAAAAGAAAGGTAAAATTTTAATACATGCCTCATGCAACAATATGTTTGCATACTGTTATATCAGTTTGATGGTAGTTTGCTTCTATTGGCACATTCTGAAAAAAGCAAAACAAATTAAAATCTCAAAGCGGTAAACTTCCACAGTCCAGGGCTAAGAATGAGATGGTAGTGCAGTTTACTGGGATAAATGTGTTGCTAACAAGATTTCAATACCAAAAGTTAATATCATCATTAGTAGCTCTTGAAAGAGACCTGACTGCATAAATGCAACTTAAACAACGAGACAAGTAAAAAATATGCATTGAGGGATGCAGTTTGCAGACATTAGAGGCTCAGTTTTTATTTCTCATCTATGAGATCTTGAATTTTTTTGTTTGCTTATTTAGGAACGTGGGTACAGGCATATTACTTTGTAAGGCATGGGTCTGCTTGTTGGTGGTTACTGGGAAGAGAAAGTGTTTCCAGAGGAGGAACAGGACACTGAGAAATAGCCTTCTACTCAATAGTCTGTGCTTTCTGTTCTGGTGTTAAAACATCTTTCTCACAAGACTGTTTGTCTGGAGATAGAGGGATGTTGATGATCTGGAATTTAAATGTCAGCTCAGCCAATGTCCATTGAGTGCAGCCTGAGAGGTTAGAACATAGGCCCATTTTCCATTTCTACATTTTGCAGTATCAGAACTAATAGCCTGTAGCATTTTAAATAGCTACGGGCACAGTTGAAAACAAAATACTGAAATGCCAGTAAAGCTATCTCAGTGCTTTTGGGAACATTATCCTGGATTGTGACTAGATGGGTGTTTCTGATTCTGATCAAATGCCAACAATTTTGGCAAGGCTGTATCAAGGACAAAAACATCCTTTAAAAAAATATTATTAATTAAAATGTTTTTTATGAGCTTCAGGTGTAGTTTGTGTTTCATGGTGCAGGTAGGAACACATTTTCACTTGACACTCTGTTACACCTTGTGCTTTGAATATACTCTGATTAGATTTATTATGTAAATATCCACATAGGCTGGAAGAAGAGGGTCTGTTCATGATCACAGGGTAAATTATAAAAAAAGTATAATTTCCTAGACATCAATTTTGTCTGCCAACCTCAGATAAAAAACCAAACTCTTGTCCTTTTAAGTCACATAGACAGATATGATTTCTGGAGGATAATATGGTTACCTGTTGACTCCTGGAAAGAAATACAGCAAACCTGATTTTATCTGTGATTTAGAACATAATAAATAGAAGCAAATTACAGTTTTATGAAGGGCATTGATCTCAAAACTTTTCTGAACAGTTGTTTTAAAAGGTTGTCCCTAATTAGGCCAAATAATTAGCACTGCAGAAAAGTATCAGTGAAAAAAATTAGTTGGTGACAAAATATCACATCAAAAATCATAGAATTGGTTGGATTTTAAAGGGACTTTTAAAAGTAGTCTAGTCTAACCCCTCTGCAAAGAGCAAGAATATTTTCAACTGGACTAGGCTGTTCTGGGCCTTGACTGTTTCCAGGGATGGGGCAACTACCACCTCTCTGGACAATCTGTCCCAGTGATTAACCATCCTCTTTGTAAAATACTTTTTCCTTATATCTAATCTGAATCATTATCACTCATCCATCCTTCTTATAAGCCCCTTTTAAATACTGAAAGATCACAATAAGCCTTCTCCAGAGCCTTTTCCAGGCTCAACAAAGCCAGCTGTCTCAGCCTGTCTTCAGCGGAGAGGTACTCCAGTCCTTTGGTAATTTCCAAGACCCACTCCAACGTGTCTGTGTCCTTCCTGTGCCAAGGACTGCAGACCTGGTTGCAGCACTCCAGGCGGGCTCTCCTGAGAGGGGAGTAAAGGCCCTGCTGGCCGTGCTGCTTTTGATACAGCCCAGGATACTGCTGGTACCATGGGCTGGGAGAGCCCCAGGCTAGCTCCTATCCATGAGATGCCTGCTGCAGGTCTTCCTCCAGTTCTTTCATCTGTGGGATATGTGTACACACAGCTGGGTCACTTCCTGGAGAAGCAGGATGGGATAGGCAGAGTCAGCTGAAGTGATCATCAGGTAGACCACGCCTCAACTGTGAAAGAGGTCGCAGTAAAGAGATGCACACCTTGAGTTAGGCACTGCCTTGCCCGCTTTATGCCTAAGTTCTTCCAGCACTGAGGTTTCTTTGGTACAGAAATAGATTTAAAAATTAATTTATTTCATCATATTTTAAAAGAAATTTAAAATTTGCTTCTGGGAAAGACTTTTGCTTCCTCTTTTCTCTAAAAAGGCATGATCTGCTTGAGACATTTGCTTTATCTGCACAGTTAAAGGAAATAGAATGTTCTATTTTCCAAATACATAGGCAAGAAAATATTTATCTTCAATAGCTTGTAGTTGATATGGATAAAGAGGACAAATCATAATTAATATACTACAGGGTTTTAATTCTGGTTGGTTTTTTTTTTTTCATTACTTTTTTTAACCTTACCTCTTCTGATTTCGTTTTCAGTAGTTTTCTGAAAAACTTCTCTAAATAAACACTTTTGCTGAGCAGTCTTCTGGTACTATATTAGCTGATCCAAAGCCATTGTTCTCTTTGAATTCTACTTTCCTCTAAGTCTAATAATTCAATCCTCCTCTAAGTAGTGTCTGTATTAAAAATGGCCATTTGTGTGTAGAGCTTTTATAGGACTGTATTTTTCATTTTCTCTCATTTCAAGTTTTAAAACTTATTTTCAGCAGTGCCATAAGGGATGTGCTATTGCATTTATAGACTCAATTTTCATCTGATTTCATAAACACTCATCATAACCCTCTCATTAATTTCAGTAAAAAGAGGAAATATTTTCTGAGATTTTCAAGACTTAAAAAGATGTGCCCTGTATTGTGATATATTTTTAATAGAAGGACCAGTCACAGAAACAGGTGGGAAAAATTTTCCTGTCATGATCAGTGAGATTGGTACCAGATTTATGCTCATGGACCTTGCCACTGCCTAGAGGCTTTTTTATGTACTTCCTCACTGATGGCAGCAGAAGTTCAGTCAGCTCATAGAACCAGGACAGTGTGTAGGTTGCTTTACTGCAGCACTGTTGTGCTGCACAACACATGGGCATTTTGTGGCCAAGAGGAAAACAACAAAGGCAATAAAAACAGTAGGCATCAGAATTCAAAGGTCTCAAAAATAATAGGCAAGGGCACCTCAGGTTTTTAGGAACTGCCATAGCCAATAATCACAGTGAGCATATTTTGGTTTAATCTTTTCTCAGCCAGTATCTTCCTGAAGAGGCAGGGGGCTTTGCTTCCAACCCATCTCCTGCCCTGCAGCATGCCAGGGACAGACTGACCCATGCCCCAGAAGAGGTGTTGGAGGGTAGTCCTGGCTCTGCTGCAGCCACCTCTCCCTTTGCTGCAGTGCTGGTGTTTGTTTCTTCAGCTGGCTCTGCTGGGAGACACTTCCCCTCTACATTGTAAAAGTAGCTCTGCTGAAAAGACAGTGAGATCTCAGACCATATTAGTTTCCCTTATGATGTCTGTAAAGAAAGGCAGTCCCTATTGCTGCTTTTCATTTGGTCTGAGTCCCACAAAGCATTTTCCTTCTCAGAAGACTAAGCTTCAGCTCAGCTTCAACTCAGAAAATCAAGCTCAGTCATATATTTTACTCCTCATAAGTAGTTGTAGTGGATGGAAGCAAAATGTAGGCTAGTCATCAAAATAAGGGGCAGTGTTACAGCTTTTGCAGCCATGTAATCAAAAATATTCTTTCCTTTTTTGCACTGAGCCACTTGGAGTGTGTAATACACTGAAAAGAGATTTTATGTTTTCTTTCCCCCCCTCAGTTTCCAGCAAGGAAAACAAGTGCTCTGCTTCAGCAAGTGAATCCACTCATGCTTGTGATATGCATACAGGCTGTGTGTGAGAATTATACTAATAATTACTGTTTAGAAATGCTTTGCATGCAGATGCCACAATAGGGCATTGAGAATGTATCACATCATTATGGGAAACACAATAGGAATCTTTCTGTGAGTGAAATAATTATATTTTAACCACGTTGGAACCAAATAATCTAGCTAGCTCTAAGTCTTTATTCACGTGTAAAAAGATCATTTATGCATTGTAATGCACCTTTGTTCAAATAATTGTGCTGGAATATTCTATGAAAGTTTTCAAGCAGCTCTGTAATAGCCATACTGTTGGGTGACAGCAGTATCATTAGTAACCTACATAGGTATTTCTAACCATGTGAAAAATAATATTTTATTCCATTTTAACTTATTACAGTGTTTACACCTTTTATATATTTTGAGAGAAATTGTCTTTACTTAAAATGCTTCCCCAGCCCAAGCAGATCCATGCATAGGTTAGATGATCCTGTGTTGGTGTAGAAAGAAGACATGGCTTGCTGTAAAAGGTCCCACATTTTCAGGAGAGTGCTGGAAGACAGGGTGTTTTGGAGGAGAGCCTCAGCACGGGGAGGATTGCTGTTGAAGGTCTGTTTGTCTGGAGAGGCACAGTGCTGGGTAAGGCAACCAGAGGCAGCTCTCAAATATCTCCTGCTCATTTGAAATACTTTTAATTAGGTCCTTTGGCAAAGGTCCCTAAAACCTTTAAGCAGAGAAAGCGTCTCATAAGCAGTAACTGGAAAAAAGAGAGATGATACATCCTTCTCCAGTAATGGAAATTGATGGAAATATTCCTAAATACTTATACTGCCTTTATATGGCGTCTCCATGTATCCTTCTTAAGTGACCCATTATTTGTCTGATCTGCTGCATCTTTTCTCGTGGTCATAAATAAACAAACAACATCACTTCTAGTGCCTGCATGAGTATCTTGAAACAATAACATCATCAAAAATTATACACCCCCCCCCCAAAAAAAAAAAAAAAATCTGGATAAGCTTGGCCTGTTTAATTTAACTAACAAACAAACAAAATGAGATTTGATAGTATGCAGGGCAACTTCAGCATATTAAAGGATTTGACTGTAGTGGAGAAGGGCATAGTAATAGGTGCACAGGGCATGTGCATATCCCCATCAGGCAAACAAATTTATAAAAGGGAGCATGATTAGCCACTGGAGTAAATTTACCAGGAAAGAGATGAATTGTCAGTCCATTGATGTTTACACATTGAGACTGAATACCTTTCAAGATAATATGCCTAAGGCAGTCATAAATCATCTTTTATTCTAATTTATGTTACCAGCTTAATGTGAGTAAATAAGGTAAATGGGTGAAATAAACCTGTGATATTGAGATTAATCCAATTGTTCCTTAAGACATTAAATATCTGGAAAAATGGAGTAATCTTAAAGTCTCTGACTAAATCATTAACAAAATGAAGCAATGTTTGCAAATGTCATAAGCACATTTTCAGATAGGCTGCAGAGTTTTTAGTATGCACATGCAGAGATTAGCTTTCTCACTTTTTATTTTGACCCAGGTTTTGTGGAAATTATATACTGCATTTCTGAAGGTAGCGTAGCCATGCCAAAATGAGTTACATGTGTGTGCTATGGCACCTTTGAGAGGTGCATATGTATAGTATCCAAATGGCAGTTGTGGCTTGAATTTGATTGCATTTGTTATGAGGATCAACTTCTATCAGACTTTTTCAGAAATATTTGGCTGTGCGAAGATGTAAAAACCAGATTTGTAGGATATTACCTAGTCAAAAAGGTTAGCATCAAATTTTTCTGGAAAATCAACCCTCCTGTCCTTCTAGAATCTACTAGGAAGTATTTTCAAATGGTAATAGCATTCTAGGCAGAAATCCAGAGCATTATATTTGCTGCCTGAGATTATAATATATTCCCTAATTAAAAATACAATACACAGTAGTGATTTTATTATTAATTTATTATCTGGACCATTGAATTAGTCTGAAGAAAACCAGCATTCTCAGGGGCATAAGTGAAGAGGTTCCCTTACTATTTTTCCAGCAAAAGGGCGAACCATTTCTTCTTTGAAAAATTGGGACTTCCCATATCTTGCTACACAATTATTGTTTGATTTTAGATAAATAAAGGTTATATTTTTTGTCTGAAGGAACATTTGGGATTACTTTTGTGACCTTTACATTTTGTGGTATATGGGTAATACTTCATAAATGTAAATAAATAGGAGATTGAGAAGCAAAAATAAAGAGGAGATTGGAAAACAAAGTATAAAATTTAACAATCTTTAACTGTGAGATCAAAGCTAATTTTGAGTCATTTAAAAGAAAGAAACTGGAAGACATAAAGCTTAAAAATTAGAATTAGTTGCTCTCTAGTTTTTTTCTCATTGCAACATGCTTACAAGTATAGGCTTTTAGCTCACATATATTGTAAGTTTTTGTCCATGTCAGTGACAAGTGGAGTCAAGCTACTGCAGATTCAGGCTGCAGAGATTTGGTTGTGAAGCAGGTGTAGTCTTCAGGTCCCCAATTCAGTCCCAAAATCATAAATTGACACAATCTTCTAAGTGACAGAATACACTGGTGAATCTATACAGTGTAGAATATATAGTGTTTCAAATCCACTATATACTCTGTAACAATTTGGCCTCATTTTCAATTGTATTATGTATGATGCATGATGTTGGTCAGTTATTTCATAAAGCATCTACCCCTACCAATACTACTGCCTCTGCTCTTATGAATTTTCCGATGTTATCTATATTTCAATAAAACTGAACTATATAGAACGAAGGTTTATTTCTTCTAAATTTTATTAGACTGGCTTTACATTTTTCAGCCTTCAACCAGGTAATGGGTTTTGAATTTTTGTAGCTTTTTGACTGCACATCTTTTAAATCTTTTCTACCTCTGCTCTCCAAAATATTGAAATCAAGAAGTAAAAATCACTGTGCATAGTAAAACATGCAGTCCATTTTTAGTTTCTTAGTAAATGTATACAGAGTAGTACTGGAGATTCAAGACAAAATAGAAAACTAAAGCCTGAACCCTAGAAGGGAGAAATGCTGCAGTGACAACTGAGCAGCCACCTTTCCTTTTTCTTGATTTCCAGATGCTGAACCTCCTTTACTGGAATTTAAATAAAATATCTAGCATGTACATGTTCCCAAGCCTCTTTCTTTTGGAAAATCACATTATTTGTATTGAAAAAAGTTCTGCTCAGTTAATTTTACTGTATGTTTTTGTTGTATCATGGATAATGTTTTTTTTTTTTACTTTATATACTACTTCATTGGTCTATACTACAAAAGTAATTATCATTATTTTTATAATATAACCAAATTATTAATGATGTGTATGTAGCTGAGTTTTAATTTTGATTTTGCCTATCTGAAACCAATTAATGTTCCAAAATAATTCTTCCAGACTTTTTAACCCATAGCATGGCATTTTATTCAACAAATGTAGCATAAAATGTAAGGATTATGTAGACAAAGCTCAAAGGTAAACTTAGTATTCCACTCTGCTGACAAAACTTCCTTATTTATCTTAAAATCCTGAGCTGTTATACTTCAATAATTCTCTTTTACACCACAGAATATATCAAGAGTATTACACCGCACTTCTAAATTTTCTATTGAACACAACACAGAAATTACAATGCCTTTTTATTTGCTGAGTGCTGTCTCACAAAGAAGTAATATGATACTGAGAAGATAGCCTGGAGCCCAGTGTATGGTTATGGCCTCTAAGCACTTGTTTTTTTTCTCAGCATCAGTTTGCTAATTCACATTGATTCATATTGATATTCAATAATTCATATTGATTGGTGTTCACATATAATCACTTTGCCATTAGGAATCCAGTTACTCCGTTCAAGCACAATTTTAGGAATATCATCTCACCATACTTTCTCTTGGCACAGAGTATTTTTCCTTTCCCTGAAAAAAAAGTAAGCCCATGTAATACTGGAATAGAAATGCTTGTAAAAGGTTACACAGATATATGTGTTCCAAAAATTTTTACAGTTTGTGTGCTAATAAAATTAAATTAGAAACTTATGTACACATCTCTTAAATCCATTACTACATACAGCTTTACCTTCAAAGAAAACCAGATTAAACCATTTATTGTTTTCTAACACTAGGTCATAAATAGCAATTCTTTTCCCTTCATGATAAAGCAGCTTAATCCATTAATCCTTATGAAAAATGTAATTGTTTATATGAGTCAATTAGAAAAAGCCTTTGTTGTGCTCTTGTTTTCTTTCTCTTTCAATATATACCTGATTTATTATTCAATAAATTTTGTCTTTTACATTTTTTGTTTCTGCACTATAACTTTGCTGCTTGAAAATCCAGATGTATGTTCTAATTGATATTAGGGAAAAATCAAGTTTTATTTTGGCTGTAAATTTTAAGCAAGTGTTATTACTTTCAAAACTGAATTTCTGTCTATTTTGGACTTTTCTAATGGAACAGCTAATAGTTGTTGATTGAAGGTTTGATGTTGTTCCTTACCCTAACTGCCAAAACACACAAAATAATTGCTATGCCCCCGCATTAAGCTCCCAAAAACTGTGGTGGAAACTAATACCTAGGTGTAGGGAAGTGAAAAAGTCTTGCATAATTCTAATTAAACAAAGGGAAACCAGGGAGAATAATCTCAAGATGATGTATTCTTTTATATCAAGTGAAAATGGAAGGAGGCATGTCTGCAAGTACTTTAGAAGAGATGTTTAAGATCTAAAACAATCTTGTTAATTGGTGATTTGGTCTGCAAAGCAGGATGCAGTTAAAGGAGGAGAAACGGAAATTATCGCACTTCAGTAAAAATAATCAGCTGAGCAATTAAATATAGAAACTGCCCAGCAAGCCAAAAAGTGCAAAAAAATGTGAGATGTTCTATTGCAGGCAAACCAGTTGTCAAAATCATATTGTTGTAAGGGGAAAATAACCCAACCAAACCCAGCACCTGCTATCCTCATTTGGTTATTGTGCTTAAAATAAAACGTTGGCCAGCTAGCTGAAGGGATTGCAGAGAAAAGCATGCTGAATGATCAGGTCCAGAAAATATGATCTGAGGAGGAAGGAAATAATCTGCTTCCTTTATCCAGTTGCATGAAGTAATGAGCTAATATTGGAACAAGGGATTTACAGACATTAGGGCATGTTTTCAAAGATCTGGGGCAGAGTGAAGGGAGCTGTTGTGGGGTATTCAACAAACCTTTTTATTGGATGACCTACAAAAAATCTTGTGAGACTTTTGTGAGGATGATTTTGTCACAGTTGATTCTGACTTAGGTGGAAGAACCAGACAAAGATCCTATGAAATATACTTCCAGTTCAATTTTGTGTGGCTACTAAATGTGGGTATTCCTGCATGGAATTACATTAAAGAAAGAGTAATCTTTAAAAACAAAACAAAAGAAACTAAACAAAAAATCCTACTTCTTAAAATTATTTACATGTTTGTTACTTTAGGAAGTTTTAATTTTTTTTTTTTAATTATGACTTTCCTTGAATAGCTTCACTTCACCTTTCATACACTCTAATTCAGCTTATGCTTTGCTAGTTAAACTGACATAAAAAGTTACTGCACGCTTTTTCTACATTCCCTTCTGCATGATAGGAACTAACCAAAGAAATCTATAAAAGTATTACTTCATCTTTCCCTGCATCTCTGCTTAAAACTTATCCACACTCTTAAACTTAGTCTTCAGTAAATTACATCTTTGAATCTTGTCAGAAAATTTGTTATTTTGTTGTTTCCATGGAGAGAACCCTTCTCCCCCACCCTCGCCCTTTCTGCATTTATTTCTTGCAGTGCAACAATATGTCTTTAGATGCATCAAGAATCTGAAAAATCTCTCAAAATACTCTCTCAGGCCAAATGCCAATGTTCCAGCAGGAATGCCCGCTAGCTTTTATCAATATTGCTATAAAATATAAGTCTCAGCTCACTTGAGTTTGTTTCTGTCAGCTGATTTATGTCTCTAGTCAAAATGTATTGAAAGCATAAAACGAAGCTGAATGGCCTTCAAAAAAAGTGGCATAAAAATGAAATGCTGAACATAGGAAAAGGTTTCTAATCTTGCAGTCTCTTTCAGACTGCATTATTTCTACATTTTATTCTTCATTGGCCGTGTTTTTAACCTTCTTAGGTTTTCTGCCACTTTAGAAAGAAAACTGTTTCTTTTGCAAGATTACCTTGGGAAATTAAATTTTCATATACTTTACTACAATTGACTCAAATAGTGCTTAGATTTTAGATTGCCTATAATTTTCTGTTGGGAAAATTCTAGAGAAATGAAACAAATGAAAGGAATTTCTATTTGTCAATCTCTCTGATTCACTACTGGTATCTAAATAACCCTCTCTGGATTTTTTCCTTACTCAGTTCTCCCAAGGTCATGATAGTTCTTCTTTCCTTACACTGCAGCCCAGCATCTTTGAAACAGCAATTGCAGCCCAGTTCTGTGCCTGCCATTCAAAGCCACACCCACATCACATTTTCCCTATTTAATGCACCATCTGTGTCCCCATGTGCTCAGGTAGGAAAGGAGGTCCTAGAACTAAGTCCAAAAACTACATTTCATGCATCTCACCATCTTCTGTGTTTATTCTTCACATATTTTTTCCCAGGTATAACTTCTGCTCAGCTATGACAAATCTCTAGGCAGAGGAAATATACATATCCAGTAAATCTATGTAGAACATGAGTTTTAGAAGCACTTTTCTGGAAGAAAAAGTGGAGAGGAGTAATGAAAAAAATGTGTCACAGGGTTGCTGATGTAGAGTAGGACTTTTGAGTTACATCACACATGCTTAATATCTTTAGCAACAAAAAAATATATTTTTTTCCCTAGACAGTGGGAGTATGGTATCAAGGAAAGAAAGGGAGAGGAACCTTTTTATTACATAGTTCCTTTTTTATGGATGTCACGAACAAAAATATTCCACAAGACTGAATTTCTCATTCATGGCCTCTGTTTTCCACAGATGGATGAAAAGTGGATAATTATAAGTGAGGAAGACAGAAGGCCTGGTGCTGTAAGAACCATTACTGTGAGTCATGAGCCTGGAGCACATTTCTTTATGACAACTTTGTATATCTTACTCTCTCTGTGAGGTTATTCATTCCACAGTAGTTATCAGCAGCACATTGGGTCAGTGGTTTTCCAAATATATTCTTTCCTAGTATGGAAGAAGATGATGTCATCATGAACATACCTTTTTTTGACTTTAGAGACTGCTTTAACTGGTAATAAATATTGGACTTCCATTTCAGAAACACAGAAAGAATGAGAGATTGGAGAATTATTTTGATATAGCATCAAACTTTACTTACTCACTAAGTTCTTTATATAAAAGGGAACTAATCCACAGACCCATTATCACAATCTTTTCCCTTTTGCTACCTAAGTGTAATTTGCCAGCTGATTGAAAACTTGATTATCTGCTAGAAATTTATTTGGCTTTATGTTGTTGGACTTTTTAAAACTTTTTTTGAAACCGACTGACATA
Organism: Regulus satrapa; assembly: GCA_013396955.1. Classification (NCBI taxonomy): domain Eukaryota; kingdom Metazoa; phylum Chordata; class Aves; order Passeriformes; family Regulidae; genus Regulus; species Regulus satrapa. The sequence continues at coordinate 30,406 of VWZN01012420.1, read as the reverse complement.
ATTTCTTTCCAGAGTCACAGATAAAGAACTAGATTTTTTGGGGCAAGTTCAAAAAAACCCAACTCGCATACCATAAAAAATATTCTTCTCCTCTACTGGAAGGAGGTGCTGCAGGAGCAGAGGCTCCCCTGCAGCCCATGGTGCAGACCCTGGTGATGTAGCTGTGCCCCTGCAGCTCCTGGAGGGCCACAGTGGAGCAGAGACCCATATGCAGCCCATGGAGGACCCCAGCTGGGGCATGGGATTGCTGCAGGAGGCTGTGAGCTTGTGGAAGGGCTACGCAGGAGCAGGTTTGCTGTCAGGACCTCACGGAGGATTCACTCAGAGTAGTCAGTGCCTGAAGGATTGAACCCTGTGGAGAAGTTTGTGGAGGACTGTCTCATGTGGGACAGACTGTTGGAGAAGGGGGAGTGTGAGGATCCCTCCTCCTGAGGACAAAGGAGCAGCAGATGTCTGTGATGAACTGACTGTAGCTCCCATTCCCCATCCCCAAACCTGCAGGGAGGAAAGAGGGTAGTAAATTCAGGAGTGAAGTTAAGCCCAGGAAGAAGGAAGGGGTACGGGAAATCTGCTTTAAAATTTAGTTTTTATTTCTTATTACCCTACTCTTATTTTGGTTATTGATAAATTAAACTAACTTCCCTAAGTCAAGTCTGCTTTGCTCATGATGGTGATTTCTGAGTAATCTCTCCCTGCTTTTATCCTGACCCATGAACCTTTCATTATACCTTCTTCCCTGTCCAGCTGTGGAGGGGAGTGATAGAGTAGCTTTGGTGGGCACTTGCCATGGAGGTGGCCCACCACACCCCAATACCATGAATTTGTTGAGTGTGACTGAGGCATCAGTCCTGACTCTGTAGCGCTAATCAATAGCAGCTCTCTTAAAGAGATAAAGAGCCTTTGTTTCATTCTGTCCTCTGCACTATTCAGTTGTAGATTCAAAATTAACATGCAAGATATAATTTTGCAAGATACAGTTTGGTAAAATCTTTATTGAAACAATTTAAAAATAAAAATGCTTGATAATGTTGCCATTTCTCGTGAGATTTTGCAACAAGATGAATCAAAACAAAGCAAACTCTAGAGTGCACTGCATTCTTCTGCCAAGGATTTTTAAAACCCAAGTGTAAACTCTCCCATGCAACATGCACTTTTCTCACCATGAACCTATGTCAAAGTTTTTGAAATTATTCTCACAGTTTACCATATTTTCATGTTTCTTCTTGAGTATTTTCACATAATTCAGTAGCACTAGACAAATGACAGTGACAAAGATCACAAATGGTGCTCCTTGCTTCTCTTGCTATTTTCTGTTTTTATGTTTTCCCCATTTTTAGACCCTAAACTGGTCATTGAGAAAGACACATTGAATGAGCTACACTTTTGAAGTTATTTTTCTCTGTAGAAGAATATATACATCTTTGTGCTATGGCAGATCTATTGATTGACATTCATTTTTGCCTTATTGGTCTATCTGAAGCAGCAGCAGCTCCACACAACCAGGCAGCTGCAGGGCTGGCATACTGAAGCAACAGTGAACAGTTTGACTTTAGTGTCAAACAGTTCATTGACTGTAAAACTCAAGAAAGTGAGTGGAATAGATGCCTGAATAACCACAGAGTCAGAACTTTGTAGAAGTGTAAAATTCACATGTATTGAAATAAATGTGAAAAGACAGCAAATTTTAGAGTTAAAATAACTTCTAGAAATAAAATAGCTTCTAGAGATTACACATTGCACTTTAGGAAATTTATTTTGCCAAACTTAGAAAAAAAAACTTAGCTTTTGTTTAGTTGTATAGTCAAATATTATTTAATCTAATGTATAATTTATAGGAAAAAGACAGAAAAGAGAGAGAAAATTTAATAGGTTGACATATATACATAATATGTTTCTCCTGGAAAGTGATGAAAAAAACTCTTTTCCCCACTATTCGTGGTAGAATAAGATTATCTTATCCAGAAGAAATATTTAGTGAATTGTATTTGCATTACAATTAGCAAAACAAATTGCAACAAATAAAATTATTTAAACAGCTTGCTCTGCATTAGGTTCTTCAATGATAAAATAAAATTAGGAAGCTGCAGAATAGTGTGAGCTCCTTAGCATCCATCTTTTCAGGCTTAGCATATATTAAATAGCCAGTTGATCAAAATTGTCTACTCTCCTGTTCTTTAAAGAAGGTGCTTTTAGTTCATCGGCTTATTTTAAGCCTGTAAGTGCACTTGGAAAAATTACCAGAAACCTTTTAGCTAACCTTTAGCCTTGCATGTTTTACATTACTGTTGATTTGGCAATTGACTTCAATTATTATTCTTGTTACAATTTTCAGTGTAGAATATAATCTGTTAGGATTGCCTGCCTAGTGCTACTGAAAGCTCTACTGGTTTTTTTTTCAGTTTTTTTAGTCACTGGTGAGACATTTCATTATGGTGTCTTTTATTAGATTCAGAACTAAAAATGACTGACATGAAATGGCAGATTTTTTTTAATAAAATATGTTAAGAGCTTGTACTTCTTTTTGTGAAAGTGAGTCCAAAAGTATAAAAAAACTTACTGGATGTTCACTTAGGACTAAAAATTCTATGACTGCAGTGCCCCGAGTCCAAGGCACTCAACATTTAAAGCTTTAACTTGCTTTCAGTCAACTTCATTCTATGGGAACCATGCTGATAAATTGATTGACTCCTTTGAACCATAGTATGTGTGGTGAAACTTATGTATGTTTGTATTTTACCAGGTTCTAGCTCTTCTGTCACAGAAAGGAAAAAATGGGCATTTCTTCTCCCTGTCCCTTTTATCCTTGATGGCAATTCATTTTATATAATCAGATGTTACATTTTAGTCTGAAGAGAAGCAGCAGGAAATGTGATCAAAACTTCACAGAAAATTGTTTCTTTTCAAATTACAAAAGAGCTCTTCAAAAGGCTTCAGTAGGAAAAGACTTACAAATGTACTTGTTAATTGGTTGTGGTAGAAATGAGTGCCTAATTTCTAATTGTAATATATGTCACTTTAGCTTCTAACCTTTGCTTCTCATTACATTTTCTCAGCTAGATTAAAGAGCTCTTTACTACCTAGCTTTTTCATTCTGTGAAGATACTTTCATAGAGTAATCAAGTGATTCCTTGTACTTTTTGTTAGAAGAAACAGCTTGAGTTCTTTAAATCTTTAGTTGTAAAAGAGATCCTGACGTACTAAAATTTTATTTGTGTTTTTCTTGTAACATCTTTCTTAATCCTTCATAATCCATTTTGAGAAATCAGCATTTATTTCCTTGGTCATGTAGGCCAGGAGGCTGACATGGCATCTTCTAGTATGGTACCAAGTCTTGACAACAGGGAGGATGGAAAGTGCCAATGACTTGACTAATTAACTTCTCTAATAGTTAATATAAGCCTACAGGGTTTTTTTCAGTTTTTACTTCCATGAGGAGCCTCTTAATTTATAATCTCAGTAAACTGTGAATTGTTACTGGAAGATGGTACAAAAGATCTTAGAGAATCCAAACTTTTATAAGTGCTTCAGTAAAATGACAAAAGCAGCAGATTTTTGAATCTGGCCCTCAGCAAAGTAATGCACAAAAGCACATAGGAATGCACAGTAAACATGAATTTTCACTATTCAGTGATGCACATACGATTGATCTGATTTTTAAAGTGCCTCTATATTTTTCATAGTATTTCTAAAATTATGAATAAATTATGAAAGCTATCACTGTGTCTAATGCATTCACATCAAGACTGTAAATCCTTAAACCATAACACCACAGCTATCATCTGCCTTGTCACATTTACTGTAATATATTCAACTTGGGTTGTGATTATATGTAGGTTCTAGATATGGAGATCTTTTGGAATTATGAAGGGAAAATGTAGCTACTGAAATGCAGTATAATATTTAAAGTTCAAATATTGAGGGTTTTCTTGCCTTGTACAAATTTCAGCAATAACATGTCATATTTAATAATAGTATTTAATAACACTACAGTATGCTCCCTGCAGTACTATATAGCTCTTTATGAGCTGAAAAAGTATGTAAGGCATTAAGTCAGTAAATCTTCTCTAACTGAATACCATTGCTGCAGGGCTAACATATTAAAACACATTAAAACATTAAACACATTGAAATTAATGAAGTACTGTCTGTCTGTGTCTAGTGGGTGCCATATTAAGGTTTTTTTTGGGACATAGAGAGGTAGACTTGCAAAACTGTGAAAGAACAATCAACATAGATTACTTGGATTAAATACCAGATGGATAGCCACAGGCATAATTCCTGTGCTTTTTACCATGTCAGAAGGACTCAATGTTCCTGCTAGTTCAATTTCAGTATTACAGTCTGCCTCCTGATTTTTAGCATAAAGCAGATAAACAGATTTCCTCCAAAGGAATTTGTTTTATTTTTCAGGACAACACAGGAACTGTGGAATGTGTTGCATACTCCAGTATCTATGTTGATGATACCTAAGGCTGAGCTGTAAAGGGTGTTTCCTTTCACTCCCAAGAGGGCTGAAAAAATAAATTATATTAACTTTAGATTGAAGTATTGGTGGAAATGCAACAGGTAGAGACTGTTCTCACAGTGAAAATTCCTTTTATATATTCAATTAGATAGGCTATGGATGTTGTTTTGTTGTTTCTCAGTGTGTGTTACTCAGTCCATATACTTAAAACTATTTTTTTCAGGTATTGTTTTTCAGGAAAAGCAAGGTAGGAATACAGTTAATGTCAGAATTCAGAGTCCTGGGACTTCAGTATATAGGACACTCCTCTGCAAATCTTTGTGTTTAAATGTCAAAAGTCTGCTGAGTAATACAGGTTTCCCCATGGCAGAAATAGCAGAAGAAAAGGCCTTAGTGTGTTGTGAATAACTTTATTTTTAAAACTTTGCCAGAATTTTGAAGTGGTTTTTGACACAAATCTGTATGTTTAAACAATTTCTTCTTTTGTGTCACATGCAGTAAAGCTTCAGACAAAACCCCCCAGATTTTCTCTAATGAATTTGTATGACTCCATTGGAGATAGTGTCGTGTGTTTGTTGTGAAGGGGTAATTGGATGGGTGAGCTTTGCTGATCATTGAACTTAAAAATTACCACTGAAGCAAGGAAGCACACAAAAGAAACTAGAACATGGAAATGAAATGAACAATTGATAAGGAGATACAAAATCAATTCACTACAACAAACACAGGTTGTTCACTCAGAACCTTAAAAACATTATTACATAGTAGACCATATGCAATAACTGGCTGTATTTTTGTAAACTTGGGCTACCTATTTTCTATTTTATTCAAAAGGCTACTACACTGGTCAGTGTGCTGTGCTATCTTTGCTGGACACTGCTACAGTACTTGGAACACAGCAGGTGACAATCTTAAGTCAGTGTAGGAGCGAACGAAGTGTGGTTTCCTGCAAAATGCCTTCACCACACTGGACCTCAGAAACTATGTGCTGGCAACTTAGATGGTCAGGTACACTGACCATCTGATTTAAACATTGTCTGATTTAATGGTTTTGCTTGTTTCAGCTTCCATAGGCCTTATTGAGGGCATTAAGCATAGTTGCATTTTCATCCTAATTATATTCTGGCTCAGTGATTTCTGATGATTTAACTGCCAGATTCTAACCAGTAGCATAGGACTGCTCATTAAAGAAAGCATTCTCAATTGCCTTTTTCTTTTACTTTTTTCATTAGAAATTTAGGAATTACAGAACCAAATAGTATAATTCCAGTTTTTCTCTGTATTACCTGCTATCTGGATCTTATATTTACCAAAAATAAAGCTAAAGACCAATTTCCTTAGTGTGATATACTGGTGTGAAAGATTGAATTTTTTCAATGTTAAGCTCAGTGACAGAACCTGCTTTTCTAGAAATTTTCTGTCTCAACCTAATTTCAATTAGTATTTAATATGTGGTTTCATGTATGCGACATAGTACAATTACTACATGTTAGAATTCATGACCTACAGAATTTGTCACCATGTCTGAGTGACAGAAATCTCCTATGCACACACAACTAGAATTAGTGAATTTAAGATCCCACCTTCACTAATGAATTGATGAATATTTAATGCACCTTTTTTTAGCTTTGTTTTCATTTCAAACGACAACATTTTGACTTTGCCTATTTAGGTTTCCTAGGCTTTTTCTTGGAAGATATAACATCATGTGGCATTTTTGACCTTATCACTCCTTTCTGTACTATGACTTTCCAAGGGTCTGACTACAAGGGTTTCATTTCACCAGCTCTAAAGGAGCACTGCAGTTTGAATATTTCTACTAGACATATGGACCTGAAACCTCTACTGGATTTAGTACTTAGAACTAAAATTGTTTAATGAGTTTGAATATGTATAGATCCCAGTAAAAGTGAATAAAACTCTTTGCAATAGAGAACACCATACCAGCCAGCAATCAATTGGGTATCGACACAGAGTTTATTGTTTTCCTCTTTTAATGACTTCAGATGCAAACATACAGTGAGTGGTTCTGTACTCTGTAGATCCAATAGTCAAAAGTCACTGGTACTGAAGTGGATTCAACCTAGTGTCTATAAGCAAAAATACTTTCTAAGAGATTAGGCATCATAGACAAGAAATCAAAAGTTTACCATAAAATACTTCATTCTTTAATAGAGCCTTGGCATTGTTAATGTTTTTTTCTTGTTTGGTTGGTTTAAACAGAAGAACTAAAAGAGGAAACCCTTAGCAAGAGGTGAGTGCAGAAAACAATAAAGGCCATATTTATGATCTGAAAAACTGGGATATATTGATGACTTGGACAAAATTTGATTGTGAACTTTTTACCCCAGATAAGAGACTAGAATTTTTATTGGAATAAATTTTTTTCTATATTCCTCTTTACTAGGTTGGCAGTTGTTATCCCTTTGACAATACTTATTTCTGAGAAAGCACTGCAGTTCAATATCATAGGTATAGACACTGATTTTCTTTCTTTTAAAAGAAAAACCTCACCAGCTTCAGTTACTTCATAGTCCTTAATATGATATCCCTAAAAATCAGAAATAGCTGTGTCTGACTTTTTGTAGGTATATAGTCATGTCAGTAAACCGGGTGCACTCATGCCTTCAATCCTTCCAGGATTATTTAGTGAAAAATAGTTTGGGAGGTGAGGTGCTTTCTGTTAGGTTTTTATTTGTTGTAGTTAGTAAATTCTGACCTTTTCTTTTGAAGTACTGTATATTATTTTAGTTAACAAGCTACTCAATAACTATTGCTTTATTAATAATTGCATTTTCATACCTCTAACAAAAGAATATAATTTCTCAGGATAAAAGGTAAAGCAAATTACAGCATAAGAAGGCCCAGATGAGTCACAGTAATTGACCATCCAGCTTAATGTTCTTCAGCTGAGAATAAGAAGTGCTATTTGGGGATTTTTTTTTTTTTTTTTTTTTTTTTTTTTTTTTCCCCCAACTTTTTTTTTGTGTGTCCCAGAACTTCATTTTTAGGTAAGATCTTTCTTGTCTTTTAACTTCTCTTTTGGTACCCTGTGAGGATTGGGGTTTTTTTTGTTTGTTTGTGTTTTTTTGTTTTGTTTTGATTTGAATTATTTTGGGAGCCATTTCTTTGTTTTTGTAGTGTACTTTTTAATTTACTGGTACAGTTTACCTCCACAGTCTTGAGATACTGCAACAAGTTATAAAGAATCTCTTTAATGTTAGTTGTAAAGGGTCTCTTTATGGTATTTTATTTTATCTGCTTTAATGTAGTCTCTTTCTAACTGTATTGAGTGATTCTTAGTTCTAGCATTATACATTTAGTGAGTAATAGTTTTGCAGTCATTCCCAGCATTCAGAAAATTTTGAAGCATAATAATGTTCCTTTTGTGTTGTTCTCTCCCAGTTAAGGAATCTCAGCCTTCCTAATCTTTCACTGTAGGGAAGCTACTGCAGCCTTCAGTCTTTTATTTGCCCTTGCCTTTACTTCATTGACCCCCCTGTATTTTGGAGTCTAACTCAGCTGAGATGTGGAGTTGCATGTACTGCTCTGCGGCTCTGAATGAGATATTATTAAGATAGTTGGGGTTTTCTGGGGGCCATGGGATGGTTTATAGCTGTAGTCTTCTGACTTATTTTTGGCACCTTTCCTGAGGGATGCCCAGTGCTGAAGTGGTTTCACTTGGGGTTCTCCTGTATGTTGAGCTGGTGACATCAGAAAAACATCAACGATGACTCTAGGAAGCATTCCTTACGTTGCCATTTTCAGTTTTGGACTCTTGATACAGGTTTTAGATTATTGTTTCTATGCATTCAAGAACTTGAAAATTAATCTCTTGTCTTTTAGCATGCTCAGTTTCACAGAATTCCTTAGTTTGTTTTTGACTACAAGTTTTGGGTCTTTTGATGCAGTCTTTTTGTTTGAAATCTTGTATCTGCAAGTACTTTTACTGCTTCTATGTGATACTGATTTTCCTTGCCAAAACCTTATTGACTGTGAGAAATGTTTCTAGGCTGATGATGCTCATAAGGAGGTTCCATGTCTGTGTATAAATAAAGTGCACATAAGCAACATGCAGCTTCCCTTCCAGTTTATTTAATATTTCAGTGTGAGCATAGCCAAGACATGTTTGTCAGTTTTTAAGTTAAATATTTTGGCAGATCTTTGGTGGATGATAGTGAAGTGCTAATGTTGTATGGGTGAACTGATTCTGATAGAGCACATAAGAGAAAACAGTCTAAATTATTACTCTTGTCATTATTAGTGCTTTCTTTGGTAACTCCCACAATACTGGTGCTACTTGTAAAGATGGGAATACTTGTCCCTTTCTTTGAAGAGATGACCAGATGTACAAATAACAGATGAAACTAGGGGTATGCTATAAACAGCTTAAAATTAAAATCAGCTGTGTGTCAAATTGTGATCATAAGGAAAGAAAAAAATTGGGGAAATAGAATTTAATAAAAACATAAGAAAAAGGAATTTGGAAATATAAATAGATAAAATTTTATATTCCATTGATATAATGGTAACTTCTCTACTCATGTATTAGCTTCCCTCCAGAGAAAAAGTTCTTTAATAAAAATACTCATTCAAAGAAATAATTTTCTTTTAGTAGTTTAAAATATTCACTAAATTCAAGCTAAATTTCTGAATCTAAATTGGCCTCAAAGGATTGGAGGAAACTTCTAGAATTAGACCTGACTTTTTTCCAAGACAGTATGCACTATTTCAGTACTTTGAAGCATGCTGTCAAAGGGTAGTTTTTAATCTGCTTTTAAGCATCCTAAAAACAGACTTCCATGCAACAATACTCTACACTTTATGCAAGTTTCCACAGACCACCATGTTCAAAATTACATTCCCACTATTCCTGCATTTGTCTTTAAACTTATGTTAAATTCCTCTTCTGTTTTGTTTATATGAAATAATATACATTAAATTAAGTGACCTTCACTTGTCTGTAGCCATCTAAAACAAAGGCATCTAGTTTGGTCTCACCCTCATTCATCTGCTTCTGATACATAAAGGTCTCATTCTCATGTCCTGGAGTTCCTGGTATGGCTCTGTTCAGGAGAGTGCAAACTTTTCCAGTGTCCCCTGTCATGCATGACAACTTTTCACTAAGAGCTGAAAAGGAGCTTGCATTTGGGCACCCACTATAATTCTCTTCATCAGACAGCTAAGAATTAATTCCTCTTGACCACAGAGTTAGCCAAATAAAATTATTTTGAAAATAATTATTGTAGTTTCAGGCATTTTTCTTCTTTATGTTGATATTTTTGCTGTATACAGGAAACAAAATATCTTTGTGCTTTTTGTCTTTTGTAGTTACAATATATATCATCAATGATTTTTTTTTTTTTTTGTTTGGACGTGTTTTAAATCCTACAATTACAATACATGAAAATATACAAGTTCTTTTTGACAGGGTATGTGCCAGATACCTAGATATATAAAAAAACTTCTTTCCTGAGTTTTGCATTTCAAAAGCATATTTACTACAAATTTTCTTGCATATTATCAGTCCTATGCTGCCAGGAACTTAATACTATTCTCTGAGAGCTCATAAATAAAATTAGACCTAGATATAATTCAATTTTACTCAAGGGTGTATATAATTTGATTGCACAAAAATTGCTTTTTCCACACACCAAAAATTTAATCTCTCTGACCAATTCCAAAATAACAAATAATGTAAGCTTGATATCAAAGTATTGGTTTTCTATTTGCTGAATATTAGATACTTAAATTAGAGTAATATATCTTTCCTCAGATGTTCAATTAAAATTTCTTTTAAAAAAAATATAAAAAGAGCTCTAGTTAATCAGAAAAGTTTTTGGAAGTGCCTTTATTTTAAAAAAAGACAAAAAAAAACCTCTTCAGAACTGTGCAACATGATTTGTGCTGGTTATCACCGGATGTTAAAACTATGTTTAAGCACCTATATATAAATCCAGTATATATTTTGGGGATTTTTTTCTGTAGAAAGGAAGGAAATGTATTTCTATTCTTATTAACTGCAGCATAAAAACAGTGAAA
>VWZN01012413.1:10615-26253 GCA_013396955.1 Regulus satrapa | reverse complement strand
GACAAATTATTGCAGGAAATGATGCTATTGGACTGATATACAATATATTTTTTAATATGTGGAACGATTAAAACTATTTAGAATGTGGAAGGGAAGGTTGTAGGTGGTCCCGGCATCTAAGGCCCATTAACTGTGTTTACACCACAGGAGTAAATTTATCATCCTTACATAAGATGAGCAGAGCAAAATGCAGTGTATGTCCATACACCCCAAATTGTGATGACAATGTAAAGTCGTGGAACAAAGGGGTGTGAGTATTTGCCTCAATTATTCCATCTATTGGCGTGGCCCATGCATTGCTTGAAGCCAACGTAGCTGCTTGCTTACTAAGCAAACCAATGCTATTGGCATTGCTTTATCAGGTNCACCAGAATGCTGCTGCACTGGCACACACTTTTGATTTGACTAATCACCAAGCCTCTAGAATTGTTGCTGTGTGCCCTGACTATCAGAGGCACTCCTTTCTGTCCATTGCCAGATCACTTAACCCTAGAGGACTTTTAATTGTGAGAGAGCCTTTAATTGTGGCAAACAGATGTCACTAATTTTTCAGAATCTGGCCTATACAAATACATCCACTCCTCTATAGACACCTATTTTCAGGTGCCTTGTTTGACTCCTGTCACACTAGAGAATCCCTAAAATATGTTTGCCATCACTTTGCAAATGTCTTTGCAATTTTAGGTATGTCCTTACAAATTAAAACTGACAACAGCCCCACATATACTTCCCAAAGGGTTGCTAATTTTCTTTCCCTCTGGGGAGTAACACACAACACAGGAATTCCCCATTCCTCAATGGGCCAAGCTATAATCAAAAGGGTCTGCGCTTGACTTAAGCATCTTTTGCTACAACAGAAGGGGGGAATGGGGAATGCCACTTTTTTCAGTGCAGAGCGATTACAAAAGGTACTGTATATCTTTGATTTTCTGAGTTGTTCCCTCACGGATTCTAACCTTCTGATTGTAAGGCACTTTGGTAATAATCCTCAATTAGAAGTCAAGGAAATTATTACTTGCCAGTGCCTATTAAAGACAGAGAAACAGGTAATATTGTAAGATCTTATCCTCTTGTCACATGGGGAAGAGGTTATGCTTGTGTCTCTACAGAAAACAGCCCAAGGGGAATTCCGGCAAAGAACATGAGATGATTCCAAGAATCCCTGAATACTTTACCTGAAGGTCCTGACTGCCCTCACCCTGGCACTTCATCCCTGATTACAGCTTCTCAGAGCACTGAACCCACCTCCACTGAGACCTCAACACCACCCAAACCAACTTCTATCTGACCCAAGGAGGCTTACAGATCTCTCTGTATGTGAACTATACAGTAGATTTGTTCCAGATATATAGAATCTTTAATTACAGAACAAGTCTCTATTCATAAGCAGTAGTGGAAACAGCTCAAGACAAGACTTGGACTTGTATTTGAAAATAACCCAATTCCTTTCTTTATTTGTGCAGATCATTCCCATCAGGCCTGGACTCTATGTTTGTGTTTATCGTGTAAAGTGGTATTGTGCATCAGATCACCATCGTGGTGATTGCCTATGTTGCAACCCTTTGTGCTATTCTTATGGTGGTTGTATAATTGTAAAATCTTTGTGTTCAAAAGATTTGGCTTGCTTTTGCATTGGTATTTTTGGGAACATGACTGGCCTTCTTCGGCTGATTCTTCTTGCAGGATTCAGCTTGAAAGAAGGGGAAATAATTGTACTGCCACCCCTTCCAGAAGGTAATGTTTGGCTTATGCTAGGTCAAGCTTTAAGATAATCTACACTGTGCGTATCCATAACTTCTCCCAGTAACCCTTTCCAAACCTCCTTGGTAGCCATGCCCTTAGAAGAGAGTGAATGGGATGTTTTATTCTATTTACCAACCCAAACAAATTGTACTGCCCCAGGTTTGTGTGATGTAATACAGAGTACTGAAAAGAGCAAGGTTTATCAGCTGGGGTTGATAAAATTAATGACACATTTTTGGGTCTACACAATCCTTTGTGTTTCTTTTAAAATTACACCAGTGGACCCAATGTTACTAAAACTGGCATTGATGTTTCGGGTACAGGTGTTTATGCCAATTCCTCTGCCTACCTTACCACGACAAATTATTGCAGGAAATGATGCTATTGGACTGATATACAATATATTTTTTAATATGTGGAACGATTAAAACTATTTAGAATGTGGAAGGGAAGGTTGTAGGTGGTCCCGGCATCTAAGGCCCATTAACTGTGTTTACACCACAGGAGTAAATTTATCATCCTTACATAAGATGAGCAGAGCAAAATGCAGTGTATGTCCATACACCCCAAATTGTGATGACAATGTAAAGTCGTGGAACAAAGGGGTGTGAGTATTTGCCTCAATTATTCCATCTATTGGCGTGGCCCATGCATTGCTTGAAGCCAACGTAGCTGCTTGCTTACTAAGCAAACCAATGCTCTTGGCATTGCTTTATCAGGTTTATTAACAGATGTTGATAGTGTAAGGCATGCTACTTTACAGAATAGAACTAAAATTGATTTTTTTTTATTTCAGTGCATGGACATGGCTCTGAGGGCTTTGAAGGTCTGTGCTGTATGAATTTCTCTGATCATTCTCAGTCTCTTCATGTCAGTATACATACCATTCAAAATGGTGTGACTAAATTGCTGGTTGTTAGCAATGGGGACTGGCTTGAGCAAATTTCTGGGGGTTTGGGGCTTACTGACTGGCTTAAGAATTTGATAAAGACAGGAATTTATATTTTAGCTATAGTAATGTTTAAGAAGATTTGCCCTGTGTTTTGCAGTGGGTCCAAAGGTTAATAGATAAGTCCATGAAAACAGTTTTAATTGTGGAACAGAAAGGGTGAGATGCAGGGGTGCAGTTGAGTAGTAGAGCAGAAAGTACTGCAGAACTGATGGATGTGGACATCCTGTACTTGGTGGGTCAGAAACCCCAGGAAAATTAATCAGAAATGTGAAAGACGTAAGGAAAAGGAATTTTGTCTAAAAGAAATCATGCAAGACTGCAGGGGCAAGGATGTGGTTAAGTAGTGTGGTTATTGCCTAGGCAGTAAAGAATTTTACTCAAAGCTGTAAGACTGTATAAACTGATCTATGTAATCAATAAATTGANTGCCCTGTGTTTTGCAGTGGGTCCAAAGGTTAATAGATAAGTCCATGAAAACAGTTTTAATTGTGGAACAGAAAGGGTGAGATGCAGGGGTGCAGTTGAGTAGTAGAGCAGAAAGTACTGCAGAATTGATGGATGTGGTCATCCTGTACTTGGTGGGCCAGAAACCTTGGGAACATTAATCAGAAATGGGAAGGATGAAAGCAANGAAAAGGAATTTTGTCTAAAAGAAATCATGCAAGACTGCAGGGGCAAGGATGTGGTTAAGTAGTGTGGTTATTGCCTAGGCAGTAAAGAATTTTACTCAAAGCTGTAAGACTGTATAAACTGATCTATGTAATCAATAAATTGACTTCAGCATGAGCAACCTGCAGAGTCCCATCTCTCAATTGCTGTCATAAATGGAGGATGTCCATTACCATACTTTGGTGCTTAACAATTCACATGGAAAAAGATGGGGCTTTGTTCATCAGGACTTCTTTGTGTTGTTATTGGGAGGAGTGTTTCTCCTTGCTTGAGTAAATGCCTCTTAAAATATGCATTTATATTTATTTTTCATTTGGAATTGAACTTTTAAAGGTCTGAATATGCAGGCAGTGACTGAAATTGCAGAGTACCAAGATATTCCCTCTTCCCTGTGGAAACTGAGGCCACAGATACTCCAAGAGATGCATTTCATGCTTTAAGAGGACTCTCCCCCAAGGTGCGGATTTCATCTTGAGTTAATTGTACATCTGTGCAATTAACTCACTGCCGTGATCACATTCCATTTCTCTTTCCCTCCTGTCCCATGTGCCCTAAAATGAAGAAATGACAGAAAGGGGATGAAAGGGACCTTTAGAGATCATCCAGTGCAAGCCCCCTGCAATGGTCAAGGGCACTTTCCACTAGATCAGGTTCCTCAGACTCTCATCCAGCTTGAACCTGAACACTACCAATGATGAGAAACCCACAGCATCCAGGCAACCTGTTTCTGGGTTTCATTTAAGCAGAGGGGCAGAATTCCCTCCCTTGACCTGTTGGACATCTGTCTTTGGACACAGGTACAGAGGGGTTTCAGAGTGGCAAGGACACAGTGCCAGCTCATATCCAATGTTTCCTTTCCCAGTTTCACCCAGTCCTTCTCCACAAGCCTGTTCTTAATCTATTCATCACCCCTACTGTTTTGTTGTTTCCCCTCCAGATTGATTGGTATGGAAAGAATTCTTTCTCATGGAAGGAATACCATAAAATTCACCTGTTTTTCTGGATGGACTTTGAAAACAGGTCTTAGTTGTGACACAGTACCTGTAGGCCAATACCTGTCAGAAAAACCATAAATAAAGAATAACTCATGTGAGGTGAATTGTTGGAAATCTCATTAAACTGTGCCAGAAGAGAGTATTTGTGAAAGCAAAGTTCTTGAAGAAAATGCCTAACAGGAAAGCATCCTATCAGGTGTTGAGCAGTTGCAGGGGGCAAGTGTAGGCAGCAAAGGGAGGGAGGTCTGTAAATGCAGGTTACTCAAAACCATCCCCAGGTGACCTTTGGAAAGTGGTCCCTTCACACAGTAGAAACTCAAAAGCAGCTGTGACTTACTTTCACCTGTTGGGAGGAGATGCAGGAAGATCAGAGATCTTTTAGAATTTTCTGCTTGCCAGAAACCAACTACACTAAAGCATTTTCATGTGGACAAACCACAATTTGAAGATTCAGTCGGAACTCCACTCTAAATGTTTGTGTTTTCTAAGTACGCTTCCTGGCTATGCTGCCACCCTACTCTGAAGGAACCTGAAAGAAGGGAACTGGAATAACAGAAGCTGAACCCTCACCAGCAATTTCTGCACACTGTTTACTTCTGACCAGCACCTAAAGACTGCAACATAAGCCCCTGTGGTGGACAGGAGCTTCCAGGTTCTGATCAGCTGCTTTACAGGGTTTGCTATGGCAGCCAGCCCTGTGCTATGTGCCTTTGATACTGGACAATTCATCAAACACAGATTCTGGCCACTTGATTGAAATTAGGATGTAAAGAGACACAAACCATGCCTTGTGAAGAAGGTTTTGAAGCAGATTCTGGGTCCAGTAGAGGACAAGAAAGATGAAGAAGGGACTGGATCATCTCTCTTATAAGGAAAGGTTGAAGGAATGAGAGACTTCTAGGAAGGGATCACATCCCTGTCTGTCAGTGTCTGCAGGAAGAGCTCAGAATGTGGATTAGACACTGCTCCAGGGGTCCCAACAATGACACCAGAGGAATGGGCAGGAACCAATGCCCAGGAAGTTCCACCTGAACCTGAGGAAGAAATTCCTGTGCAGTGACCAAGCCCTGAACAGACTGCCCAGAGAGGTTGTGGAGTCTCCCTCACTGGAGATATTCCAGACCCATCTGGACACAATCCTGTGCCACATGTTCTGGGATGACACTGCTAAGCGGAAAGGTGGGACCAGATGACCAACTGTGTTCCCTTCCAACTTCACCCATCCTGTGATTCTGTGATTCTGTGAACTGTGGAATTCTAATGAGCTTTAAATTGCAAAATGAGAGTGAATGTGTGAATAGCACTTTGTAGATAAAAAGAGACCTGAGGCACAGACTTAACTTTGTCTTAGTTTTCTGTTCTTCATCTCTGTTTTTAGGCAACTGCAAGATTTGTGTAACAAAATAAAAAGGATAAGAGGTTGCTTTTGTTACTGAAGGTTAAGCAGGCTTTTGACTCATGAGAAAGAAAGAATCTGTGACCATTTTTGAATTATAAAAGTTAATTATTAGAAGGGCTCAGGGGAGGGATATATCTGGCTCCAAGTGTGGCTAGAAGTTTGCATTTCCTGTCTTGCTCTATTTCCCCTCTTTCATTTCACACAGATTTCAGGGAATTGTCGTGGAGCCAGTGATTTCTGTGTCAGCCTTTTTAACACACTCTCAGGGGCTGAAACCTGACATTTTAATAAAATGCTTATTTATAGTAAGTACTGTTCAAAGTCAATGTATGCAAAAAAGTGGAGGTTTCTATATAATTGTAAGAAGAGTCTATAATGTCATGTAGTGGTATAGTAACTATCTCAATTACTGTTCAGGCAAAGGCTGCCTTCCAGTTCTATGTTGAGTCACAGCCCCAGGGAGCTGTGTCTGACAATGTCTGGCCATTCCCTCTGCAGCCTTCTTGTCTTCCTAGGGTTTCTTTTGACATTTTATTTTGTCCTTACTCAGCTGTGAGGAGAGGTGGTCATCCCCCTGCAGGGCAGGACTTGGGACACATCTGCACACCTGCAACACACCCTTCAGAGAGAGACATGGAGCTGGCACTCCTCATGCCTCTCTCTCCATATACAGAGGATTGGGTGAGACTCTGCACATGCTGGCAGAGCTCAAACCATGGCTCTCATTATTTGACCTGTGGAGATGACCAAAGAAGGAGGGTCACAGGTACAGAACATCAACAGGAGAACAGACGCCTTACAGCACCTTTCATTTCAGTGGGCACACACTTATAAGGCGTGAAATGCAACATTAATTTCACAGTTACCCAGGGAGGGATTTCTGAATTTCTGACATAATCTGATTAAGGATACTCAAGACATCTCACCTCTTCCTTTTCTGGAGCTTTGCTATTCTAATCAAACTGGTGATTTCTAATTCAGCTGCAAAAGTTAATTAATTGAAATTTTAAAAAAATCTGTTAATTGTTGACTTTTGAAATATTAGATTGCAATAATTTTTTTTTTTTTTTCCTGTGAATTGGACAATGTTTTGCTAAAAGGTTTTGGGAGAAAAAATACAGAGAAATGATGACTTCTATTTCTGACTTTGACTGTGATAGTGAGGAGAATTTTATTTTATTATTGTGAGCCCTCTCTGCTAAAGAATGACTCCCTTTACAGTTTGAATTGTAACCATAAAATCCTTAACTTCAAGTTCTCAGAAAGCCAGTAAACTTCTGTAGCAACACTGCTGTAATTTATATGATCCAAGAGTATTCTGTCTCTGTTCTTAACAAAACACTTATTGAAATAGTCCACATACAAAAAAAGGGAGGGCAGCAAAACTTCTCATCCGCTCCTTAGTCTGTTGAGAGTTATCACAAAGTAGCAGAGAAGAAGATGCAACAACCACCTGCTTACAGTTCAGGCAGCTGAAAGACACCCACGTGGAAACAGCAAATAATGTTGATCTCTTTCTACCCTGTATATTGTAAGTTTTATTTTCTTTTTATTGTAACTTTTATTAAATTGCAACAAAGTAGAGCCTCTACTATTGATTAAATTGAACCAAAAGCTAACTGCTGGCTTTTGCAAAGCAAAAACACTTTTATGGAACCATACCAGACTTGCAATAACCCAAACAGCAGAATCTTTTCAACCAGATGGTGTTTACTAAAATTCCACCTCAAATTTTTAAAGGCATACAGAGATGGAATTTCTTCCCCAACTTGCAACCTGAACTGCACTAAAATGTATGAAGTGATTATTAAAAAGAAAATTATTTTAGAAAACTCATTTCAAAGAATGAAAAGAAATCCCTCCCATGGAACTGTATTGGACTCAAGCCAGGAGGAGCACATGTCCCTTCTGAAGAGGTGTGCGTAAGAAATAGGCTTGCATTGGCATGCCAAGACATGCCAGATGCTTTTATGGGCAAAATTTTCACAAGTAATAGTTAATTGGACATGTCTCAGGATTAGGTTGCCCAGTTTGAAGTAGAGCAGGTCAGCCTGAATTTTGAACTTGCCACTTTCAAAGCCAGGAATTACCAACCAAAACGGAGTCCCTCAGACTTCTTCAGTTTTATCTCTAATTTGTGAATGGAAGCTTAATGACCGCAGCTTTGGTCTCCTTTGGAAATTAATTCTCTGTAGTCTAGATGTCCAAATTCTATTTCTGGCTCTAGCTTGTGTCCTTCCAGATCTTTCTAAAAAGTAATTTGCATCTCACTGTGAGGTGCATCATATTTACCTCTGGATTCATGGACAGGAAAATGTGACTAAGCAATAGATGGAATTCTTTAATAAATAGCACAGGATCAAGCAGCCTGCTACAGTTTAGAATCTATATGTGAGAGAGGCTTCATTAAATCAATACACAATAGATTATTTAAATGTGAAAAATAAATCCATGACAACAGTGATCCAGAAGAACCTGACATAATTTGTACTTTTATTTCCAGCCTCGTCTCAGAGGTTTAACAATTGATGTTGTCTTTCAGAATATCTTTTCAGTCTGTCTTGTTGAAACATTAATTTAAATGTAGTTTTGTCTAGTTTTTCTGCTTGACATCACCTCAATTTCCATGTCCCCTGTTATTTTTGTTCTCCTTGTGTGGCTCACATCCCTGCAGCCTATGGGATCAGTCTTTTCTTGTGCAGACGTCCAGAACACATTTTCAGTCTCACTGGGATGGTGCCTGAAGCTGTTTTGAGGAGCAGTGCACAGTGTCTAGAGCATCCTGGTCACCCAGGTCATACAGCTGCTGCCAACGAGGGCTTTCTGTCTTTCTCAACCTGCAGGGAAATGATCCATGAAAACAAAAGAAAAGAAAAGAAAAGAAACAAACAAACAAACAAAACCCCCCAAAAACACAAACAAACAAACAAAAAACAAAACAAAAAACCCCAAGTAATTGGCCAAGATCTGAGCTGGGCTTCAGACACCCTCAGGGGTGGGAGAGCTATCCATCTGTCCTGCACACAGCTTAACACTGAAAGGATGGAACTTGGAACTAGTGAGGGGACTATCTGGATTATTTAATTTTTAAAAGTAGAGTTTGAGATATATCAGGGATTTTAATGAGTGCTCTAACATCATATATTACATAATTAATGCAGCCTTAAAAGACCATTTTCCGCCACAAAGATATGTTGTGGAATGTTTAAAGTTTTCCTACATATTAAATTCCAAATTAATTTAAAAAAATTAAATTAAAATAAAACCTAATTCCATACAAATTAAATTGAGAGAATATTTTAGAGCTTTACCTTTAAGCTGTATTTTCATCTCTTTGCTTTACATGATCTTGCTTCCTTAGGACAGAATTACAAGTGTAAAATGGCAGTTAGATTTATCTAGGAAATGCAGATATAAATCTTCAGAGCTCAGAGGCACAGGTATTTAAAATATATTACTGACTTTGAATGACCAATAAAGTAATAGTGTTATTAGGGTGAAAAGGAGTCTTCTGTGGGATTCATATTACATTCCTTTTTGGCATAAATGCCTAGATGACAAACAAGTAGATTTAAATTCACAATATCTCATTTTGAGGTAAATATTGTCTTTATTTTGCATTTTTCACTTAGTGTGAATACAATAATTCAATGTGATGGCTGGAAACTTAAATGCAGATCAGCTCTGCCAACCCTGACTGCTCTCATCATGATGAGGTGACTGGAAGTGACAGTTTTCCTTTTTTACCAGACCAAGGCTGTCAGTGTTTCTGTATTCGTATGAATGAAAAGGGTAGTGTGTAATTTTGTGTCTTAATGGAGGGCAAAGCAATGTCTGAATTCCACTTATTTAAATTTTTTCTTTGATTACATATTTCTTCTCAGGAGTCTGAAAGGAAGCACTTTCTGTAAATGCTTAGAATTCTCTGTGTCCTCAGTAGTAGCCAAATTACCTCTCAAACCAGTTTCCCTTGAGCTAACTAACCAAAGAGTGTGTGGTCTTTTTACTTCTTTTAAACACAGAAACCTCCCTTCAGCGAATCAAACAAACAAAAACCAGCTTTCTGAATCCTCTGGAAAGTCTGACTTATTCAAGAAAGTATAATTTTGGATGTGCAGATTTTCTGCTCATCATTCATTCAGATACTTCTTAAGCCAGACCAGTACTGCTCTTTATAATGACTTAACACAGCTGATTGAAATAAAGTCACTGGAAATTCAGCTTCAATTTTCAATGATGTTTCAAATATGAGAATGCCCATTTGGGGGAGGAACAGAATGATTTTGCACAGTTCCATTATGGCTTTATGTTCAGCAAACAGGCCCTCTCCTTACACCTTACACCTTCTCTGACCTTAAGCATTAAAGTAAAACCCTGGAAATGCAGCTCATATGTAACTGCCTCTGCTATTTGCTCAATGTTTTTTTGCAGGAGCTGAAAGTATTCAGTTGCAATTTGCTTTATAGCATTTTTTACAGAAAAAAAGCCCGACATGAATTTCTGCCATCAACACAAAATATGTAGAATAGTGTTGCAAAGACTCTGTCAATATTCATGCTTTGCTTTATATATAATTTTATTAAACTTAAACTTTGGAATGAAATTTACCTAGCAGTTTTTCAGTTCAATTACAGCAATTGTTTTTTAGCAGCTTATTTTTTCTGTAGGATTAGACAAGAAAAGTAATCACTTCAGAAAATCACATACATGTGCAGTATTCTCATGGCTGGTTTCATATTGAGAAGGTCTGGAATGGCTGCACCTTTATTGAATGAGATGATGAAAACCTTAATCTTTCAGGACAAGGAATTCAAATGAACCATTAAATTACAAAATGACCCTCCAAAAATCAGAGCAAGGTCATTTAAACCAAACAGTGTGCAAATGTTATGGTCCAATGTATTATTTGCTAAGTTGTATTATTTAAAGGTTGGATTAACATCAGCACCTCTAAAATCCACACATTTTCTTGGGAGTGTTACAGTAAGAGAAGGAAGTCATGGGCAAGGACACTATTTGACCAGATAAAAATGGATGGGCTGTGTCATCCTTCTGGGGCAATTCTTGAAAGCAACCAATTAACAGGAGCAGAGATCGTGCTTAGGGAATCTTTGTTGAGAAAGATTTAAGGTTTCTAGAGGAGGAAAAACCTTAAATTTTGCAAAGACTTTCCATGTGAACTTCCACTTCCTTTCATTTAATTTCCAAATTAAACACAAAATTGGTCTCTTGTGTCTCTGTGATGCTTACAAATGCAAGTGCATCATTCTTACAGTAGATAGGAAGATGTGTTGGTTTTGTATTAATTTATGTTTCAATTATGGAAATAATTCCCTGCAAGAACCTTGACAACTTCCTTTAGACCTGACAAGAAACAATCAGTGTCTGATTTTTAATACTGACACCTTGTTAGACCAATGAAAAAGCCAGATGTGCCTTTGTGAACACACACATAAAGATGAAGAGGCGGGCCAAGGCTGAGGCTGGGCTGGGAGGGCACCAGCTGCTGAAATCCTGGATGCTTTTCCACCCTTTGTCAACATGGCTGCCAGAAAAAAAAAAACCTTCCACTGCAAACAACTCCAGCTGCAAGATGCTGAGTCACCTTGCTGAAAGGCTGTCCCAGCACTGTGGGAGAAAATGAACCTGAAATCAGAGGCAGCTCTGCAGCTTGTGCAGAGAGTGACCAGAGCAGGGGCTGGAGACCAGCTATGCAGCAAGAGTGGCTGCTGCTGTTCTGATCTGGACCCCTTGAAATCCTGGCACAAACTCCCAGGGTGTCCTGAAATCCATCATTGTGACTGCTTTGGCTGGCAGGGATCACACCCTCTGCAGGCCCCAGGTGAGATATTAACTCTTTCCGTGCACAGATGAGACTTGCAGGCCTTCAAATCCTCTCTTGAGTGAGAGAAAAGGACAGAGTAGAGACATGTAGAGAAAAAACATGAAGACACTGAGGTCAGTGCAGAAGGAGTCTCAGACAGTAGAGAATAAGGAGATACCTTAATTTTGGCTAAAATTATCTTCTAAGCCATGGTGATGGATTATGAGACACTGAATATCCCTATATATCATGGAAGAAGCATGGGGGAATGGAGCGTTTAAGTTGTAGACATGAGCAAAGACATCTGTGCTGAACAAGAAGTTGTTGAAGTAGCTGTAATCCCATGAGAAGCCTGAACAGAGAGAGAAAAGTGTGATGAAGACCCTTTGCCCTGAGGGAAGAAGAGAACCCCTGTTTTCAGAGATGAAGATTATCTCAGAGACTGATGAAAAGAACCTTTGATTTTGAACAGCTCATCCTTAAAACAGTATCGCATTAATTAACATGGCCCATGAACGCAGCTGTGGGAAGGCTGTGAAAGATGGGAGGAGCTTCATTAATGCAGATTCCTAGTGGAATGAGAAAATAGTTTCTTGTGGAGAAGTCTACATGGCATGGCAAGAGATACTTCTTTCGCTAAGTGAACTGAAGAACCACTATTCTAGAGGTGGTAAACTGACTGAGAATTTCAGGTTTTGTCTCTTTACATTGTTGGTGGGAAAGAAAAGAAGGGAGTTGGGGGGAGAGAAGTGTTCTGAAGATTTTATTCTGATTCTTGTTATTTTTTTTAGTTCTGTTAATAAAATTTTTCTTTATACCTTTTAAAGTTTGTGCCTGCTTTGCTCTTCTCCTAATCCTATCTCACAGCAGAAAATGAGTAAGCATATTTTAATAAGTGCACTGGCGTTTGGCCAACACTGAACCTACCTTCACAAATGAAGATCACACACTGAAATATTCCCTGAGCTTCATGAGCATATGTCCCTTGTCTGTCTCCATTACACCTCCTTCCATTTAGAGGTTCATTGATCACTTAAAGCTGGTCCAGTGAATGACAGAGAACTTTGGGAACACATACCCTGTTGCTTATCAGAACTTGATGGGATTGTTGCAGAGATCCCGAGGCCAAAGGGTTGAAAAGACAGATGGGAATTACTATGATGACAAGGGCCTGGTGCTTGCTTCAAGGTTTTAAGGAGCAGGCTACATCAGAGTTGTCTCTCTGGATGCTGGCATCAAGGCAGGAGAATAGTCAGTAAAATCCAAATCGTAAGAGGAATGGCCCAAAATGGACATGGAAAAAAGCTGTCTTTTGAAAAATCTAGAATATATCTCAAGAACCATTATCACAAAGATGCTCATGTTGTTGTTTCTCACGCCAAATTTTAACAAATCTTCTTTCACAGGCTCAGGTGATTTGTGGCTCAAGAGCCCCTGTGCCCTGGAAGACATTTAATGCTCTGTTTGATACAGCACAAATTATATATCCAGCCTAGAGCTGGATTAATTATGTTTGCTAGTTTCTGCCAAAAGCCCCTCTGAGGTAAAAGGATTGCTTGATTTTCTTTAAATGTTTCAAGGATGGAACCCATTTATCTAATTAGTTTTGCAAGCTGCCCATAGTTTGACAGATGATGAGGCCCTGGCACTAGCTCTCAGTGAACTCGCAGCTGGAATGGTGCTTTAGTCAGTGTAGCAAAATTTGTCTAAAGGCTTCTATTATAATCCTTTATCAGTCATTTCTTAAATCTCTACAACATAAAGATTTTTGCTTTCACACTTTCCTATTTGTTTAGCTTTGGGAGCTGTTTCTCACAAAAAGAGAAGTTATCTTCTAGCTATTGTAGGTCTTGCAGAAAACACTTTCATTTGGGATGCCAAGAAACTGGAAAACATTTCATTGCCTAAAATTCTGTGCTCTCATAAATTTTGTTCTGATACTTTCAACTAATGCTCTGAGTCCTTACAAGGTTTTGCACTTACAGAATGGTGTGTCCCCAACTGGCGAGCCCAAAGCAGAGGAATGGGCACTCGCAACATAAGACTTCTCTGGGGAGTTAATCCCCCAGTTCCATAATGGAATGCAAAAGAAATAATTCTTTTACTGTGTCAGACCAAATATTTACTAAAATCTGTCATTCATTAGCCTGCTTCCAAAAGAGAGAAACAACAGATAGAGAACAACAAACTGAAGAGCAAAATAAGCAGAAAGGGCTGCTATCCTGTTTTGGGTTTTTTTTTGGTTTTTTTTTTTTTTTCCTTCATCCAATGGTTAGTAGGTCACACATCTCTTCAGTCAGGTAGCATGTTTTGTTTTGGTTTTTTTCATTTAAAGAAAAAAAATCAGCAGAGTTGTTTTAAAATTTGTATGAAACCCCCATGTATATAAAAAGCATTCCAGAATTGATCTTTTCTGAGGAAAAAACCTGAAAATGGATGAAAGTAACTTTGAGAAGACATGTGCTGTTTAAGTCATGATGCTGGCTAGTACTACTGGCCACTGTTTTTTAACATGACCTGCCTTTTGAAACCAGAAGACAATTCCAGAAGAACTAAAGCTCTTGAGATTTAACAAAACAAAACAAAACAAAACAAAACAAAAAAAACCCAAAAAAACCAACCCCAAAACAATCGAAAAAGTTAGCAAAGAAACTGGAGTCTGACTGTCACTTGAGGTCCTCAGAGGATGACAGATGGGAAAGCCGGGAGTCTGGGGATCTTGACCTTTGAAACACTGCTCCAAGGCACTATGGACTTCTAGGACCAGACTAGTCAAACTCCAGAAGCATCCAGGTCAAAGTCACATATTGAATTGTAGTTCCCAAGTGGTTTCAAGGTAAAATAAAAGCCTTCCTTCCTATATGTGCAGTTCCCTTTATGCACAAGCTGGTTTAAGTGTCAGCTTTTCACCATCTTGTGTTGTGAACCTGTGCCTGTCAGGTGCAACAAAAAATAGGCAAACAGTATCTGCAAAGTTAAACATTAAAATCAAGGTTTCCAGAGCTTAAAAAACACACTTGTGCATGACAATGGAGAGAAGGGTGGCCTTNTATATATATATATAAAAATAAAAATAAAATTTCAATTGTATTCTCTCCAGTTGTGTGGAGCATGCACTGTTCTGTGTGAGATAAGCTGGGTGGCTATTGCAACTTTAAGTAAATTCTAGTGTCAANCTTGAGGTCCTCAGAGGATGACAGATGGGAAAGCCGGGAGTCTGGGGATCTTGACCTTTGAAACACTGCTCCAAGGC
The DNA here is from genome assembly GCA_013396955.1 of Regulus satrapa. Taxonomy (NCBI): domain Eukaryota; kingdom Metazoa; phylum Chordata; class Aves; order Passeriformes; family Regulidae; genus Regulus; species Regulus satrapa. The sequence goes on along the minus strand of VWZN01012413.1, from coordinate 11,418 downwards.
ACTATGGACTTCTAGGACCAGACTAGTCAAACTCCAGAAGCATCCAGGTCAAAGTCACATATTGAATTGTAGTTCCCAAGTGGTTTCAAGGTAAAATAAAAGCCTTCCTTCCTATATGTGCAGTTCCCTTTATGCACAAGCTGGTTTAAGTGTCAGCTTTTCACCATCTTGTGTTGTGAACCTGTGCCTGTCAGGTGCAACAAAAAATAGGCAAACAGTATCTGCAAAGTTAAACATTAAAATCAAGGTTTCCAGAGCTTAAAAAACACACTTGTGCATGACAATGGAGAGAAGGGTGGCCTTTTTGGCTGTCAGTCTGCACACTGAGGAGGCAAGCATGATGGGGAGACCTCTTCCATGGGTTACAAAGAGTTTCTTCTTCCAGAGATCAGGGGCAAAAGGCAAAAAAGGAAGGAAGGAAATGTGCCCAAATACTCTGAGAGGAGGAGAGAAGAAACATTAAAAAAATTACTGATCCTTGTCCATTATTCCACCTCAGTTAACAACTTGCTGTACAATAATTACGGCGTAATTTAACAAAATGATCCCCCATAGCATTAGAGATTAAAAGGTTACTTTATTTTAACAGCACCCCTGCTGTTGGGATGGGGCCAATTGTCATGCGTTACTATATATATATATATACACACACATATACATATATATATATACACACACACACACACTCACACACACACATATATATATATAATTTTAATAATATATGTTACTATATATATATATAATATACATATATACACACACACACACACAGAGATACATATATATATATATATATAAAA
>VWZN01012412.1:0-25053 GCA_013396955.1 Regulus satrapa | reverse complement strand
AAAAAGACACCCTACCCCCCCCCCCCTTTTTGCCTACACCTTCATGCAAATTATATACATCCAATATTTTAGGAAAAAACCCTGTAATTAATAGTTTACACCTGCTAAAGACAATGAATCTACTTTCCTTTTCCTAATTATTACATTCCCTTGTGTACTTTGTGTTTCTACAGCAGTATGAATGATGTAATATGGAGATATCATTAATGATTCTCACAATTTTGTTAAGATTCCCATGATATTTGGTACTTTAAAAAAAGATAACATTTAACTAAAATTAAAATGAAAAGGCTACACCTCTAGTTATAAGATTATGAGGAAACAACTGATAATGCCAAGCCTAGGGTCTGAGAAATACAGGAACCAACAGAAGATATCTTCCACAAAGATTCTCCTGTGTGGGTCCTTCATGCAGGCAATGACAAGGAAAAACATTATTTTTAAAGCAAAATAATTGTAAACCCACAAAGTTTGGCAGGAAAACTCAAAGGAGGCGTTGTACCAGAAACTTCTTATTTTCTGTGAACTAAATATAAAATTGACTCCATCAACTTGAAATTCTCACTTTCTGTTAAATTTCATAAAATTATTATAAGCTTAGAGTTGGGAAAGTTCCACAATTTACCGTCAAGTAAAGCAAACTGATTCTGAAAATAAATCCCTGACTACACTGTGCAAGGGATAACAGAATTAAGAAGCTGAGATGTGTTCATGAATCACGGCTTGAATTTTTCAAAATCAGTAATCAGCAATTAGCAAAACACAATGACCCAACAATTATTTTTAGTGCTGTGTATTCAAAAAGTAATTTACGTGTAGATATTATCAATGCACGTTTAATTTCAAACTGCAATTACACAAAGTTTTAATTACTAAATATTAAGATACATTCTAACATATGGCTTATGATTTACCATTTGTAATCCAGCCAATAAACAACAGAACAATAAAACTTAGTACATTTACTGGCAAAACTTTATTTCTCACACATTTTAATCACTTTCAATTATTCCCCTGGTAATCTATGACAAAACAAGGTACAGAAAATATGCGCCTATGTTGCAGTAACTGGGCAACTATTTCTGTGTATTTGAGCATGATATTGCAGATTCACCCCATTTTTCTTAACATTCTGCAATCACAGACATGAAAAAATGTAGATCAAAAAGCTGCAAAGATCAATAAATTTTTTAGTTGATGTGGGATGCATTTGAAAATTGCAGTCAAACCCCACTTATTTGTTTAATGAAGGATTTCCAAAACACAGCATCATTTTTATGGTGAGAAGAAATCTGAAACGAAGACCAAACTTGGGCCACCAAGGTTTTGCAAATAAAAATGATCCTTCTTTTATACCAATTTCATATGTGATGGTCCTCTTTGGTCTCTTCCACTTCATGTTTCCCAACAAGGTGCAAGGCACAAGGCAGAGCAGCACTGCCTTTCCTATGCTAGCTCCCTCAGCAGCTTCAAACAAAGGAGCACCTTCAGACAAAGGATGGGCACTGCCTGTGCAAGGCTGGACATTGTTCTCTGTCTTTTCCTGGGAGAACAGCAGCTCCTCACACACAGTGGTATGAACGTCTATGAACAAGACTTTGCTTAATATCAGCTTCCATTGGGTTTTCCTGTTTAATGCCAGAATATCCTGTTTTCAACAAGAGCCTTGCACCATAATGAAATGGCAAACTGTGGCTGAGATGACTGCAAGCCATCATGACTGAAGCCAGCAGGACTGAACATGGAAAGTTGACTAAGATATTAATTGAAAACACAAATTTTAAAAAAAATATCTTTTGATTGTTTTCTTTTCCCCTGCAGGTGAAATAAAATTCAGAAGGCTCAGGCAGAAACCTTCACTCCAAATGAAAGCTGTATGCTTCACACTGCTCTTCTTTAAGAGGCACGGATACAGAAAGAGCAGCTGTGCAACAGGTCTCCATAACAACTGTAACCTACAATTTCATGAATCAGTTAACCCAAAAACTTGCAAAGGAAGTGTAGAGGTGGTACAGTTGCTATATGGTGTAGCTGCTCTACCAACCTCATTATCACCCCCACATGAATCAGAGAAGAAAGTGGTGGAATGTGTATTTGTCATAAGACAGTAATTGCCCATCAGCTGCTCCATTTCTCTTTGGAGCTCATTGCAATTACTAAGTGCCGTATGGATATAAAGTTTAAGAGAAAGAAGATGATAACAAAATAAAACCTAACAAATGAATACTGCGATGAAATAGTTCAGGGTTTATTTCAATGATATGTCCTTCAGTGTATGAATTATTTAATTAAACTGCTTTTAGTAGTAAACTCAAATATCAAACTACCTCTGCCTAAACCAGGTGCTAATGCCCTTTGATTTTTTAGAAAAACATTGAATTACATTAAAAATACATTTCAGGTCTCACTTTGCATGATAGATATGTGATGTGTCAATGGATATGTATTATATTCTTCCTCTCAGGCATGCATCTCCTGCAGAGACAGCAGACTACAGAAGCTGACCCTTACTGAGACCATCTTGTCTTTCTGACAAAGGTCCTTTTTAACTTCTTACTTACTGGTTGCTTCCTGTGATTGATAAAAATTTTCGCTCAGCTTGTGATAATTTCACAGGTCCTGAGCACCCTGACCCTAGAAGCCCCAAAGTCAGAAGTCAAGTCTTGTTCTGAAACATCAGTGTGCTTCATACTAAAGTAGAACAAAAGTGAAGAAACATCCACCAGTGTGACAAGAGGAACAAGCAAAATGGGAACGACATCTTGGTCATCTGTTACCCAGGCCACCTCAAGCCATTGATACAAATGTAACAGAAAAACTCTCCAAGCCTCCTTCAAGTCAGCATTCTGTTTGGGAAACACTGAGAAGGGTTTCCAGATGATTCTTATTCCTGCTTTCTGCTATGTGTATATATCTCTGGGCATCTGGTGACCCAAACAATGTGGCTTTACAAAACCTACAGAAATTCTGCCAAAGCTTTACTGTGGATAACAAGTTACACCAGAAAAACCTGGGCTGAAACACAGAGCAGCTGAAAATCATAACTCAGGAAAGCCAAGACAGAATAATTGCTCCCTATAATTCATGACATCACATGAGCAACAGGCACATGCAACACAATACATCTTTTGCCCAAATATGTGGTTACAGAAAGAGCTAACCTTCAAGTTCTCTTAAAATTTTACTTTTGAGACTTTTTTTTGAGCAGGTAATAAAGTACCACTGAAAAATTATCAATTCTCAAACTATCTTTAGATCACGAAAACAGACTGTTTCTCAAGTCTCAAAACCATACATGTCATGTGTGTTTTGCACATACTCTTCCAGGTCCACAGAGAAAATGAAAATGACATTAATTTCAACAACAACAACTAAAAAGTGGTTAAGGAAAATCTTCAGTTCTTAAAATAATACCATTGTCTGGATTGTTATTGGTACTCAGNACCATTGTCTGGATTGTTATTGGTACTCAGAGCATCTTAAGACTAAAACCAACACACTCATGATGCATGGTTTTCCTTAATTAAGCATTCATCTTATGATGAGGCAGGAAACACCTTAATCAACTTTCAGTTAGATTAAACTATGTTGTAGCAGAAGATGTACATATATGTCTGCTGTTTCCTGTGTCTATAAAACCAGTTGTAATTGCAATTTACTCTGCAATTTACCTTTCCACAATAAACAGGACCCTTACTTTCTTGTAGTTTTCCTCAATAAAGCACAACCCAGTTACACTACTGTCTTAAAAACACATGAGGAGACTGCAGCTACACTGACAGAATGGTACACAAGTTTGACAGGCAGCTTGGTATACCAGATGGGGTTGAGAAATCTGCCTTTAGAGAAAAGAGTGCAAGACTGACAAACTAGATGTTCAGCAGTCTCAGCACCAGACCTAGAGCAGCTTTACACTGAGCAAAGTTTTTCCCACCTTATATCACTGCAGAGCCTAATAAATGGGAAAACAGAAGTCTTTCCAGCAAGTTCTGCAGACCTTCATAGAAAAACTGCAAAAAACTGAATAAAACTGCCAGATTTCCCCACACGTTCTATTCTAATCTATATACAAAAAGCTGCATTTCTTACTGTGACTTTGCCTTAAAACTGTTCTTATGTGTCCTTAGTCTCATCTGTCCCCAGATCTTTCTGCCCCACAGCAGAAAGTGGTACCTTTCAGTACACAGCCTGGACAAGAAGGACGCGGAGTGTTCCATTTCTTCACAGTCTTTCATGTTCATGCACACTTGGGACCTTACTGGCTATCTCAAAATCAGAAAGGAAGCAGCAACCTTCTGGTTGCAAAGAAATCCTGACTGACCTGTACATGACCACTGGCTCAGTTGTTTCTACCTGGCTACTTTTAAGAAGGTGATCACACAGAATGTAGAAAATCTGTGACAGTCTTCAGGAAAGAAGGCAATGGAGATTTCACACTTACCAACTCTACAAAGGCAAGTCCACCATAACTGTGAGCAACAAAAAACACGTTCTCTGCAGCTGACTGGGAAATAAAATGGTCCCAAACATAAATCGCGTGTTCTTCAGGAGAGCCATTATCCTGCAGAAAGAAATTACGTTTGTGACAATCATCTTTTAAAAATTGGCAATTCTGTCAAAAAGCAATGTGTTCCTATATGTGAGAATGTTTTGTTAAAACAAAGATCAAATGAATACACACTAGTATCAAAAAGAAAAAACAGCTTCTTTTGTCTAAATAAAGACAATTCAAGATTGTAATTTAAAGGCAGTAAAACTGTTGCTTTTTGGATTTACTTTAGTTAAGTATAACAAAAATTAGGCATCTGCAAAATTTTGTGTAAATACCATGATGACAATTCTGCTAAACAGAGGCATTCATAGGAATTATGAGCCACAGCTTGGATTTTCATTCTTTTGACAACTCCTTGTCAAATGTTAGTTCACTGAGGGTTTGTCTAGAGTACTTATGCCTTAGGTTGGCAAATAAAAAAAAAAGGTAGAAATAATATAAATACATAACAGTAGAATATTTTAGGTTGATAAAGACCTGTAATTTAATTTTTCACTTTCTTTTTCCCCATACTCCGAGCCACTAGAAACCTGAATTAAGATTAAAATCATGGTATTTGTAACTACTCTTTTAAATCTTACTTTTTATGACTGCGGACTATGAGATATGGTGCAAATAAAATACCTCTTGATTGATGGCAACCATTGTTTTGGAGTTTTTGGTAGCTAGGGGACCACGTTTTCTTACTATTGAACAAAATGTTGTCAGAGCCAGCCAGAGTAACAGTCACAGAAGGCACCAGAGTGACACACATTGATTTTAGCACACTCTCATCAAAACTCACGGTTGTGTACTCCTATCTTAGAGGCTCTTGGAAAGAACTATACCCGTCAAGACTTTCCTTATTTCTCAGGTTGTTGAGGTCATAAAGAAAAATTTGGTTTAGTCTCAGGTGACAAGAATAAGATGCTCTGGTAGGTACCCTGCTCCACCAGTATTTCACACACTGAGGATAACAGTGAGCTCCTTCCAGGCTCTTCAATGCCAGCAGGAGCTGATCAGGGTCATGTAATTTCCTAAAATTTGCATTCCTTTTCCTTTTGTTCTGTGCCAGCAATAACTTCATATACTTAGCTAGTTCAGACACAGACAACAAAAGCCTTGCTTCCTCAGGAAAAAGAAAGCACAAACTAGTAAAAGCCACTGACAATGAGAAGCTGCTAATTATAGAGTGTGAATTATTGAAATTTATCATGAATGTTGAGGTGATCTAGATCTCAATTCCATTCTGCAACTCAGTTTTAGGGATGTAATCTCTTATAAGTGTCTAAAGCCAGTAGGAAGGGACAAAACTAAATAATTATGGTTGATTTTGGCTTTTATTTCTATTCTCATACCCTGTTTTCTAAGTAAGAGTGAGATGGCAACCAATCTTTTACGGATCTTGACTCAAAGTTTTTAGAATAATGATGTGCTTTTCTGCTTCAGCAACAGTGATTATAAGACAAAAAAACCTGATTTTCTCACACTCCTGGACAGATTCTGCTCTTCATTGACTATGAGAGAACGTTGTTTTAACTAATTATGTATCACCTACTGTAAACCACCTCAGTGTGAGAAAGGACTGATTTCAGAACTGTTGCTGTTTTGAAATTCGGCTGTATAGATAGCTATGGAAAGTAAAGACTCCTCCCTTTGTGGGGAATGAGGGAATTTTTTTAAAAGAAATTACATAAAGAAATGACAAACCAGTTATTAAGATAAAGCTGAAGGACAACTTGAACAGGAGTTTCCCGTGCAAAACTGATGTACTCCATAATCTGTATGGAAAAATCACATTAAAGCACTGGGAAAGTTTCAGAATTACTAATTTATCTAAAAGATTTATCTTCGCTATATATAAGGGAGGCACTTATTTTTCAATAATAATGTTGCTCTTGATACTCCTAACAGCAATTTTTGTATTGGTACTCAATTCTGTTTTAACATTCTGAGGAAAAGAGGATTTTTTTCTACTTAATATAGCATTTTCAGGTTACTTTGTATTTATTATTCTACACACTGCTAGTAAAAGCACACAATTTTAGATTCCACAAGACTAAGACATCAGCAAAAAGCTTCTGAACTCAGCCCAAAAAAGCTTTTACCAATCAAAGCATAACCAGTGGTCTAGTAAACTAAATTAATAACTGCACAGTTTCACAGGCCAGTACAAAGACTCAACAGGACTCTATAAAAGCAAAAATAAATGAGCTAGAATGAGTTAAATATAGATTGTAGCTTCCCTTATTACTAGTTTAAAAAAAGTGCCATAAAATGTCAGGATAAACTGGGTTGCTGAACACTCTGCTAAACCCTAAACAAGGTAAGAAAAGCACATATGTGTAAGAAGGAGTTTGGAGGAGTCCTCGATGTTTGGAAGGAAAACTTTTTCTTCAGAGCATCTGCTTATTTTTTCCCCTTATAACAAGCCCATATTACAAACACCTCAGACCTGGCGCCAGGTCTGTACCTGGAATATCCAGCTGCAGAAGCAGAGAGCAGCTGATCTTAGGATTTCAAACTGCACTGGCTCTGTGAGGTTTAACCTTTACGGCCTGGCTTGGATTAAATTATGAGACTGGATGCTGCATTTTCAGCATGAAAGGTGACACTCTCAGGCAGCTGTTACTTTCTGCAAATTCACTGCAGCTAAATTGGATGTAGTTATATAGAACATTGTTAAATTATTGATAGAAAGGAGGTCTCCTGGTCAGAGTTTACATAATTATCTATACAAGTATACAGAAATGAATGGTCATTAGCCCAGAGAAATCACACTATGCACCTCAAAAGGCACCTCAGGCTGAATGCATGCTTGTTTGTGAAACGGATTGAGATGGAAAAGTGCTTGAATACTTGAACTTAAATTTCCTGCTGCTGAAAGCTGGTCATCTGTAACAGGTAGTTCTATGTCAAAAGAGGTGGTCTGGTTCTTTGCAGTTGTGGAAGTCATAGTTGTGGGTCTCCATCCTTCTGAAAACCTTTCCTTTTGATCAATATATATAATTAGACATGAAAGAAGAAAAGGAATATTAATAACTGTATGATGTGAAAAGGCCATTGTGCAATGTTTATCCAATAAAAAGTAGCCCAAACCAGGCAATCCATTGGAGAAACATGAAGGGTGTGAACTCAGATTTTGGTCTGTCATTTTTTCCAGTATGGCTAGTGCTATGAGTCAAAAGGTATGTAACATTTGAATGGCTGGAGCCATTAGGTATACACAGATAAGCAGTATGCCTACTGTGAATACAATATTACATTCTGTTGCATTCAACAAACAGGTTAAATTTACCAATGTAATATCACAATCATTAATTGTTAAATACCAGGTTGGAGTGATGCAGCAACTGAAGCCTTATCGACCATGCCAGATTCTAACATCTAGACATTGCAAGGTCTGCAGATATGATGGACTACCTGAGTTGATAACACATGGAATTGTCTAAACAGCATTTGCATATTTTTGTAATTATTTCCTAAGGTTAATTAGCTCCTGCAAAGCAGCTTGCCCTTTGAGACTGCTTACTGTGACAGGTTCACGTATGTGGTATGTCAGTGCCAAATTTTCATGGGTTTTTTTTTTCTTTTTTTCTTTCTTCTTCCCTTTCCCCTGCCCCCCAAACTAGCCCTTTTCCGGAAAGTTAAAGGTGGGGCATGATCTGGAGGTCTAGCTTTACTGAGTCAGAACAGCTCAGATCTTCATCTTAAACTTCTAATACATAAATACTAAAAAAAGTGACTAATAAAAAGACTAAGAAACTTAATTTTCAGATCTGGTAACCTTCTATTTTTGGTTTGGTTTGTTTTGGGGTTTTTTTAAATGAAGGAGTGGGGATCACATTTTTCTGTGACAAGGGAAAAGTGAAATGCACACAAGTAGGGAAATATGCCATACAACTGAACAGCTTTTGAAGAATTTATTTGAAGGTGGTTTCTCTAATTACCACTTATCACAGTAAAACAACTTCTCCTTCTAGTTGATAAGCTATTGCAAACAAGCATGGTACACAAGTTAAATATGGGAGAACAGAACTGCACATTGAGTGGGAGGCAGAAGGATACAGAAGGCTCTGATCTCCTGTCCCTGGAGATGTTAGATCTTTCCCACCTTGGCACCTTGGCAGTCATGTACAGTCTGTCCCACTGCCTCAGGGAACCTTGGGGCAGGCAAACTTCTCCAGTTCACCCCAACCCTTCCAAAAAATCATTACATTCAAATTCATGTACGTATAAAAATATCCTGTTACAACAGTATCCTTCATGAGTTAATCATCTTAAATGATGCTTATCACCTGTTGCATTTTTCTCACTCCTTTTGCAAATATCTGTCTTACATGAGACAAAAACTTTTTTCACTAGGAAGGAGCAAAATGGAACCATATGATGTGTTACTGCCACCAGAGCAGCTCCAAAATTTCCATGCAGGACATGGTCTAAGAGGCTTTTGGAACTTTTTTCCATGGTTCAGGAATGTCACTCCCTAATTTAATGACTCCCTTCAACTAAGACTCCTCCAAACCAGACACTGCTCCTCCTCCCAGCACTATTCTGGTGGGAGACACGAAAGACAGAGGTTATGGGTTCAAATAAGAAGAATTTACTGGAAATAGCAATGAGATATCAAAACAAACAATAACAGTAACAATATTAATAAGAAAAGTATACAAAAAAGAGGGCGATTTACATGCAAAAAAATGTTCACTGAACCCAAGCTGACCCAGTGCGACTCCAAACAAATGAACAAAATGGCAGAAAGACCCTCCTCACCGTGCTCTTCTTCCTGACCACAAGCCATGGCCCCCTCTTTCTAGGATGGAAGAATCTCTCATTTCTGCCCTGACAGTGCAAGAGGTGAGACAGAATAATAACCCAGACATGCCCATATGGCTCCAGACTCCATTCCCTCATACTTAGCAAAAAAAATTAATTCTGTCCTGGCTGAAAACAAGGATAGCTTTGAGAGCAAGAAAGCCAAAACAGAAGCAAAAAAACAGTCAGTATGTGATTTCTCCCCCAAACAAAGACAGTAGCTATGGCATTACAATCAAAGAGGAGGACTAAAGTAAGGAAAGGAAGAGGAAGCAAGCATTTTGTATTAATATATTTCTGCAGCATGAGTATGTGAAGATAAGACTTGTAAGTGTCTAGCTCAGATTTTGACTTTAACTGAGAAATTCCAGTGTATTAGGAAGCATCCCATCTACCTGAAAATCTTTTTCGCCTTTTCAGTCATGGAGTTGAGAGAATTCTTGCAGTTATTTGGGAAAGGTTCCCTACTCCAATATGAGAGGTGATCCCAGGAGACAGCAGGACCTTTTATTAACAGTAGGAATTCTATTTCTGCTTTACTTACTGACACAGGTATGTAGATGGAGATATATAAACACGAAGATGGGTTGCAACACAGCACTTAAGTAACTGGACTCTCAGGAAGCATGGCAATACCACCATCTTCTCTACAGAGGCAACTGCAGCTGTGTGAAACCAGACAAAAGGATGCTGCAGAAACAACACCAAGACCATCTCAGCAGCAAAGCAATTGTGAGTGGGGGAAAATAATAGTGGAGGAAAAGTGACAGTGGAGGTGAATTTATACCAAATCTTAAATCTGACTTGTATCTGAAATTCAGTTTAGCAGGTCATGTAAAGAGCACAGGAAAGCAAGGATGATGAAGACTGAGCAGTGAGTCAAGCAAGTTATCTTAATTGCTGTGTCCTGAGTGAGAAAGAGATAACTTGAAAGAAAATAAGAGAAGAAGAGATGAAATCATAGACAGCTGATGCTCTGGCCTCGAAAGTCTGAATAGAGGACATATTTATTTCCTCCTTTTATAGGCCCTGTATGGTTTTTATTTGTATACTTTGCCACATTAAAACCACAAAACTCAGCAGGATTTGATTAGCTGTGCAGAGTGGGTTCATGGTCACCAATGTCTGGTGTAGCTCTCTGGAAACACAGAGCATTGAATCTGCACTGGTTCAACACTAAAATAATGTAAATGCATTAGTGATGTTATTTTATTCAGCATCTATATTCAGAAATTCCTTACTTATGACCTTAGCAGTGATTAAATCATGAGTCTTTGCATGTAAAAATGCCAGACTCTTGCACTTGCAGGAAGAAAGGGTGAAATAAAAAATTATACTATCTTTTTAAGGGCACTTTCTGAGGTAGAGGCAAGATACATACTCTGGCAATAGGCAGCAGCCAATTTTGAGACAGAAGGAGACACCAGGTACCACAATAGCTAAGTCTTGTCATTTATGGAGTTGCAGGATACAAATAGCATAGCCAAGGTTATTATCTGGCACATGCATTCAGAAAGCAATATGGCAAAGTGACTTGAGGCATTTTTTTCTTTTTTGTATTACAGGTCTCAGTTTATTCCCCCATTTTGTTTGAGGTGTTTCTGTTTCAATTTTTCCTGCCTATTTTATTTGTGAATTGGGCTGATGATGGAAGTGTTCCCAATATTGCTTATGAAGCCCCAGTAATGTGTGCATAGTGTCAGCAGCACAAAGGAAGACCAGAAGTCTTATATATTGCAGCTAAATGTCCATGATACAAAGTAAAGGTAGTCTCACCACCAAAACTGCCAACCATTTATCAGGAAAGCATGAAATCTCAACAGTCCTGCCAAATCACAAGTATTCTATGAAACATACAATATCTGGCATATGAAACAGACAAATTAAAGATGAAAATCAAAAATGCATTCGGTGGACTGATACAAAATTTACATTTCCTACATCTGTGCAGAGGGCATGAAGAGCTGGTTTGGAGGGAAGTGGTGATACCAGCACTTTGCTATGGTATAACTCCTGAGGCTTAAAATTACAAGTTACAACTAATGCAAGGCTGATGTCTAGCCATGGTTTTTATGCTTTGTGTTTGGGCTTGTCCCCAGGGCCCCTGCACTCCCCAGCTCCCACCACAATTACCATTGAAGATTACTTCAGATCTTGTCCCACTTTCCCCACTTCAAATGCAAGCTGAGCTTTCTCAGGTAAGAGTGGTCAGGAAATAAAATTCAGACTTATGCTATATGCAGCAACACAGCAAGCTTGGATCCTAACATGCTAGGGCAGCAGGGGGGAGTTACTTTTCTCCTTTATACTGCAGCTTTATGGCACATGAGGAAAAAAAAAAAAAAAAGGCAACTCCAAAACAGAAAAGCATTCTTCCAGCTAAACCCTCAATTCCTAACCAAAAACCTGGAGCTAACTTCTGGATTAAAGAAACACAAACTGCCCTCATCTCATTTCCAAAGTGCTCCAAGCACCTATGCGTAGTGAGGAACAAGCTGGAAATCAAAACACTTTTCACTCTCTCGACCACACACTGTGCCTCCAAGCCCTCAGTTAAAACATTTCAACAGTTCTGAAACCTGCTCAACAATGCCCTGAAACCACAGAGAGACAGTGTCAGTGGCCACAACTATTTTTCAGAGAGGTGCCACTGGTCTCAGCTGCATTATTGTATCACTGATGTCATACTATACTGCCTTTTTGGCAAATGTGGGCCTTCACAGGAGGCCTTCAGAGTGCCGCCAGAAGCCAGAAGCTTGTAGATGTTATATGAGCATTTTTAGAAGGCTGGTGTTGCAGATGGAATTTCTTAGGTTTGCATTGGAACTGAGAGTTAAGAAGGGTGAGACTGGACACAGATTTGTGCAAAAATAAAGAAAACAGAAAATGTTATCTGTGTCCTTCACTCCAGAGTGACTGAGCCTCTCTGCATGGTGAGTACCTTCTGCTGCTCTGTTGAAATAGTCTCTGTACTTCTTCAGCTTTTTATTTGGGAAATCAAGTGACTTCATAACCTGACAGGGTTTGCTGTTTATAAAGTAAATCCTGGATTTCAGGCTAATTTATTGAGTCTCAAATATTGTTATATTGTCTTGGTAAAAGCGTCTGCTTGTCAGTCAAGGTAAGACAATTTTATGAGGCTGTTGTTCAAGCCTGGATTTTCCCATTATTACTTCTGCTGGAATCTGGCATGTCTTACCATTACCACCCAACTGTCTTCTAGTAAAGTGGAGGAAAGGAGACCAAAATCAAGGAAAAACCAGGCAGAATCAGTTACTCTGTGGCTTTTAATTATGACCTTAACCAGTAAGTTAATTATTTTATTACTAAGAGAAAAAAAAGCAAGTAACCACACATAAAATATTTGTCTTTTCTAGTCTGGGCACAGGAAAATTACTGATTTGCTGAGATGAAAAAGTTGCAGGAGAAGAAAATAAATAGGAGGAAGGAAGGTAATTAATCAGAGGAGGTTTTACTTAAGAAAAAAAAAAAATCTGCTTTCCCTTTTAGCTCTGTGACAAACTTCTTGATTATTGTGCATTTTTTCCCTTTTCCATATAATTTACAGGGTTCCAGGCAAAAGAAGGTTGAATTTGAAGTAGCATGTTCTGGCAAAAATCTTTGAAATTCTGAGTGGAGAAACTCCTCAGACTGAAGATGTAATAACAATTCCTCAGATTAGTCCTATCTGCACAGTCATACTATGGTATGGACAGATACCTGTGCAGTTTACAAGAAAATCCCCAAGCCATAATCATCTAACTATTATCTGACAATCTCTGCAGGTGGACTCCCACATTCTAATTTAAGTAACAACTACAGCAGCTCGGCCGAAGATATCCCAGTTGGTAAAAATACTCAAAATGGGGCAGCTGAATTTCTGTACTGTTACGGATACCTACATTTTACATTTTTTTAATGTCTCCTTGTACTTTTTTCTTTCCAAACTACTCAACCTCAGGGATTGAGATTATTTCTATAATATAACGAAGTCCAAACACTGCCTTTTGTATGATCAAATTATGGGAACAAAAGAGTATTTCTTAAACAAACCATCAGACTGTATCTTCACAGATATCCTCCTTAGCAGCCATGTTTCTGCTAATTAACAGATTAATTATGAGGGCAAGTAAATAAAAATTAATACAATATTTTTATAAAAATAACTACCTTCACAAGACACAGAGAGATCATGACAGTCATTTAAATGATTAGATGCATTCTTTCAACACTAAGAGCAATTCCTTTGGAAATGAATGCATCTGTAACATTCAAAAACTCTAAATGGAAGTTATGCAGTAGTGTTTCTATTTCTCATAGTACTTAAAAGCCTTTTTTATTCTCATGTTCTTTCAATCTGTTTATATGTTGTAATGAAAAACAGACTTTTTTTTTTTAAATCATGCTATTGCAAGAAAAATACCATTTTTGCCAAGGAAAATGCAGTTTTCCCCTCCACAGGAAACAACTAATCTACACAAACTTCAACACATTTAAGTAAGATAACAACTTAGTATTTTCATTAACAGCTATGATTTCAGAACAAACCTCAGCTGTAAAGTCTCTGTTACAGAGTTTATATAGTTTGTGTGAATTAAATGAAATAGAATGGCTTTCTCTGTACTTTTCTTCATTTCTCCATCTCTGTTTATTACATTCAAGAGCAGTTATTTAAGTGAAAGAAAGATTTAACAGGCTCAAAGCTATTTGATTTCTCTTAAGAAAGACAGCAAAGTGCTCACTGCTTTAAGTAAACTGATATACTACTTAATACACAGATACAAGGTTTTGCTTTACTGCCTTAATATGTAGGGGACTATAGTTAATTGTATTTGAAGTAACTATCATTAACTTCTAAAGTAATTATCTAAAGACAAACACAATCTGAAATTCAGATTTCAATCTTCTGTTTGCTCTCATTTCAATAAACTAAAAAACTGAATGTTTAGCTATTTAACCCTGAATTCTGCTTCCCCATTTTCCTGCGCAGATGCACCTCTGTTATTTTTGTTTCCCAATAAAATACCCTAGGAAATGATCTTTCATCCCAATGAGTTGCTACACAACCTCAGAACTTGCCTGTCGTACCTCTATCTTGAACTCTGTGATTCCCTCGTGTTGATTATTTCATTAAAACAGGCTCTTTTCCACACAGATTAGCAAGGCCGTTCGCATTGCAGCAGTGGTGCGTCGCTGTCGTCGAAGATCATTAGATATTAGATCAACAGCAATTTTCTTCCAACACATTGCAATTTTTTGTAACAACTCAAAACACCCAATTACATAACAGACAGCTTGGCTGTATTTTAAATTAGCACAGATGCTAAAGCCAGGAAATGTAATTCTCAGGATATCAGAACAAAAGGTTCAAAGTAAAAAAGAGTTCTTATATACCATAAGATTGTCAGGACAAGACTGTCACACTGTGACCTTCCTGGCGTCTAGCTAATCTGACAATATTTGGCAGAGCATTGTTTCAAATCAATAACTAATTAACAAAGTACAAAAGAAGTTGTACTGTTTTTGAGCCTCCTTGTTAAAAATGGGTTTTGGTTGCACATGGGCAGAAAGGTCACTTTTATGACATCTTCAGGAGTCTTTCAACACCTTGCCACTGTCAGATTAAATTACTTTTAGCAATTAATTGTCATAAATTAAAACAGAAGCACATTTGTTACAGCAGGTTGTCATAATGACATAGTGAACAGTTGTTTTGATATGAATTTTTTCTACTGACCCTCTATCATATCTTAATTTTTTTGGTTGACCTAACTGGAAAATTGGGAGCAATCTTGTAACTCAGGAAGCATAGGCCAAACATTGGGGGTCTTATTGAGATTACAGGCTGAACAACAATGGAACAGAAATTCCAGAGATAACTGAAGATCCTGAGAACATGTATCTTATATAAAATATGTAATCTATGTCTATGCTGCTGTGTGGGATAAGAAAAATAAACCCTCAAAAAAATCACATGGATGCCACTTTTTTTACTGTTATAAATTGTCCTTGATGCCTTGTTAATCCATTATTAGAAAACACCATTTGTTTGATGTATTTTAAGAAAATTATTAAGAGGATTGAATACCTGCAGCCTTCCCTCATTCAAACCATTATTTAGTTTTGGAGACATGGACCTTATGGAGGTTCAGTGAAAAAATTTTTCTGTTCTTTTAGTTTATTTTTTTGAACCCCTCTGTATGCTGATGCACATGTCCATCTTACATGTCCAAATTAGTCCTCTGACATTTCTCATATCAAGTTTGAGTTTGCTAAAAAACATTACATCATGTTAAAAAGAGACAATGGTCCTAACAAAGGTTCCCTGGATAATCAGGAAAAGAGAAACAGGACAGACTCCATCCTGCATTAGAGAAGAAAGAGATTGTGCAGAAGAATGGTTATGGGCAACTGCAGGATCTGTCCTTAATGGTCTTAGCAGAAAAGCTGTCATCCCAGGAAGTCTCTGGGTAACTTGTCTCTAGTCCTGGTTGCCCTCTAGGAGCTGATTGACCAGATCTTCAGGCTGAGACTCTGGAAGAGCTCTGACAGCTATTATAGTGAGCAGCAGAGCACTGTTTAACAATCTATGTTTAACATATTTTTCTATTTTTGTTGTTAGCTCTATTAGAGCAAATGTTTCTATGCTAATATATTCTAAACCTTAAATCTTGTTAAGTAATAAAGATGGAAATGAGTAGTAAGAACTCACAGCTGCCAGGTACCAGGCATCTTGGAAAATCTTGCATACTGTGATCACGTTCAGTGTAATCCAGTACAACAACCAAATACCTAAGCAGCATAGACTTATTTGGAGGTGGCAGCACTCACACAGAATTGGACAAAAGTTTCTTATTTGTAACTCTTCATGAACAGGGGCACAGGTGTAAGAGAAGATGAAGAGAAGCTAGGTTTCTGTGCTGGGACTTCAAGGCAACCTACAGGTAATGCACCGGCCTTCTGCTAAGCTTTGGGCCTCACCTTGAAAGCAGCAGTCTAGACAAAGCCTTCTAAAAAGTAGCTGTGTACAGGCTTAATTAAACCACTCTTCACTAATGCTTTAATAAAGTACAGCCTTTTTAATTCTGTCATGTCTATCCACTTTTAAACCCACACTTAGCAAATTATCAATTTAAATGTCACAGGGTGTTTTTACTATTTCTGAAACTCAAGAATTGCTTTATAGTTTAAAATGAAATCTTGTGGACTCAAATTAGCAATGTCGACAAAATCCTGATGAAGATATAACAAAAGAGAGGAAGTAGGAAGGATGTGGGCAGTACTTGTATCCTTCCCATTATTCCAGAATGGTCATGCTAATAACATCTGGACAACATCTGTGAATAAAACTCCTACTGCTGTTCTGGTTGAACGTCCCTCAAGATAATGATCTGTCTTGGGGATATTCTTGATCTCTGAAGAAATAATGAATACTTGCTAAACACCCCAGTGTTAAAAATGCCAAGAAATACCATGTATCTTTCAAGATGCATTTCTGTAGCAGTACTTGTGCAAGAATACATTGTTTTAACCATGCTGATAGCACCGCAAGCTTCTTGGTCTAAATCACCTACCCTCCTATTGTGGAGGGCCAACTGCAACCTCAGTAGTACTAAATGTTCTGAGGCAGTGAAATTTGCCTCTCTTCACAATACCCACAAAGTCTACTAATAGATCAAATATTTCTTTGAGGGCTGAGGTGAAACTTTGTAATGTCATAACATTGAACTATATCAGCTGAAGAGAATCTCTGAGGGTCACCTAGTCCAAAACTATGCTCAAAGCACATTCAAGCCAGGACTGGTCACAACTGCCATACCTTACACTTTCCAATAAAAGCAAGAAAGTGGGAGCTCTGTAGGTCTAGTGTTGCAGAAGTGTGGAGACATACGCTTGATTCAAAGGCATTTGAGGGAGAGTGACTTTGAACACACTCCAGGGAAGTCCTGAAATGACCACAGTACTTTGCTCATGAAATAATTTATGTTACTTCCATGCCATAACATTATCTTTGCAACTTTTGCATGCTCTTTTGTTGTCTGTCTTTGCTAGCCTAGTGAAGCTGAACTCTACCTGGTCACTTTATCTTTGGGTAGAAACAGCTTTATTCATGGTGTTGTTAGAAAATGATGCCATGGTTGTTTACCACCGCTGTAACAGCCTAACAACAGTATCTCAACTTCTGCTCCAGTGATGACACTGGTGCCCAATAGAGAAAAATCAATTTATGAATCACCCAAACTCCATAAGTCGGCTAGAGTAGCTCAAAACAGAAAGGGAAAGAGCAAAATAACATAATGAACTAACAGCAAACAACAGAGAAAGGTATTTAAGACAAGTGGTCTTAAATAAAATAATTATTTAAATGTTATTTTAAGACCTATTCACAGCCGTAACTCATTTGCTCACTTTAAGGCAATGGAGTCAGACCCTGCATGCAGTCAGAGCAGCATGCAGCATGTGAAAGCTTGACATAACTCACTGAGGAGAACTTCCAACACAGTCTTCATTGGTAATGGATTTAAAGATAACCAACAATCATTAAACACAAGGCCACTGTTTTTGGCAACCAGTGCAAGTGACACACAATAAATAACACAATCCTGTCATCAAATGTGTTTATTCATTTTTCAAACATGAGAAGTGGAGTAGCTAGAGAAGTAGAAAGGTGTCCTACAAAGTGAAATGTGTGAGAGCAGTGACACATCAAATCCTAAGGCCACACCTAGAAATCTTTCAAAGTTACTTAGGCAGCATAAGCTTTGCTAGATTTCTTCATTACTTTATTTGGTCACTTCAAAAGAATTCCTCATCGAACCAGATCCCAAAGAAACAAGTACTTGTCATCTTAACATCTACATGCAATTAAAGCTTCTCTTTTACCAGGTTAAGAACAGAGTGGTTGTGACACAGATGGTAATTGCCCATTTTTATAGGACATAGGCTGAACTGGCAAGATCCATGAAATCAGATTATTCAGTTACACAGCAAGTGGAAAAATGAGGAGATAGGAATGAAGAAACATCCTGGAAAGAAACACCAGTCCAAAGAAACACACTGCAGATGCTTACAAAGTACCAGCTATATTGCCTGAACTAAATAAATTTTAAATTCCTTCTTGTACTATATAGCTGGATACACTGATTAAATCTTCACTTTTTGGAAAAAGAAAACTTTCACTCTCATGTCTCCTATGTCTGTCATAGCCCACATTAAGTCAGAGGCCACCCTATGCAGATTACAGGATGCCAAATATGCAAGAATATGAGAAGTTTTTGTGTGCTTTGGTGTAGGTAGTGCCTGTGTGCACAGACTTGCACATGTACTTGCACAATACTTTTCTCACTCCATGTTTTTGCTAGAAATAACAGACAAGAAGATCTGAAACTGCTGTTTAAAAGCCCAGAAAATCTTCGATCTCCTCAACACACACAACTCTTGGTAATTCTAAATGCATATCAATCTCACTTTACTTAGTAGTTTCTCTCCAAGCAGTGCCATCTATTGGGAAAACAAACAAAAATTCACATTTTACTTGAAAATATACAAAATACACCTCACTGGGTATCGACAAATGCATTCTTGCTAAGCACTGATCAAAAAAGACAGAAAGGGAGAATGAGAATCAAGTGCTAAACAACGAAAGTGTAGTACAATGTGTCTGAACAGCATGCAGCCCATTCAGGGGAGAAAACCTGCTACCAACACCACTGACCACAAAAGACAAAAGCATTTCTGATCAGTTTAGAATCCACTTTTATGCAAAGAGATAGAGCTAAAACAACTAAGAGAGGAATGGGAAGATTTCTGAAAATTTGGATGAGTTAATGAGTGGAGGTAATTGTAAAACAGACAAGCAACGATTTCTGCCTAAACACTATGGAAATGAAATTAACAGCTCTGAAGCTGGTAAAACCTAATTACTGGGGAGTGCTGATTTGATAAGGAGTTCACTAAGACATAGCAAAAACAGAAGGACAGTTCTCCTAAAATCTCACAATAAGGCATATTTCTTTGCCTGCAGAGTGATTGCAACAAGCTGATTAAAAAGATCAACCTTGTTCTTCGAGATGTAAGTAATTCAAAATAACATCACACAGTATATAAATTCACAAAAATTAGGATTTTGGTTAGTAAAATCCTTAACTTGTAAGGATTTTAAAATTAAATTAATTAATTGCTATGATAATTAATTTTTCAAATTTCAGTGACCTATAAATTGCAGGGTAGAACCAACATTTCTTCCTGGGCAGCTTATTCCTCACTTTTCCATGCCTGTGTTTCCTCCACTATTTCTAGCCTCTTTGGCAGCTGTCACTACTGCAGGCAGCCCAGCAACCTACATAGAAACCACCAGATTCATCTTAATCCCAAAAGCTAGATTTTTTCCCCTCCATATTTTTTCCTGAATTTGCACTTTGTTTTCTGTAGCAGATGAGGTGAAAACATCCTTGAACTTACTGTGCGTCCTGCACACCAGTTCCCTGTCAGCTGACATTCAGTTCCTAGACTCCACAAATGTTTTTTTGACCTCCATGCACTGCAGTACAGCCCTCATATCCTCCTCTCCAGAACACATATATATTTCTACAGGGGTTTGGTGGGCTGGTATGTCTCCAAAGAAAAGGGTTATTTTGCAATAATGCCATTCTGCTTAAGATAGTTACAAATCTGTATCTCAGAAATTAATTTTTATCATCTCTCACCATATGAAGACTGGCTGACGGGTCTCCAAGAAAAAAAAATATGAAGAACTTTCAAGTTTTGTAAAAAGGTGTATGTTGCCACTTGAGCCTCTGCTAAATTCTTTCTCCCAATTTTCCCAAATGCACTGAAATCTAGTAGCAAAACATGCAACTGTGTGCAGAAGGTTAGAGAATATTACTCTTTGTTTTGGATATCAGCTAAAATCCTTTTGTTCTTTTAGATAAATGATAAAGGCAAAGCACAATCTGCACTGGTCCAGAAGACCTAGATGGTTTTTGCAGTCCTTCACTGCAGTCACTCTACAACCAAAACCAGGCAGTGTCAGAGTTCAAGATGTCTGAATTATTTTATTCACTTTTTTCTTGTGGTATTTCAGAGATATATATAAAGTAGCACTAGCAGCTGTAAAAGGAGAAACAAAACAGGCATTATTTGTCGTAAAAGAGGAAACAGAACATCAGCATGAGACTCTAGAGGCTGAAGTCCTGACACCCACATCTGCCACAGACATCCTCCGTGCTGAACATGTCCCTCACCTCTCAGGAGCTGTTTGCCTAGAGCTTGTCATTTTATCTCCCCTGGTGGAATAAAGGGCTTATTAGCTTTGTCTCAGCAGCAGGCTAATGTAGTCACACAGGCTTTGGACAAGAGCAGGCGTGCACCTTGCCAAGTCAGAGGGTAGGTCATTGGCCCAGAGATGGCCACAGGGTGAAACTGGCAGCTGGTGGGACTGCAGCTATGTAGGGAAACAGCTCAATCTTCAGTGTGAAAGAAATCCATGGCTCTGAAAGGTCATCCCACACAAGCGGACACTCTGCCGTGACCTTCAGTCAGGCTACGCTTCGTGTCAGCCACCCCGAACAATGAGCAGAAATGGCACAACTGTGCTTGCATGCTTGCCAGCCAGGATTTCCTGTCTGCCAGCAAGCACTGCTTACTTAACTGTGCATTAAAACAACTGCCTTTTACCACTTCTTTCCCTAAATACTGACACACATTATCCAGATGTATCTATTTTTAATAAAACAGATTAACTGCTTGCACATGATCTTTTCCTACTTAATCTCTCACAGAAGACAGGAAAAAATATTTGTGAAAAGTTATGTTACATCCAAAATTAATTTCATTAATATGCTGTTAATAAAAATGGTGCTGTTATAGATTGTGCTGCAGGAAAAACAACATTTGTAGTAAGAACTATTCAAGCAGATAAGCTCAGTGGGGAAAAATGATAAAATTCCTAGCATACACGCTCTGGTAAGGCTTATTATCCCTTTTGTCCACAAAACCTGACCCCATTAGTTAGTCTGATAAAAGTAATTCTTCCTACTTCTTCCTTGGTTGCCTCTTTGATATCCTTCAACTGTTGGGGCAACAACATTATTTCAAATTACTATTAAATTATGCAATTTATACTTTTTGTTTCATAACATTTCAGAATCCACTCAGTATACTTGTTTAAGTGGTGAACGCAACTTACAAGGGGGAAAATACTAAACTACATTTTTAAGTAAAGTATCTTCTAACACAAAAAAGACAGTGTCAGTGTGAAAATCTGTAGGGAATGGGAGATGGCTGACAATGGAAGGAATGATCATGCCACATTTAAACATGTATGATCTGTTTCCACAGTAAAAGGTCACAGAGCAACAAATTCTCAGTTTACTTTAGTAACAAATGAAGGCTGGCTAGGGTAGTAAGTTTCTGGGGGTAAAGCATTAGCCCATATGTACAGAGCAGCCTCTGGTGGTCTAAGAAAAAATGATAATAACTAAGTATAAAAATATGGTTTTTAAAAGGATGTGTGTACATATTTAGCTATTTTACTCAATCATCCATTCAACACATTAAAAACCAGATGCTTTTAAAATGATCTGTCAATATGCTTGTTAAAATCTGAACAGTAAGAGTATTAAAATTCATATGCATTCATTAGCACATTATATAAAAGTAAAATGCTTGTGTTTAATCATTCTATAAAAGTATTATAGTCAATGCTGATTATCAGAAAGTTTTTTTCCTGGTTTGCATTGCTAAAATTGAAATAAAATTTACAAGAATGTTACAGAATTGATGACATTTTCTGTCTTCACTTGTGAATTCAGTTGGCAGATGTTTTCAAGAACAAAAAAATCTGTCTTATTACAAAACATATTAAGCAGGTTTTCCTGCCATAATGTTTGACATGATGTTTATTACCCAGACCAAATCAGTTCCTTTAACAAGCCATAATGTATGCCAGAAAGTACATTATTTCATAGTTAAGGAAACTTCCAGCATGAAACAGTTAGTACTTTGATCTTTCAAGAGCACTATGCTTAATGCATTAGACACTGCCATAGTCGTTCTTATTTATACTTATTTTGTACAAAAATACAGTGCAGTTTGATATTTTGTATTTCAAGACTCAGCTTTTACATATACTTTAATACCTCAGCTATTTTTTATTACGAAAATAAAGAAAATACTTAAACATAATTACCTAGGAAGAGTTCTAATTCCCCAGTTCTTGGAAAATCTAGCTGCACAAGTGGGAGCATCAACCAGACAGCTTTAATTTGTTCAAATGCCATTTCCTCATTAGATCACAACAGATCTCAACAACCCTATGAGAAAATAACTGAGGATATTTATTTCTGCTGCTTAGCAGTCTGATACAATTTCTCCAGCATATTTGACACAACCATATTTTTCCTTCAGTGTTAGATGAAGTTAAAGCCTTCTTGTGAGGAAATTTTTTTACTAGCGTATTCATACTTTTTTGTACTTGGCAAACTTGACATAAGACCCACTCAGGTTTTTCAAAACCCTTTGATGAGATCATTACAAATCATATACCATCCTTAAATATTTTGTTGAGTGATGCCATGTTTTATTTTAGGAGCCTAGTGGGTCAAATGTATGCCATACTGTACAGTAAGATTGTATCAGAATTGCCCTTTGGGATCACCCAAACCAGCACCAGCACTGTAGCCACAGCAGCCTGTGGAGGCAAGTCCCTGCCTGCAGGCAGAGAGCAATCCTACGGACTCAAGCATGGGAGGCAAGAAAATTGCAAATATAGCATTGCACCTCTTGCAACCACCTACAGCAGCTCTGAAAAACGGAGTCAATGGAACCCTTCTGATTGTCCAGTTTTCTTTCAGAAACTGATAACCAAGGGAATCACATTGATTTGTCATGCAATACAGTAAAGCAGGTATGTTTTTCTTTCTGTTTCCAAAAACTGTCTGTACTGGAACCTACTAATTAAAAAAAATAAATTCAGAATACAACACCAAGCTCATCAGAAAACTCAATTTCAATTAATTGGCCTAGGGAAGGAGACTACCAGACCTTCACTAAAACATATACTACTTCTGTCCTTGATTTGAAGAAAATCAAATAAACCAACATCAACAGTCATATTTAATGTATGGAGCTGTGCAGAAAGGAATATGGGATAGAACAATATATTTTGTATTTCGGGGGGTCAAACCTCTTGAAACCAAATTTCACGTCTCATCAGGCAAGAGTCATGGGATGGTAGAACTGCTAAAAAGGTTATGAAGAAAGGTTCACTTTCAACAAGGGAACACTGAACCTGCATGCTGACTAAACTTATTTTAAAACAATACAGCAGCACTGTCCACTGAATTCTCATGGACATTACGTTAAGACTGTTGCCCCTCTTAAGAAGGAGAGTTTGGCTAGTGGGCAGAATAGCAGTGCCTTGCTGGTGACTGATTTTGAATATATATATATATATATGCGCATTCCTTTGTTTCCTATATTCAGGTAGTTTTCTAAAGACAGTAAATATTTATATTAATGACAATCTTGTATCCAAGTCACTAACCCTTTTAATTAGCCAGCACAGTTGCAGTTCTTCTACAAAAATTGTTATGCTAAAAAAATTTAACAGGAGTATATTAAAATTTAAGATGATTCTAATATCTAGTATCTTGCTGGATTTTTCTCTGTTTCTCACCAGAATGACATACATTTTTATTGTTTCACCTTCACTGTGGAGTTTCTGATGTGATTTACTGTTGAACGAAAATGCTAACTTTCATAATATGGGTTTTGGAAATTGTATGACTCAGTCTGGAATGTATAATGCATAGTGTGTATATGAAGCAGAATGTGCCAATGTGCAAATAATATTGTTTGTGCCCCCTGCAGAATTAGAAATCCTCGGGTAGCACCGTTATAATGATCCCATGCTGGTAGCATTACAAAGTGCAAAGATTCACAGAGTCAGAAAAGGGCAAGGGACAGAGTTTCTTCATCATACCATTCTCAAATTATTCTAGCTTAAATATTTATTAATATATTACCAAGTTTCCTTCTTTATCCGCCTTCAAACGTTTAGCTCAAACACTATGAATGGCTGCTCATATAAAAACAATACATTACAGGGTAAATTTGCTATCACACAAGATGAACACTGGTATTTTCCAAAATACATTATTGATTTGGCCGGTGATTAAAAACTATCAGGCTGTAACTACTGCCTCCCTAATATAATACAATAAATGCATACATTACACACTGCCTAAGCTTCACTACAGTCTTTCTTATGAATACCTCTATTTATAAATAATTTTTAGAAAGTTTTCCTTTAATAATTTCTTTCTTAATAACACAAGTGAGCTCCTCTGGGGTTTACTGGAAGTTTCCCTCTGAAATTAGACAGAAATCTTTTGTATCACTTCCAAAACATCATGATCAATAAATGACCAAAAATACCAACAGAATAAAGAGCCAAGAACTCTGTATAAGCTCTTGAATACTACCTCAGTAATGTACTTGTTTTTAGCAAAGCATGCTATTTATTAACCAATATGGGCAGTAAATATATGTAGGTATCAATAAAGAAGGACAAACAAAACCAATATAAACTTACTCTAATATAAATCTGCATAGTTTCTTTCTCTTTTTGTGGATTTCGATACTTTTCATAGAAGTCACGTCGCTTCTTTGTTTCCTTCTGGATTTTTTCTTTTCTTTCTCTCTTT
>VWZN01012406.1:106639-116769 GCA_013396955.1 Regulus satrapa | reverse complement strand
ATATTAGGGACAGAGAAGCAGCAAAGAAAATCACCCTTCTTTTATCAGTGCAGGGATGAGGAAAATGCTGAGATCCAGAATGCCTTCTTTGCTTTAGATTTCAACAGTCAGATAGGTTTTCTGGAGACCAAGCAGCCCTCAGATCGCGTGCATAAGGTGAGGGAGCTGACCAGACTTTCAGCAATCACAGAGGAAATTGTTGGTGACCTGCAGAGATTCTTAGACACTGACAAGTCTGTGGACCTGGCCTGGAGTCCCTCAAGGCTGCTCACAGAACAGTCCCAAGAGCTCACTAAGCCACTCTTGCCATCCTTTATTGTCATCATTTTTGTCCAGTTGGGTGCTACCAGCAAGACTCCCATTCCCAAGAAGGGCTGCATGGAGAATCCCAGGAACTGCTGGCCTGTCAGCCTGACCTTGGGGCCCAGCAAGGTTCTGCAGCAGCTCATAGTGAGGAGGATCACACTCCGCAAAAGATAGCTGAGGGATCAGGCCCAGCCCATGTTTCCAGAACGGGAGGTCCTGCCTAATCCAAGTCATGTCCATTGAGGTGTTGATGGTGGTCTCAGATGACTGAGGGAAAAGCACTATGTGGATGGAGTCCCCTTGGACTTGAGCCAAGCTTTTGACTCCATCTCCCACAACACAATCCTGGAAAAGCCATCAGCCCAGGGCTTGGGCAAGGGCACTCTTTGCTGCTTTAAGATATGTCAGGATGGCCATGACCAGAGAGTGATGGGGAATGTTGCCACATCCAGTCTGCATACAGTTACTAGTGGTGTCTCTTGTGCCCAGTCTTTTCCAGTGCCTTTCTTGCTTCTTTGGCTACAGACATCAAGAGTACCTCCAGTAATAAATTTAAACCAACACCAAGCTGGGTGAGAATGTCAATGTACTGTAATGTAGACAGGTTTTGCTGGGGGATGTGGACAGTCTGGATGGGTGGTTAAAGGCTGAATTTCATGAAGAGCAAGGACTGGGCCCTACCTTCTTGTCCCAGCAAGGCCCTGAAGGGCTTCAGTCTGTTTGGCAGGACTCTATGGCCCCCTCCCCACACCACCTCTACCACACACTGCTGGTCCATATCAAACAGACAACCCAGGGGCTGAAAGATTGAGGAAGGTGTCATCTATAGGTTTAATTCTGAATTCCATAAACCAGTTTAATTTGTCAATCAAAGTTTTCTTTGTTCTTTTGAAATTTAAGCCTGTTTTGTTCTTTTTCCTAGTCCTATCTCACAGCAAGAAATAAGTAAGTGATTCTAACATATGCAGAGACATTTTAAATATCACTGAAACCAGAACACCAGGAGTGTTGGCCACCACCTGGGGCTCTACATATACCTCTTGCCAGAGACTTGAACACTCCTGGGTGCAGGTGGACTTGATGGATCTGTCTTCATATGAGCACAGGGCAAGGCCTCTGAACAAGTCTCTGGATCTTTTGCCACCATGCCCTTCCTGCACCTCAGTGAGCTCGTCCATCTTGATGCGCCCCAGATGCTTCCAGGCAGGCTGGGTCCCTGTGCACAGTGCCATGCCACCTGCACATTGCATGGGTGGCAGGCAATGGCCCTGCCTCTCTGCTGACCCTCGCCAGAGCCTTTCAGCTGAGCTGTGTGGGGAAGGTGTTACCTGGGCCCTGTAAGCAGCCACAGTACCCCATGGAGAAGGTGGCACTAGCCCTCGGTAGCTGCTGGCCATGGGCCCTGCAGACCATGCTCTGCCTCTGGGAGAAGGCCCAGAGGCTGCTGGGGCTGCTGGCAGAGGGGGCATCTTGAGCCTTGCTGAGGCTGCTCTTGGCATGTCAGGGCTGAGCCGGCA
Source organism: Regulus satrapa (assembly GCA_013396955.1). Classification (NCBI taxonomy): domain Eukaryota; kingdom Metazoa; phylum Chordata; class Aves; order Passeriformes; family Regulidae; genus Regulus; species Regulus satrapa. Next base: position 114,946 of record VWZN01012406.1, on the reverse strand, counting down.
CGGAGGCATCACTGACAGAGGAGGGCCTTGGAGAGGCAGCAAGTCTGACACGGACAATCTTGGTGGCCATGTGACTGTGCCACTGTGGGGCAGTGAGTGCCCGCCCTCCAGGCTGTCCTCCTGTGTTCCACTTCCTGTGTGTCTCCAAGAGCTGTCCTGCCTGGAGACCAGTCTGTCTCCATGGAGGGGTGTGATGGTCATCGATGTGACCTCTGCTGCTGCCTGTGGCGAGCTCTGGAGCTCCTGTGGGAGGTATGGGGACATAGTGTGGGATGGAGGGGGCTGTGGGGGCACACTGTCCCTCCTCATGGTGACAAGGCCAGCCCTGGACCCAAGGCAGGTGCTGACCATGGCAGCCAGGCTGGGCTGGGGTCCCAGCTGCACTCGCTGTGCCTGGGGCATTTCTGCCTCCTCCCCAGAGCAAGGCCTGGTGCCCGGCCTGGCTGGCAGTCTGTGGCCCCAGCCCTTCACCAGGTCTCACTGCAGCCTTTCCCTCCATCCCCATCCCTCACTTGGCGCTGCTTTCCCAGCAGCTGCTGCCCCTCACGGGGGGGCTGGCAGTGGGCATTTGCCTCTTGCCTCTTGGACATCTTGGCAGTGCTCTCACGAACACTGGCCAAGAGCACCCGGGAGATCTGCTTCCTCCTGAGGAGCTGCTGCCTTGTGAGAGAGCTGCTGCCTCCTCTGAGGGCTGCTCTCCTGGGAGGAATAATGTGAGGGTTTTGGCCTTATAAGAGCCCTCCGGGTCACCACGTGGACTGGAGTTGCAATGGCCTCTGGGCACAGTTCCACTGCAGATCACAAAGGCCTGGTTTGCACAGCCACCCCTTGTCACGGAGAGACATGGAGAACCCCTGGTCAAAAAGGCCTTTTTCAGGTGTTTGCCCTTCAACTTTACCTATGCCCAATTCCTCTCCCAATGACCCACTGTTCTCCCTTTTCTCACTTTGTGTAACTCCTCTAAACAACCCCAAAGAAGTCCTGTGCCCTGCCAAACTGCTTTTCCCACCCAGCACATCCTGTGTCCTACCCCTTGGCCACCACCTCGTGTAGAAATTTAATCAGGAATGCAAATGCTCTTCTAGCACTTCATCTGGCCACTGCTGTAAAAGATGATAAAAAGTATTTGTTTAAAAAGATTAACATCAAAGGAGTTACAGAGATAATCTCCATTCTTTACTGGTTGCATGGTGGGAATATGGTCACAAAGGATGAGGAAAAGGCTGAGGTACTGAATGCCTCCTTTGTGTCAACTTTTAATAGTCAGACACATTATGCAGAGGTCGAGCAGCCCCTTGAGCTGGCAGACAGATACAGGGGACAGACCAGAGCCCCTGCAACCCCAAAGGAAATACCTAGTGACCTGTGTAGTCACTTACACTCTGACAAGTCTGTGGGCCTGGCTGGGAGTCCCCGGAGGTGGTCAGGGAGATGGTGGAAGAGCTCACTAAGCAGCTCTTTGTCCTTTATTATCAGTCCTGACCAATCAGGGAGGTCCCAAATGGCTGGAGGTGCCAGTGTGACACCCATGCCCAAGAAGGGACATAGGGAGGATCCTGTCAGCCTGACCGTGGGACTCAGCAAGGCTCTGGAGCAGATCATCATGAGGAGAATCACATGGCACAGAAAGGACAGCCAAGAGATCAGGCCCAGCCTGTGTGGGTTTAGGAAAGGCAGGTCCTGACTAAGTAATGTGATGTCCTTTGAGTTGTTCGTGACTCACCTCAGGGTTGAGGGAAAAGCTGTGCATGGAGTCTCCTTAGACTCAAGCAAAACCTTTGACTTCATCTCACCCAGGACAATCCTTAAGAGCAGTCATCCCAGTGCTTGGTCAGGTGTACTCTTTGCTGAGATAAGAACTGTCTGGCCCAGAGAATGTCTGTGAACATTGCCATATCAAGTTGGTCTCCAATCCCTGGTGTTGTCCCCATGGCAGTAATGATGGGTCCACTTTTTAAAATTTTTTGTATCTTTACTGATCAGCTGGGTGAGGACATTGTGTTTACTATTTGTGAGTCTGTGAACAACATCAAGGTAGGAGGTAGAATTGATCTGCGGGATGGTAGGAAATCTCTAAAGATAGATCAAGACAGGCTGTATCCATGGGCAAATGCCAAAGGTATGAGACCCCAAAAAATGAAATTCTGGGCCCTAGATTTTGGCCGTAACAACCCCCTTTAATTTTCCATGCTGTGGGCAGAGTGGTTTGAAAGCTCCCCAAAGGGAAAGGACCTGGGGTTGCTGGCTGACAGCAGCTGAACATGAGCTGGCATTTTTCCAGGTGGACAAGAAGGCTGGTGGCCTCCTGGCCTTCATGTGTCAGCAAGAGTGTGGCCAGTAGGACCAGTGCAGTGATTGTCCCTCTTTGCTGGGCACAGCACACCTTGAGTGCTGTGTGCAGTTCTGGACCTTTTAATTCAGGAAGGACATTCACTTGCTGGATCAGGTCCTGAGAAGGTCAATGAATCTGGCAAAAGGGCCAGAACACCTTCTTGTCAAGAACGCTTAGAAAGATGACATTTTTCCACCTGGAGAAAAGGTGGTTGTGATCTTCTAACTTTCTGAGATGAGGTTTTAGCCATGTTGGACTCTTTCTTTTCTGCCAGACAACTACTAATAAGAGGAATGCATCATCTTAAGCTGTATGAGGGACTGTTTAGGTTGGACACTAGGAAGAATTTCTTCAAAGGAAGAGTGATTAGACATTGGAATGGAGTTGCCAGGGAGGTGGTGAAGTCGCTGCCCCTGTAGGTCTTCAAGGAAAGACTGGACGTGGCACTTAGTGCCATGGTTTAGCTGACATGGTGGTGTTCAGTCAAAGGTTGGACTCAGTGATCTCAGAGGTGTTTTCCAACCTATTTGATTTTGTGTGGCTCTATGTGACTGTGTAAACATACTGAAAATTAATTCTCCAACTGGATGTGGATCTGAATTACAACATTCAGATTTTTATGAAACAAGATACAAAAGGAGAATACAAAAAGGAGTTTTTCTTCTCTTATGGTCATTTTATGCATTCTCAGAACATAGATGAATTGTAGATAAGATCAATTTCTACATTCATGTAGCGAGTTGTCCAGGTATGTTTAGTATGGGACACCAACAACATTGACATCTATGGCAGTTTTGCCATTAAATTCAGGGAAGATCAAGAGAGGTAAAACACAAAATATGAGCAAATGTAAATAGTACCAAATAGTTTCAAATTTCAGAAATGGTTTATTTCAGTTTACCTTTCAATTGATGTATGGAGAAAGAGGAAAGAAATTATCTTTACATTTTTTTAATGAGATATGTATATTATTTTTTATTCATCTGGGTATGGACAATATACCCCCTAATTATATGGAAAATTGTGATCAATTATTCAAGCAGCTTTTTAAATAGTAAATGAACCTTTGCCAATGGCTCTCTACTGCAATGACTTTACTGTGTCACTGTAACAACTTATATATGTTCCTGTTAATTGGATATTATGACTGTTGCCCTATTTTGCATTATACAATTTAAGTTAGTTCTACATGAAATACAGCAAAGCATGTTACAAGGGTTTTATTGAAATAATCCAGGATGAACACATGAAGTAATTAAGTGTTTTGCCTTAAATTACTCTTTCTGTAAGTTGAGTGTTCTAAGTTCTCTGCAGGGTTTATAGAAGTAGATGAGAAATTCTGTACTTCAGGTTAAAGTATCTCTATATTAACAACTCCTTAGGGTGAGGACAGTCTTCTATTTTCTGTTTACGAAGAAGCTCACACTTCTAACTCATCCTAGAGATTATTATCAGTGAATTGTTATTTACACGAAGTCCAAGTATAAAGTTCATTGTTAGGGTCTGTGATTTAAATAGAGATGTAGCCAAACAACTGAATTATCATGAGGCTTCAGGGTAGTCTTTCAGATGTTTTGAAGGAAGATGAAGTAACCCGCCTTGTTCCCCCCCAGACTGTCCGGCTAGCTATGGTGGGTGGGAGGAAAAACGGGAGTCCTTCACGACCTGAGATAAAAGACCAAAGGGGTCGCTTTCCCTCCAGGATAAGTAGATGTTTATTCCAGGCTGGAATCCTGGACAAGGGAGGAAAAGGACACCGGGAAAGGGTTTCCCGGGAATTTCAAACCTCGGGAGAGGGGCAGGGGGACACAGAACAACAACCAATAAGATTTCAGGGCCAGGGAGGGGAGGGAAAGGGAAAGGCACGTCACATTTTCAGGGAGGGGTTACAGAAAATTGCAGGATCATTGGACATATGTGCACCACCACAGGAAGACATTATTCTTTGCATTCCAATACATTTGGTAACTGATCTGAGATGTTACCAACATAACAGAGCTACAAATGTATAAACCCATTGAGTTCAAAGTGTGATTGATTCCTTTATTTCAAAAAGAACACTTCTTGTTCTTTTGTTTTCATGCCACACTTAAATATACCTTATATAGAGATGTGTGTAAATTACCCTTATGCCTAGGGTAGAGATATACATTCTTTAATTTTCTCTGATATCAATACACTGGGCTTTATTCAGATGGCTGATGTACTATAATCATATTTTATTGCAGTAAATGTAATTATTTTATTTTTATCCAGGATTACTCTAACATATTACCTGGAGTTCTCTACTTTGTTTTTGTCTTAAAATGTTTAATTTAAAAATCATGAAGACTGGAAATGTAATTTCATTATGACTGTGAACTTTCCCCAGCAGGACAGGTTGCTGGTCCCCAGTTTGACATATGTGCAAAACTACTATCACAGGTACTTCAAGGAGTGTCTGGAGAAGGCACCTGCATGCCTGGTGCCAGCTGCTGAGACAGAGTGTCTGTATCATCACCAGTCCTGGTGGGAATGAGAAGTGTGTGTGCATTCACCATTAAATTCAAGGTGGGACAGGGTATTAGTCAGACAGGGCTGTGCTGGTACTCACAGGAGTGAGTACCCACACATGTGCAGTGCCTGAGGCACAGCTCTGTGCGTGTTTTCAGTGAGCACCAGGCTGGACCGGCAGGTAAGCAAGGGACCATGGGGTAGTTAAGGCCTGGGATCCAAGCAGGGGGGCAGGAACAACAGAGAGGCTGAGAGGATGCTTGAAGGATTCACAAACTGTGAGCTTTGAACACACAGAGTGGGAGATCCTCTCTCATGTGTGCCACCATGACTGACCCATTCTCTCTGCAAGTGAAAAAGGGGACCTGGCTCCCTGTGTTTATGTTGTTTGTGTGTCCTGTGTGTGTCAACATGTGTGATCAGCTATGTCAGTGTCCTCTCTGTCTGTGTGTCTCTGTGTTTTTGTCTCTGGGACATGTGCCCTCTTTTGCTACTGGTTGAAGCAGCAGCTGGGAAAGCAGCAGCTACATCCCTCAGTGTGAGCAGAGACCCTGAATCCTGGACACTGGCCTGGACTCCAGCAGCTACATCCCTCAGTGTGAGCAGAGACCCTGAATCCTGGACATTGGCCTGGACTCCAGCAGCTGGGCAGCAGAAAATTGAGCTGGAGCAGCTGCAACAGCTGGAGCAGGAGATCACATTTCTTATGTGATTTAACAGTGTTATGACAGCACCTGTTGACGTGGCTTTTCTACATTAAAATATTAATGGCTGTGGGAAGGCAGATTCCTAAGCCCAGTGACAGAACAGTCTAGTTCTGCTAAAACCTGAGAACTCTGATACATACACACAGGGACTGCATGGGAGATTGATGTCACAGGCCATCCTCAGAAGAGCCACTTTCTTACAGATTTTGGTGATATATTCATTTCCAAGGACACTGTTAAAAAGCATCAATAATAACTTTAACTAGCACAATAGTAACACAACTCCAGACTTTAAGCTGATGAGACAAAGAATCTCAGAAACAATCAAAATCAGAATTCAGGAAGCACAGAATAGACAGAGTCAACTAAAAAGCTCTTTTGAAACTCTAAGAGCAGATCAGAATAACAGTTGTTATTTATGCTGAGGGAAAAGATACTGACTTTTTCTGAGACCTGATTCAGGTCTCAGTTGAAACTTCTTTTTACAGCTATTGTTGCAAATGATATATGATTCAGTCTTTAAAGCAAAAAGGTACTTTTGAATTATATGTAGTTCAGCATATGGCCCAGTAACTTCAGCTTGGTTGAAGGAAATATTGAATTAAGTTTTCTTGGTTTTAATTTAAAGACAGAAAGCCAAAGAAATTACCTCATTTTCTTTGGCAGCCTGTCCCAATAATTAACCAACTTTGCTGTTAAGAAGTTCACTTCTCAATAAATGCTTTTCTGGCTTCAGGTCCTAATTTTTTATTATTTTTATTGTTTTCTCCAATACATGGTTTTCACCACTTGCAATTTTCTGTCCATGAAGATACCTCTATACTATAAATAAATAAACTTTCAGTCTTCTTTCAGTTTGTGGGATGGGTGTTTCACCAGTTTCAAACAAGGAATTCTGTAATATTTTACACTTTTGGCATACTGTGGTTTTTTGAAAATATGATCTCAAAACTTACACATACTAAGTTTAAGCAGTCCCCCAGTCTTTCATGAATGTAAAACAAAAACCCTACTCCCCCACCTAAACTTCAGAGATTAAGATAAAATTATCTTATTCCTGTGTCACATAAAATAACTAAACTTTTTCCTTCAGCATCAGTGCAACCTCAGTCACTCAATATGGAGAATGTTCCTTTGCCAATCCCCAGGTGTGTTTAGCAGGTGCATTTGTCTCACAAGTAAAGCAGGGATTGTATGTCTCTTTAAAGTTTGGAGAAACCCCTGTGAAAATACACCAGAGGAAGAGTAAGGCACCACACAGGCACAATGAGGAATAAGGAGAAAATATGTGACAAACACTCTTTCAAAGACAAAGGGGAGAGGAGGAAGAAGAGAAGGAAGAGGAGGGCAGGAGGGGCTGCATGCCTGGAGCAGGGATCACCATCAGCCCTGTGGGTTCAGCATTAATTTGCTTTGCACTGAGATCAATTTCGTGTCACTGGCAAATGTGGCGCTGTTCAGACAATGAATAGTACCCCGTTCTTCAGAGTGCTTGCTGCCTGAAGGAAACAAATCTTTAAATATGTCAGAATTAGAAAAGTTTCAGAAGAGGACTAGCTAAAATTAACCCAAACGCTCCTCAAAGAGAAGGGGGTGAAAAATCTGAAACAGGTTATGAAATTAAACAAAGGACCCATGAGGCATAATAGTAATAGCATAAAGAACTTAAAAATAAATACTGATCTAGAAGATGTAAATAGAGAAGATCTGTTCCACATCTTTGAGTGCATTAGGAAGATATCTAATAGTTACAACATGGAAATTTCAAAGCAGTTAAAAAATGAAAAACACAACAGTTTTTCATAAGAGGTAGAGTACAGAATACTTTGACATGAATTTTACAGGTCCAGATTAATCCATATTCCTCCTGTGAAAAATTCCACAAATTTCCCTTTGAAAATATGGAATTAATCAATAAAAATAACGTTGCAGAATCACAATGGTTCTTGTGGCTAGTCCATTATAGAAATGGTCCCATTGGTGGGTGGAGATATAAAATTAGAGATCACTTACTATTTTTCACATCTCTAATCAGAATCTAACAGATTAAGTAGTTTTAAAGCAATAAAAAGCCTCCTATGAGAGGTCCATTTATTTCAGCTTTCAAAGACTCTAGGCCATTTTATTTCCACTGTGACATACATCTCTTCTACATTTCCTTTCTTCTCTTCTCAGTGAATTATTTAACTTCATAGATGAATTGATGAAATGAGGGTTATCAAAAACAGCGCAGATACAATATTAGGTTCTTAATCTATTGATACAAAGCTTTTGATGAGTATGGAAAAAACCTGCATGTTAACTTTCCTTAGGCATTTTCTCAATCACTTAAAAGCTTGGGTAGAATTGCCCTTCACAAGTGTTGAAGCAAGGTCAAGAAGCATTACGTACTACTCTATATGTTCCATACTTTCTGGTTGTCCATTTATATGAGGTTGTAAATACACATTGAACCATTTCAATCTGTTTTGTATCATTTGATTTTGTGCTTTATTACAGTAAGAAAGGTACTGCTAATATATTCATATTGCACTAATACCTGGAAACAATCAACCATATAACTCAGTCATTACACACCATAATAAATATTAAGGCAATTTCAAAAGGGAAGAAATAAATCTCTCTGGCTAATATTTCTCTAAGATGCATAGAAATTTCTGGTATCAGTGTGTGCATCTCCAACCTGAATAAAATCTATCTTTATTGGATGAATGGGCATTCTGAACTGTTATGCAAATATGACCTTCAAGAAAGTTGAGGCTGGGGAAAGGAAAA
>VWZN01012406.1:29660-87404 GCA_013396955.1 Regulus satrapa | reverse complement strand
TCATCAAAGTCAAGGAATCATGACTTCTATTGAAAAGTAACAGGGGGAAAGGTATAAAAAGCTCAGAGTGAAAACATGAGTGGCCACCTGGAAGGCAAAAGAATATTATTTATAATGACATTGCCCCTCACTCCTAATGTATATAGTTCCAATCCTTCTGCTGCAAGCAAGGATAAGGTGAACATCTTTGTTTCTGAAAAGAGATTTTATAGGTCATAATTAATTGTTGTCCACAGCTTGTGGAAATAGAAAAATAAGCATTCACAAGGGTAAAAGCATCTGTGTTCATTAGGATCAGGGTTACTTTTTAAAAAGTATACTTTTTAAAAGCATACAAAACCAAAATTTTCTAGTATCAGAAACATTCAAAGTCTCTGGACCTGAATTTCCATAAAAATAATTACTAAGAATAAATCAATCAAAGATTCAAATAAAAGATGTGATGCTCTTTTCTTCAATATATCAGATTAAGGAGATGATCATTTTAGAATCAGCAGCCTTTGCTTCTGTGCTTCTGTGATATAGTGACCATTGACCTAACTTTTTTCTCATCATGCACTGATGCTCTTTCACTAATTATACTGCTCTGTTCTTCCACTGCTTTTCCTGATCTTTGCATTTTTGTTGAATAAGTGTGGTTACAGAGTTATAAAGTGGAACAATATTATAATTTTATTATCATAAATTGTGCATAATTGAATAAAAGTCTGAGCTTCATAGTGATAATTAATTACTCCCTGACCACTTTTGTCTTCTTTTCTTCTTTCTTCTTTTTTTTTTCCCTTACATTTATTTGTAAAAGAAAAAAATATAATGGATGAGTACTTCATTTCCTTTCACTTCCATGTAGATTAAATGAAGGAGTACTTTGCATTTTAGTGGCTAGAACTTAAATCTGTGCTCTCTCTCTCTCTCTGTGTATATCTCTATATACATGTAAATATATGTCCACATATACATATACATTTATTTTTTTATTTTTATTTATAAATACAATTGATTGCATAAAATGTCTTGTCCCACACAATAGAAGAAAAAAAAATCAGTAATAAATAATTTCTCCTTCTGTGAGAAATATCTTCCACCAGATGGCCTCTATACAAAACTGGAAGTATTAGTAAATTCAAAAAAGTATCATTTATATGAAAAAGAAATGTTAGTACTCAATTTTCTTAAAAGAAAGGTAAACTGAGTGAGTGGAAAATAATTTTTAAAAACCAAAAAAAACCAAACAAAAACCAAACATATCAATCTCTGCCTTAAAATGAAGCTGCATCAGATGCAAAAACATTTTTTTAAAAGTCGTGTCGTTCATGTGGAATGTTTAAGAACAGGCCAGGTTAATTCTGGTCTGCGCTTTCCAGATTGTTTTACCACTGCAGAGATATTTTGAGCCTCCAAATGGAGTTACTGTTATGGCAGACACAAGGGCTCAATTTAATCCCTCTGCACTGGAGGCACTTGATTAAAAAAGCAAAATTAGAATCTTAGCTGGTGTCATTGTTTTCCTGTCATTATAGGAAAAGGGTCAAAAAAATCAAATAAACTTTGTATTTTAGTTGCATTACGAGATCTGCCTCTGCTGACTAGCAAAGAAGAGCAATGAAACTCCAAGCCTATAAACCTCATTTACATGTCTTGAATTAATTATTATCTATCCAGCAAAAGACACAAAAGGTATAACTCAAGGGACAGCTAAATGAAATAAACAGCTGATAATTTTCAGATACTTATCAGCATGATAAAAATATTCACAGAGTTTTTGACAGAGGGAAAAATTCAACCATACAACCCAATTTAAATCTCCATTTATTTCTCTAAATGGTATATTCTCTGTGATATAGCAGTGTAAATCGATGTGTCAATTTCTGTAAAGTGATGTTAGTCCTAATTTACATTAGTTGAATGATATAAATATTTTTAATAAAGACAAAATTAAAATACTATATTGAAACAATTTTGGTCAATATAGTTCAGTATGATATTTTCTTTGGTTAGATCTGCCTCCTTCAAATTTTCTTTTCATATCAAGTCCAAACTCAGTGTTTAGATACAAATGTCAATTGATCCTGAATAGCTTCTAAATCGAGACCAGGTGTGGGATTCCTTCTCTCCAGATTTAGAAGGAGAAAGGTTAGTATATCAGGAAATGGCAACATCAGCCATCTCTGAGATAATAGAGAGAGCACAGTTCTGTCAAATTGTGCCAAAACCTATCTAAAAAGAAGAGCTTGAAACTGATGGGATAAATCTTACCCACTGAGAGGGAATCAGCTGCAAGAATTGACAGGATAGAGATCTGTTTCTAAGCTCACTATCTAAATTCAAAATAAAGCCAAAGAAGAATTGGCACTTCAAATGCTTGTTCTATTTCACTGTGTAATGAACAGCTAGAGCAGGAAGTTGGCTTGCTCCCTAAAAATACCCATTTTTCTGCACTGTTTAGTGGAGCTGAATTCACACTTGATAGCCAGGTAGCTGGTTAGGTGTCTACATTTCAGATGTCTATGTTGATCAGATGACACTTATCCTTAATTTTTTATAGTTCTGGAACTAATAAATGATAATCAGCTGATTTCAGATCTGATTCAAATAATAAATCAGAAAATTTTCTCTTTTCCAGCTGTGTTGCAGAAGCTTCCCTGTAGTCATTCCTTTGTTGTGGCAACTTTCACAGTTCCCTGACAGGCACATGTGTAAAAACAGCTACTGGTGGAGTTGTGGACTTACATGGAATATTAAAAGCCTGTTTCCCTGACTTTCAGGAGAATCTGAACTGACAAGTTACCCTGCTACCATTTTCAAACCAGGAGGGAAGTGAAGAGTTTTCTAAATACAGTTGAGAACATTTTAACCAGAGCTCTCACACTTGCCTTCTAACTGAACCACACATTACTTAAAAACTCTTGCGAATGCAGGAACTGTTTGAACAGCAGGGATTTATGTTTAACAAATAAAATGAAAATTAGTTATTATTAAAACTTTGAGAGCTAGAATTTTCAGGAAGGAAAATAGATTTTATAGATTTTATTTCAGGAAAAAAAAATGCTTGATTTTGTTTCACACTAAATTCAAGGGGTTAATCTCTAATATCAAATAACTACTCAGTAGTTTTCAGTGTTGTTCTGGTTTCAGCTGGGATAGTTTTCTCGTAGTAGTTGGTACAGTTTTGGATTTAGTATGAGAACAGCATTGATGTTTTGGTTGTTGCCATAGAGAACTTCAGTAAGTCAAGGATTTTTCAGCATCTCCATACCCTGCCAGTGGGCAAGTGCACAAGAAGCTGAGAGGGAGCATGGCCGGGACAGCTGACCCAAACTGGCCAAATTACACATAAGAAACATTTTCAGAGACTTTTGCATCTTGTAAATCAGAACCTAACAAAGCAATAAACTTATGAGAGCAGTGGTAAATCTCTCTCAGTGATAAATGCACGTAAATTAAATGTCTGAAGTGGAACTGAAGTATTTTCAGACATCAGTAAGCAGCTCGTGCACCTAGTAAGTGATAGAGGCCAAGCTAACTCAAAAGCATATTTTATTTTGAGAGAGTAAACAAACATAAAACAAACCAATCCTTCCTACCTTACATCTCTATGAATGTTCTTTTATAGTCTCCAGGCTTTGAGTATCCACAAATCTTCATGCCAGTTTAAATAGCACATAAAAGAATAAAAGTAGTTTAATATTCTAAAGAGGCGTGTAGAGCAGAGCTGTATGGGGATGTATTTTATTAAAACTGCACATCACATGTTCATGCTTGTTTCAGTTAGCTGCTTTCTCTAAAAAACAATTGAAAAACATTATTGACAAGGAATCCCATTATTTGGGCTGACTTCAAGGTACGTTTTTAACAATGTTTAAATAAAGCTGCATTCACCCTAACAAAAAGTGAGATAGCATAATAAACTTTTTTTTCCTTTTTAATCTTTCTTGGAAGTATGTATCAGGAATGTTAATAACAGCCCAAAAGTTTTGAATGTCCAAATGAGGAAAACAGAGCTGGTAAAGAACAGCCTGTATGGGTAAGATGGCTAAGGAGGGACCTTATTTCTCTTTCCAGCTCCTTGAAAGGAGCTTATAGACAGCTGGGGGTTGGCCTCTTTTCCCAGTAACAAGGGACAGGGCAACAGGAAATGGCTTTAAAACTGTGCCAGGGGAGCTTTCCCAATATTCAGTATCAGGGTAAATTTCTTCTCTGAAAATGTGGTCATGCATTGGATCAAGCTGCCAAGGGAAGTGGTGGAGTTACTATGTCTAAAAGTGTTCAAAAGGCACAGGGATGTGGCACTGGGGAACCTGGTTTAGGGGTAAACACATTAGTTCTGGGTGAACAGTTGGACTCAATGATTTGTGAGGTCTTTTCTCAACTTAGAGATTTTATGATTATATGAATGTCAAATTCATGCAATAAGTGGCACTGCCTTCCAGAGTGAATTTCCTCTCAGCAGTTACCATGCAATCAAAAAGATATGAAAGTGCCCAGAATTTCCAGGGGAGAACACAGAGAGAACTGGCAAAGTGTCACTAAAGCAAAACTATGAAATCTCTAATGGTGACAGTACACACTGAAGCCAAATTTTCAAAGCCACACAGAACCAGATGAAAAATGGAACACTTCAGATACTCCTGTTTTTGACTTTTTACCATTGCTTTTTTCTAATGAGCCTGCAAAATAAGTTTAAAGTCTAGCTAAAAGGTCTAAGAAACAGAAAAAGTGGGATAGTATGAAAAAGGATCTCCTATTATGACTAGCAGCAGAGAAGTCTGCAGTTGTGCTAATTTGGCATATTTATCTTTTTTTCTTAGATTGTGGTTTGTCACTTCCACTGTAGAGTATGTGGGAATTTTGTGCAATGCTTGCAGCTTGTTTCCTGGTAACTGAATCCACTGACAGACATTCACTTCAGAATGTGTTAGGCTAAAAGAGATTACTGTCTCTCCCCCTGCTTTACTGGCTTTCCCCTTCAAATTACCAACGCCGTCACTCAGCCTGAAAAAATTTTCATTAGCAGTATGTGATTAAATTCAAGTAAAATTACTGCCAATAATGGCTGGTTAGTCTTAACAAAACTGGTAATTTTAGTAATTAATTAGAAAGGACTTAAATGAACTAGTCTGTAAATGTTAGAGGGATGTTGCCTGTACCTGTTGAGCAGTAATGAGCAGTCAAAAGTGATGGCCTTTTCTTGTGTCACAGCTCTCTCCAGGGTAGTGCAGCAGTCTTCTACCTGAACACTCTTAGCAACTCAACTGAGTAAGCAAAAGTTGCAGGCAATATTAATATCTTATCTAAGTTTTGATTGCACTGGATTGTCAAGAAATAATGTGCTATTAATANTATATATATATATATATATATATATATAATGCTATTAAATGTTTTGGAGGCACTGTGTTATGGGTATATAAAAGAAGTGGAAGAAACAATCCCTGGTGATTAGAAATAGTAATGTTTAAGTAGTGACCTAAATGTAAAAGTATTATACTGACTGTTTCCTCGGGGTGCAATCTTTGACTCACTAAAGGTGCCTTATTGCCATTTAAGAGGCCATAGGGCAGCTCCTCATGGAGCTGATAGCCAGCTATGAGTGCATTGAGCTTAGAATTGCTTTTCTGTATTATTGTGAAATTCTGGTTTCATTGAAGCTAGGTCTCTTTATGCACTGCTGGTTGTCAGCTTTTGATAATGGTTTAACATTACCAATGAACGAGTGATGGCAAGAGCCTTTTGGAACCATAAATAATGAATTGTGTGTATGGGACACCCGACATCTTGCACAAAGGCAAGCAGGGAGAGTTTGTCTCACTGGAAAGTAATTGGAATAGTCAAGTCTGAGCAACTAGAATTTATATTAAAATTGCACAAAAGTGCAAATCTGTATGACACAGACTAAATAGCTGTAATAAACACAATGGAATAAAATTTCCCTTTTTTCTTACTTCCTTGAATATCTGTGTTATAAATCTGGGGGCCAGACTTGGCTTTCCCACTCCTGAGAAAAGAGAGGTGTAAGTGGAATGACTGAAATGTTGACGTTGGGCAAATTTACATTGCTGGAATTGTCAGCTCCACTTATGATGAGTTTAGCAAAAATAGAAAGGGTTGAACAAGGGAAAAGAAAGGGTGAAGAAAAGAAAAAATGATGTCACTCACTAATAGCAATGTCAGTACCAGTTTTAGCATCAATAGATCCCCAGATCTCAGTATGAAAACACCAAAGGGCTAAATAACAAAGTATGGAAATGGACTCTGTTCAAGATTCTTCCTTAAGGCCGAGAACAGAGGGCTTGCTTTTTAATATCTCTATGTAATAGAAAAAAAAAACTGTGTTACTAACGAGAATTTCAATTTTGAAGACATATTAAAGGTCTCACACAGACAGTAGTTAGTCATTAGAGTTCTTGAATACATGTACATACAGGCGGGTTCTTCTTTCTTTTTCTTCCTCACTGGAGGTGTCACATTTAACACAAGTCAGCTCTATTTTGGACTTCATTATATGGATAAAGATGAATTAATTGCTGGATTAGTATCCATCTGTTGCTTAGAGACTGGTGATTATAACCTGCTTATATTTAATAAAAGAAGATAAAAGATAGTCCAAATCACTTTTATTTTGTTACACTGATTATAAGATGGTCCTGAATACTACTTCCTAGGAAACCACCAGCTTCCAAGCTAGTGATTAGCTTGTTTCTATGAATTATATATGACATTTCAAACAAGCTCAGTTTCCATGATAAAGAGAATTTATTGGAAAGAAGAAGACTAAGGGAAAAAAAAATAGAAAAAAAAAAAAAAAGAAAAAAGGAAAATATAGTATTTGAGTGTCTCTGACCAGCCTGGTCTAGTGGAAGGTGTACCTGCCCAAGTCAGGCAGGTTGAAATTAGATAATCTTCAAGTTGAATTCCATCCCAGACAATTCTATGGTTCTATGATTGCATGATCTTTGAAAAATAAATCTTCATGAAGAGAATTTCTGAGACTATTTTAGTATTTATTTGAGAACTACTGATGCAATATTTACAAAGAAGACCATTTTTGTCTAGCTCTTAACCTGTCCTAGTGGATAAATTAGGGCAATTCATAGAAAATAAAAATCAATATCTATCAAAAGACAAATATATTAATTGATATAAACTAGAAATAACCAAAAGTAAATTTTGATTCAAAAGCTAAGCACAAAAATGAAAATTGTTTGCTCAAATAAAACAGGCTATGCAAATGAGAAAAAAATTCTGAGGATGTCTACCAGAACTATAAATATTTTAAGAAAGATAGCAGTCCACTGATTTTTGTGTTTTATTTGAGTTTGTTTGTTTTTGTGGGTTTTGGATGGTTGGTTGTTTTGTTGTTGTTGTTGTTGTTGTGGGGTTTTTTTTGGTTTTTTGTTTGTTTGTTTTGTTTTGTTTTTATTCTAGTGCAGATAAAACTTTTAAATAATTTCTGGTTGGAAGTTGGAGGCAGAGAAATAAAAAGTAGAAATCCAGATCTAAGCTCTTAATGCCAAAAGATGATTAACATCCAGAAGGAACTGCCTGGTGTTGATTTTCCACCTACTGATTCCTTGAAAGCACACGTGGATAGCTGCCTAGAAGTTAACTAAATTTTCCATTAGTCTAATAACAAGTGTAAAACTCAATCCATGGGTGAGTGAAACTCAGTGTCCTGAGTGGAGTGAGATTTCATTGAGATATCACACATTCTTTTCTAATGTTTCAATTTGCAAGTAATGAAATTAATTTTTTCTTGATTTATTTTTTTAACTTTACAAAAAAAAGGGGAGGAGAAATAAATTATTGTCCAGGGAACGATAAGGCTACCAAAAAATTTGAAATATTTATAAGTACTGTTTGAGTGGGCAGGCCAGACTGCCTGTATGTATGGTTTTCTCTTGTGTTCCCCTCCTTCTGAGTCTTGTTTTGATAGTTGAAAGTTCAAGCAGTGAAACAGACTGTCAGACTAAAACCATTTGTCACCAAAAGCCAGCACTGGGCTGTGTACAGATACCGGGTCTGAGTCATGTCTTTTCTTTTGACAGGGATGTCAGTGCTATTTGTCACAGACTTGTTTATCTGCCAGATCTGCTAGCCTGGGTCAGTGCAGGGGAGAAACAACTCACCTCCAGTAACGCTGTCAAATTACCCTCAGCAGTGAGATGCCAAAGCTGGACCCTTCAGAATTTTTAATGCCAATGAGACAGGATCAGAAGGAGCAATTTGGCAAGTCCTACAGGACTTTTTTTTTTTTAATGCTAAGGCATTTAAAATAGTTTTAATATTTGTTTCAAAGACAAGACATCAGAAATGACCATTTTGATCTTTCCTGTATTTTTATGTCTTGGCACATCTGATGATCAACTCATATTTGGCTGCTAAACTATGCCTTTTGGGGCTGGAAATTAATCCTTTCTTTAATCTTCATGTTAACATGGATCTGAATTGCAAATGTAGCCATAAGTGGTTGGACCTGGTCCCATTATTGGGTTTACAAACATTAATGCAGGGATTTTATTTTATTTTATTTTAATCTAAAGATTGAAGGATTTAAGAAAGGATTTATGTAGTCCTCTTGTTCTCCAGAGTCTTTTGTTGCATTTCAAAAATGAATTACACAGACAAGGGCAAAAGACATCAGAAACATACTGCAAAGTAGTATTACAAATGTTGCATTTGAACTGGAAAGAGATTACTATGCTAATATTAGAAAAGTGGGTTGAAGAGTAGATAAATATTTCAAATCCAGATTTATTCTTGATAAACACTATTATCATTTAGGATTAGTTTAATTTGTAAGTATACTGCAGCAACTACTTATATGTTCCAAAGTTTCCCAAATGGCCTGGAGTTTTGATGCCAATAGAGTCTGAAGACTAGAAATTATAAGTGTTGAATAGTACAAGTTAAATGGATAAAACCAAAATGGGATTTCCTCTCTTCTTGCTCAAGTATACATTAATTTTGGTTCCAGGTTTGAATTAGAAATATTTTAATGCTCTAATGGCTCAGATGTCCAGAGTGGCTGTGACCTCCCCATCCCTTGGAGTGTTCAAGGTCAGGCTGGATGGGCTCTGAGCAACCTGATCTAGGGGAAGGTGTCCCTGCACATGGCAAGGGATTTGGAACTGCCATAGCTTTGGGGTCCCTTCCAACATAAAGCATTCCATGACTCTATGTTTTTTTATCCTTTTAATACCCTTTTATTCCACATTCTCGTAAACTTTGCTCTTCTTTTTCCTTGAATTACCAAGAGAGGCAAATGGGAGAGGCAGGAAGTATATTACTTGAGCTAGCTGAAAGATGAGGTATATAGATCAGATATTCCTTTCCTACAAGCTCCAAATCCTCTTTCTGTGCAATGAAAAGACAGAACAGAACAGTGAAGTATTCCTATTTCAGTCCGCAGTGTTAGGTTCTTCATGTTCCCAGCAAGACTGAAGGAACAGAGTGCAATCTGTGGGAAATAAAGTCTTTGTGAGAATTCTGTAACTCTTAAAGGTGTAAGAGTAACTTTGTTCACGCTCAGTGGAGTCAGTCAGACTGCATGGGTGGAACTCAAGGTACAATTTTGCATAGCACTTAGATTTGCCTCAGTTTAACAACTGAGAATTTTGAGGTTTCACTACTTGTTCTTGCCAGCCAGGCTGTGAAGTACAGGTGTTTCCTTTTTTTTTTTTTTTTTTTTTTTTTTTTTTTTTTTTTTTTTTTTTTTTTTTTTTTTTNTTTGTTCAGATGAATTTCTTTCAGGTCTATGTTGTTAAAAGAACACTAGATGTTTTTATACTTGCCATGTATTTTAGTCTCTGATCTTAGTTTTTCTTTAATATCTCTCCCATTCACCTGTCTCTCTTAGACATTTAGTAGAAAATGTGTTATGAATATCCAAGAAGGTAAGAACAGGTAACAACATATCCCTTTTCCTATCTAATGTGTCAACTGACTTGTTTTCATGTGATTCAGAATGCAGCCTAGTCGCTTATTGTAAACCTCAAAAAAACCTGCCACTGAGATTCATCATAAAGAAATAATTTTTTTAAAAAAAAATTTTAAAAATTAAAATTAAAAATTTTGCATATGATAACTTCTGATGGACATTTTTTTTTTCCACTTTTATTAAACTGATCTCAACTGAGGTAAAGGAAGAACAAGGGGTTTGGCCTCTGTATGTACCATGATGATCTGGGCTTTTCAGCAATGAAAGAAAAGTTCTCTGGTGCACATTTCCATCTTCAACCTTAGGAAATTCCCAAATGCAACCAAGATAAGGAATTCCCAGTAAAATTTTCCTTGGATGAAACATTTTCTGAAATAAAAACAAAAGAAAAGAAAACAAAACAAATCCAATCAATGAAAAAAAGCCACCAACCAAACCAAACCAACCCAAACCAAACCAAACCAACCCAAACCAAACCAAACCAACCCAAACCAAACCAAAAACCCAAAATGAACCCAGCAGCAAGACACAATTACTGAAAAGCTTTTCTTAGCAAAAATTACTATTATTGCACTGGCCTCTAATAGGCTAAAAATCCTGCTGAGATTTATTGCAGAGGAAGGAAGCGGAAGGAAGGGAATACAAAAGTGCCAAGGGGAGATACAAAGAAATTCAGTGCTGATTACCTCTTTAGTGCAGGGCAGAGCTTGCATGAGAGAATGGTAGTGGATCTTCAGGTTTTTTTCTTCGTTTTCAGGGAACAGCCCAACCAACAAGAGATAATGCTAACACATATTTATAATGTTAGACCCTTCTGATAGCACATTCTTGACATGAGCTGTCTCAGGAATCACAGACACTGCTACTAAGGACCACCTATAATAGATATCACCATACATCACAGGGGAACTATGATGGTTAATAAGTCTTTTACCAAATTGTTCTCAAAATCCATGCTGATAAATTGTTTTTTCAGTTCATAAGAGGGCAGCTGGGCGTGACCATTTTTAGAAGAAAGAAGAATGAGGGCCTGAGGAGGTTTTGAACTTTGCAAAGCTCTGGGTAGGACACGTGCAGCTCACTTTCTCTTTTCTGGAATAGCTCAAGGCCAGGTTGGATGGGGCCTTGACCAATTTCCTCTAATGAGCAAATGGCAATGGCCTCCTTGCTCATGGCAGGGAGACTTGAAACAAAATTATCTAAAAGGCCTCTTCCAACCCAGCAAATTCTGTGATTCTATTATTTCATATCAAGAATTTTGTTTTCATAAGCTCTTTTTAATACTAAAGACAAGAAAAACAAAAACAATTTTAAGATCTGACCACACATTGGGACAGGAAAAAAAGGGGAATTATTTTCTTGAAGAACTGTTGTGCTGATCAGTGTAGCTTCCTGATTGAGAGGAATGATGGTTGTGTCTTTACAAACAAACTGTGAATCTGCTGATAGACAAGATTAGCACTGAGAGTCAAGAGAAACAATGGGAAGAGTTCCACTGATTGATGAATGGGTAAAAGATATTTGCTTTTACAAGCAAATTGTAGGTTTGCTGATAAATAAAATTGAATATTGAAAGATGAAAGAAACAATGGGGAAGAAAACACAAATTCCATAAAAATTAAGAATTAAAAAGGAGTGCTATACATTAAAGGGGAATTTTTAGGTATAAGACATTCCAGGATGTCTGTGCAT
The DNA here is from genome assembly GCA_013396955.1 of Regulus satrapa. Lineage (NCBI taxonomy): Eukaryota > Metazoa > Chordata > Aves > Passeriformes > Regulidae > Regulus > Regulus satrapa. Next base: position 75,775 of record VWZN01012406.1, on the reverse strand, counting down.
CTCAAGTACCTCAGCCAATGGAGAAAGAGAGAGGGAAATGTGGCCGGGACATTAGGATAGAAGGGAGGCTGCATCCTCTGAAACTTTGAGAGATCCCAGGGGAATGTTCCGTGGCCTCTCCATTTATTCAAATAAAGTAAAGGGACTACTCTGTCTCCTTTTTGGACATAAACCTCTGATGGTTGTGGATTAATTTGCATGACATGATGCTCTGCCTGGTGAAGCATTGTTTGATTTATACAGGGAGCAGTTAATGCTGTGTACTTATCCAAACCAGAAAGGTGTCGAAATGAAAAGTAGCACAATTAATTCTTTGCTGTATTTGTGTGTTACTGAATCTCTGCCAACAGAGAGGCTGTGGGACACCATTCACAACAAACATAACTAGGCCACTTGTAAGTCCAAACACATAAAATCACAAATTCTGTGCCTAACCATATTGAATATCAGATTTCTACTGAATTGAAGATCTCTGCATTACACTCCTTTACTCCACATGGATGTGGTTACATTCAGAAGTGAGCTATTTTTAACAGCATTATTCTATGGCTCAGGGGTGGGCTAAGATTATTTGGGTCCTCTCAGAGCATACTCAGTGCTCATGAGGTGCTCCAAATTTGCAACATCTTCTGCTTCAGCTGGTTTTCCAGTTCTCACATTGTAGTTCTAGACTGTCCAGAACTCTTTGTTGTCATCTTCAGCCAACTATTGTACAACCCATGCAATCTTCTGTCCACATTGCTAATAACATTAATAAATTATGAAAGGACAAGTGAAAAAAAAAAGTCAGAGAGGTCACAAAAGACAGACATCACGTTAACTGCAGTTTTGTGGCACTATAATGTAAAAGTCAATAAGGTATAAAACTTGAGTACTCATTTCATAAGCAAAGTCTTCCTTGTAATTAGACCAATAGAGCAGAGAGACTCAGCTATGGTGACCTGTGACCATAGTTTCACAGGTACTGGGGATGTCAGTCAGCTGTACACAGTTGCAGAAAGCATTTCTGAATGACGGCTCTGCTGCTCCTTAACAACAAGCTTCTGCTTGCCAAAGCCACTAAAGCTAGCAAATCCCTGCTAGCAGAAAAATCCTTTATATGAACTCAGGTCCACTGCAGTAGAAGATTGTTACTCACACACTGATTTGAAGAGTAAGAAATACCAAAAAGAAAGAAACCTGAATTGTTCTAAAAGTACTGGTACTGCTGAACTATTTCTACCCATTCATCACAGACATAAGCAAATACTCAGGGATGAAGACTGTCCTCCCTGAGAACAGAGAGAAAGGCTCAAATTAATAACAGAGAAGTTTGTGCTAAAAGGAACCTTAAAGAATCCCTTCTTCTAACTCCTTGATATGGGCAGGGACACCTTCCACCAGACCAAGTTGCTCCGAGCCCCATCCAACCTGGCCTTGGAAGTTTCTAGGGATGGAGCAGCCACAGTTTCTCTGGGTAACCTGGGCCAGGGCCTCACCACCCTCACAGCAAATAATTTCTACCTCATATCCAAATGAACTATCACAAAGTTTTCTCCAGTGTGAATGACAGCCTAAACTTTGCTAATATTTGTTTTTGCATTAATAATAATGGAGGAATTTTCTGGCAAGAGGACCAAAGCTTATGATTATGTCTCTATATCAGGTCAAGAAAATTAATTTGTAAATGACAAGTCCTGTTTATTGTACCTGTTATATAAATCCCTTGGTATCAATTGAGTTCATGTGGGACTAATATCCATCATTTAAAAACAGGCACTAGGGATATCTTTGTCATACTGCCAAAGTAAGGCTGTTCTGACTCAAAACCAGGCTCTTGCTACAAAATCTTTTTTGTTTGTTTATTTGTTTTTTGTTTGTTTGTTTTTTGTTAAAATTCAATCTTTTGATGAAGGGATTTGTTTTGAAACCTGTTCTGACTATGTATATAAGGAATGAAATTTTAATTTTAATTTGTTGTCTTAACAAAGAAAAGGATGGATTTCCTTTGAATGTTGACTATTAGCTGTGTAAAGAGATTAGGCTTCAATTTAGAAGCCGTCTCATATTTAGTTAAGTTTGCCAGGTCACAAAGTATTAGCATGGCCTGTATAAGCCATGCCATGTTGGCTTGTTCTTGTGTTTAAACTGGACCACAGACTCCAGTCCCTGAAGTCCTAAGGAAAAATCAGATGGGCTTACCTGGCAGAAACAAAACAGGATAAAGGCTTTAATTTACGTATTTCTGTGGAGGCTTTAAAAATTGATTACTAAAGAGTCTGAATTATTATCTCTCCTGTATCATTAATTAATTTTTAATGAATTGCAAAATAGTGTCTGACATCATGTTTATAACCCTAAACCATAGCTCAGAAGATAGCTATTTAAAACATATACAGTATAAGATACAGTGTCTTCCTGGCATAAAGAGCTCTATGCATTCAAGAGAAGGAAGCACTGGGATGGGTTTTTGTTTGTTTATTTGTTTTTTTTTTGTTGGGGTTTTTTGTGGTTTGGTTTTTTTTTGTTTTTTTTTTGTTTTGTTTTTTGTTTTTTTTTTTTGTTTTGTTTTTTTTGTTTTTTTGGTTTTTTTAATTTAATCTTCTTAACCAAATGTGTAATTGAATTGTGGAAGAGATTTTCAGGAGACACCATATTACTGCAGAAAGGGCTTATAAAAAATAATGGAAGACTAGTTAATTAAAGAAATGCTGAACATATTTGGCCCCAGAATTTCCTAAATTTCAGGCTGCTAAAGAGCAGGGTGGCAGTCAGGAGCAGGAGTTATTCCCTATTTCCCCATGTCCTCTACTCTTTCCTTCTAGAGCTCTTGAGAGGAACATCTTGTTTTCATTTGTAGATCAAAAGAAATACACCTTACATACAGATCTAAGAATTTATGGTTATTGAAATTTACACTGAGGTAGTATAATCAAATACAATAGTTACTACAGGACAGTTTTGATGACACTAACTTTTAGCTAGTAACAGAGTTAAGACCGATAAAATCTTTCTAGGATGTATTCACTCTCCTGTGGTGTTATACTCACCTCTGCAGTGTTCATTTCCCTCTGAAGGTTATCACCTTCAGTCTCTCTCTGGAAGGATATTCTCTTTCATTCCCTAGTGACTCACACAGTACTTCATTGCTTTCCGGTACAGCAATAGACTTGTTTTTCCTGTTTTCTTCTTTCTCTGAAACCTCTTTCACTGGACTCGTACCTGTTTATGTATGTGTTTGTTTATACTTTCTGTTATCAGTGTCTGGCAACTATAATTTGTGTGTAAAGTCCTACTAATTGTGTCCTCTTGTTCCTGCCCTCACTTAAACCCTACATTTTTATTCAGGGGCTATGAGATAGTCCTTCAGCCTGTGAAGAGTACTTGTTTTATACTTATCCATGAGCAATAGGCACAACACCACACAAAGCTAAACTAAAGCTTAAACAAATTTAGATGACACTTACTTGACCGGCTGGGAAATTGTCACAAAAGAAAGAAGCTAAAATCAGCACATGCTAAGCTAAGTCCAGACAAGCCATGCAATCTTGGTTTTCTCTATTTCTATTTTCTTCCCTGTAAGACTAAAATGACTTTGTTTGGATCAATACAAATATCTTGCTTGTGCAGTTGGACTGCTTATGCTGTTCAACAATGCATGCCTTTGGAATTGTTTTCATTGTTTTCCAATGAAGTGCATTTAAATGGCAGCAGAGATTCTCCTATTATTCACATGACATAAATCAGAAGCAGTTCTACTATGTCAAGAAAAATCTGGTCTGAGAAAGTGCTGAAAATGTGACCACATAATTTAAAATTAATATGTTCAGTATAAGTTCTCTTTGTATTCTCTGCTTTCTATTCACGAAACATTGCTTTGTTATTTAGGATATGAGCCATATCTCTCAAGGGTAATGCTTTATTCTCTAAAACAGTAAACATATTGACCACTGCTAAGAACCTTGTAAGACAATTTGCACTACATTAGCAGGCCATGAATCTCCCCAAGAATCTATATTACAAAGCAGAAGTTTAAGCAAGAACATGGCATTATATTGATCTATTGGGAAGTAATATACACATATTTGTGTTTTCACACCATGATACATGTGCACATGCAGACATACATAGAGCCCCATGAACAGCATGTATTGCACTACAATAGTGTAAAACAAAGAGATCATTGGTTTCTTGGCTGAGTTGTCTTTCTCTTAGATTTGGTACTAATTCCACTTGTATGAAATCTTGATTCACAATCAATTAAAGAAGGATATGGGCCTCAAATTGTTGTTACCAGCCTAAATATAATTATTTTTGTCTTCTCAGTTGTTTGTCATCTTTGATTTTTTCACATTTTGCTGCAGCCTGTAATATTTCCATGATGTTTTCTTTCCCTCAGAAGATGTTGCATTGCCAGTTCCTAATGTTCTCTAACTGAGTTACAAGAATTTTCAAGGCATTCATTTGTTCTTGCAGCAAATTCTGTCCATAGGCACTCAGAACAAGCTGATACTGGCATCCATCATTAACATACTGCAGTAAAAGGAATCAGCACAGATGATTTCAAAGGACTGGCTCTTTTCCTTATGAGGTATTTACAGCATTTTTGGAACAGTACTGTGGCAGAAGTCTTCCTACAACATTTGGTCTTCATTATTAGCCTTGAGTTCTGTGATCAACACCAATAAAAAATTGATTTGAGGTGGGAGAATTTATCTTTTCTTTTTGCAAATAATAATAGTAATAGTAAAACCTTTTATTATTTTTAAGAGGTTGTCCGCTGTGGACGATTTTGGAGTACACTGTGCACAAGTTTTTGTTTTTGAGAATTTGAGTAATTTTTATGAATTTTCTTTCTCTCCTCTTCCATGCTTTCCTGGAAACAATGAAACCAAGTCCCCAAACATCCCAAACTAAATCCACTTACTTTTATTTGCTTTTTAAAAAGTGGAAGACCAAACATTGGGAAAGTATGAAGCTGGAGGATTTTAGCAAATGATTCACTTTGTTGGACAGGTTGTTAAAAAAATTCTTAATGATTGAAACCTCCAGTTGATCTGAGACACACCTCAAATGAAATTAAAAGTGTAAGGTTATTTAAATGTTCATTTTTTCTTTCTTTATAGGTTATTCCTCAGGTAGTATCCATGCAAGAAACCTGAGAAAATTATTATGAGATTTGCTCATATTTTACTTAAATGAGCTCTCAGAACAGATCCCCTTATTTCCTTTTAAAAAACCCCAACCCAATAAAATAAAGATTAAAAACTAAAAAAATTCACTAAGTGCTATTCAATTTGAGGTATATTTTCCATCATTCTTACAAATTTTATAAAATATATTTTTTCTGCCAAAATCCTCAGTTTTTGCTGGGTGTATGAGAAAAACACTAGTTCCTTCCCTGCTACTCTGTTCTGCATCTGACTTCTTAAAAGGTAAATTATATCTGAAACAGAATAATACAGCTTTCGCACTGAAATTCTGGTACAACTAATCTTTTTGTTACACTGCTCAAGGGCAAGAAGTGAGAGCAGGTTCCAATGATCTTCTTCACCAAAATAAAATGCCATGCTCCTGTCTTTCTTTATTTTTATTTTTATTTTTTTATCCTTCTTCTATGGTTTAGTACTGAAAAAATGTGTTAATTGGTATTGTAATTTATTGGCTGTTGATTATATTGCTCTTAGAAGCAATGAAATTGGAATATAGACCACAGGTAGAGTAAAGCTTTTTTTTTTCCCCAAGCCCTTGGTTTTTGAATACGGAAGTCAGACTCTTGAAATGTTGCCAGCATGTTATCTAGTAACAGCCAAAAGTACAAATGTTTATTCTTTAATTAGAACTCTGCACTCTTAACTTCACTAATTTGTGAAGGGGTTTTAGTACTAGGTTATCGCTAAGATCACTGNTTATGAGATTTGCTCATATTTTACTTAAATGAGCTCTCAGAACAGATCCCCTTATTTCCTTTTAAAAAACCCCAACCCAATAAAATAAAGATTAAAAACTAAAAAAATTCACTAAGTGCTATTCAATTTGAGGTATATTTTCCATCATTCTTACAAATTTTATAAAATATATTTTTTCTGCCAAAATCCTCAGTTTTTGCTGAGTGTATGAGAAAAACACTAGTTCCTTCCCTGCTACTCTGTTCTGCATCTGACTTCTTAAAAGGTAAATTATATCTGAAACAGAATAATACAGCTTTCGCACTGAAATTCTGGTACAACTAATCTTTTTGTTACACTGCTCAAGGGCAAGAAGTGAGAGCAGGTTCCAATGATCTTCTTCACCAAAATAAAATGCCATGCTCCTGTCTTTCTTTATTTTTATTTTTATTTTTTTATCCTTCTTCTATGGTTTAGTACTGAAAAAATGTGTTAATTGGTATTGCAATTTATTGGCTGTTGATTATATTGCTCTTAGAAGCAATGAAATTGCAATATAGACCACAGGTAAAGTAAAGCTTTTTTTTTCCCCAAGACCTTNTTTCCCCAAGCCCTTGGTTTTTGAATACGGAAGTCAGACTCTTGAAATGTTGCCAGCATGTTATCTAGTAACAGCCAAAAGTACAAATGTTTATTCTTTAATTAGAACTCTGCACTCTTAACTTCACTAATTTGTGAAGGGGTTTTAGTACTAGGTTATCGCTAAGATCACTGCAAAGGATATATATATATATATATATATATATATATATGTATATTTTTTAGGCACAGTAGCTTAAGATTTTTTTTTTCCATGAAAGTCAATGAATAAAGATGTAAATGTAATATTCTTCAGCAGCTGCAAACCAAATTTCCATGATTTTCCACTGATGTTTTAGCAAATGGCACCTGATACGACATGGCTTCCTTTGTTTAAAACTTCTCAGGAATCAATGAACTTGTCTCTCCCATACAATTACAGAAGAACTTTAATGTTTTGTCCAAAACCATTGGCTCAAAGAGCTGCTTGATAACTCCTTAAATTTGTATTTTCATCTTAGCATGATTCACCAGCTTGAGTTGAGGCTTCTCAGATTCCTGGGTAGGCCATACTGAGAACTTTATAGGAGACACTGCCAAAACAAAACAAAACAAAACAAAACAAAACAAAGCAAAGCAAAGCAAAGCAAAGCAAAGCAAAGCAAAACAAAACAAAGCAAAGCAAAGCAAAGCAAAAAAAAAAACCCCAGAACAAAACAACCCCCAAAAAAACCTGCCTGGAAACAAATATTGAGACCATGTCCTCAAGATCATCCACACGAGGAGAAGGACATGTTTCAACACAATCTAAACCTTAAGGATTTTCCTCAAACCCAGTTCCCCACTAAACAATAAGACAAGAACAGCTGACATGTCAGCTTTGTGGATAATCACAAATTGAGTCCTATACGCATACATAGATGCCTTGAATGTCAGTAGTTGGGATTATTCAAGAGAAAAATACTCCTGCAGGGCTGCACAAAATCAGTGTCAGCCGCTCCTGTGCCATTTGCAGAATGCCAAAAGTAGGCAACTGCAGTTCCAATTTTAAATCAAATGAAGTAGCACCTTTTTACAATCCCAATAAAATCCTCTCCAAGTATTTCAGGTATCTGAATAACACTCTCAATTACACTGACACAAACCTATAATGAGAATTAGTTATGCTTGTAGCTTTTGCAATAATCTTCAGAATGGATTCCATTTAATGCCATTTTCTATTCTCATTACGATCTTTGTCAGGCACAGGCATCAGAATTTTAATGGCCAGTAAAATCTGTTTAAAAACTATAAACTCTTAATGGATTTACAAACAGACTTTAACCTATTAAATATTCTGGACTCATCTCACTCCCTTCTCCTTACAGAGCTCAGGAGACACAACAGGGCACAATAGAGAAGGCAAAAATAGAACCACCCATTTTAGAAGGAGAACTAGGGTAAGTGAAACAAAAAAATACATTGGGATGAGGGTCCAGAAGTTGCACTCCTTGAGATCCATGTTGACCTAGGATAAAATTAAATTGATATTTTTAAAAAACTTTTTAAAATTTCATTTGGTGAAATCCCCAAAACAAAATAGCAGAAGGTGCTATGGAAAGTTTAACTGGCACCCTGAGTTACTATAATTTTGTCATCTCTTTGATGTACATGTGGATTGCTTATCCAAAGAAATCAACAGACCTTTCCTGGCTTGTTTTATGTCCGTCAGAAACCAAGGCATCAACAAAGGGTTGATTATCCACTGATCACAGGTCCACTGATACAGGATGAACATACCATGCTATTTTGGACAGCTTTTTTCCTTCAAAATGACATCGCGTTGAATCCTGGCATGTCTCTTTGAAATGGAAATGTCCACAGGAAAGAAATCTCCAAATAAAAATTTGCTACTAATTTATCATTTTATCACTGCAAAAGTAAATATTTGTGTAATGATGCATAGATTTCAGAGATCATGGGTTAGGGCAGCTCAAACTGATGAATAAAGCTCAGTGCAGCACTGTGTGGACACAAGCTTGTGGCAGCATATTAATTGCAGTTGTGTAGTTGTGCATCCAAGTTATCCCATTTTCCTATTGAATAAATTTTCTAGAGATAGGACTTATTTAAGCAAATGTGTCGATGTCTTAATCTGGTATAGACATAGGAATAAATAGGCACTTCTCAATGAAATTATTTGAAGATGTGCATCTAAAACTGTTTAAATAAAATGTGTGAATTTCAAAGGCTGTGTGTAACTCCATTCATGGTGCTATAGAACCAGTTTAGGTGGTTTGACCTTCCATCACTGCTCTGCCCAATGCACAGTGAGAGGCTGGTGACTTTTTGCTGCCAGGGAATGCTGCTCATGTGCAGCTTGGTGTCCACCATGACCTCCATCTCTTTCTTTACAGACCTGATCCCCAGTCTGCACTGGTGCATGCACTGATTCCTCCTTTGGAGCAGGCCTTGGGTCTTCTCTTTGTGGAACTTCAAAAGGGTCTGTCAGCCCATTTCTCCAGCCTGACCAGGTCCTCCTGAATGGCAGCACAACAATCTGGTGAGCAAACCACTCCTCCCAGCTTTGTGTTGTCTGCAATCCAGCCTTGCCTTGTTTTAAGGAGCCTTGTAGTTTTAACATCACTAATTAAAATTAGTGATTCTAGAAAATATCAAATGCCCAGCCAGAACCCAGTGATTGTTGCATCCTTGAAAAAAATATATGCAAGGTGGGGTAGTTAGGCTACAGCTGAAAAGCTTGGGCTATTAAGCAGTATTTGTAAATTTCAGGCCAGCTTCCGGAGGAAAAATGCTTTATTGTTCTGACATTTCACAAAATAAGTCAGAGATATTTTTGAGCAAAACATGTTGATCATAGCAGTCAGTTGTTTTTTGGAAAAGACCTGTCACCTGGAAAATACCAGCAACTACATTTTTATTTTTTTACTCATTCATCTATAAATGTCAGAGGAATAAAAAACCCCACTGTACTAAAAGTCTTTTCTAATTCTGGACAAATTGTTCCTTTAGTGTTCTTGAATCTGGGGGTGCAGCATTTCCAGAACAAAAGCTAAAGTAGGTATATTTTAGCCTGTATCCTGTGTGTATTCAGTCAAATTATTGGTAATTAAAATCATTCATCTACTCATTCAGATATGGTTAATTGATCAACAACAGTCTAATAGCTATCAGATCACCATTATTCATCAACATGTTTTAAGAGTATATATATATATATATACATATATAAAATAAAGAAAATAAAAAATTTCCAATTAACCCAAAGAAAAATTTAAAAAGGAACATGTTGTGCTGAATTTGTGTGGCCAAGGTTTTTTGTAGGGAGGGTTGGAATTCAGGGGTAGCCTTTGTGAGATGTCAGAAACTTCTCCCCATGTCTGATGCTAGCTCACAGATTGACCCACTGCTGGCCAAGGCTAAAGCCAGAAATGATGGTGGTGATGCCTCTCAGGTAATATTTTTTTATAAGGGGAAGAAAAATCTGCTGTGAGACAGCAGCTGGGAGAAAGCAGTGAGAGAAACAGCCCTACAAGCCCTAGGTGAGTGCACAAGGAGGGGCAGGAGGTGCTCCAGGTGCCAGAGCTGAGGTTCCCGTGTAGCCCCTGAGCTGCCCATGGAGAGGCAGCTCTGCCCCTGCAGCCCGTGGGGGCCCAGGGGGAGGAGAGATCCACCCTCAGCCCCTGAAGGACCCCACACCAGAGCAGGGAAATGCCCAAGGGAGGCTGTGACCCGTGGGAAGCTCATGTTGGAGCAGGAGAAGTGTGTGTGATGAACTGAGAGAAATTGAACTGGGAAGAAGGGAGGGCTGGAGGGAAGGTGTTTTTCATGTCTGATTCTATTTTTCAGCACACTCTGAAGTGATTTGGAATGCATTCAAATTATTTTCCCAAATAAAGTAGATTTTGCCCATAAAGGTAATTGGTGAGTGATCTCACACCATCCTTAGCTGGACCCATGAGTCTTTCGTTCATTTTTTTTCTCCTCTCTTCAGATGAGGAGGGGAAGAGGGGTGTAGTGGGCACCTGGCATCCAGCCACAGTCAACCCACCACACATATATCTACATGTTTTATGAGTAGATTTTACCCTATGTATTCCATTTAGCATTCTTTTGAAGTACACAGGTTGTCTGAGAACTCAAATTATCTTCTATGCAGCAAGTGTTGAATGTACTGCCACTGACTTCAATGTTTTAATGAAAACAGAGGACGCTTGGTCTTGGGTATTTCCATGTTCCAAATTAAGTTTGAGCACAGGTTTTTATTCTTATTTTTCAAACAAAAATATGGGTACTTGTTTTTTACTGTTTGGAAGATATTCTGAATTTCATGTAACTGCTAATTTTGTTCATCAATTTTGATGCCTTTTCAATACGTTCTGTGTTAGCTAATAAAAAAATAGCCTTTTGAGTCTGGTGTAGGAATCCAGAAGCAGAGATGTATCCCTCTGACTGCTCTGAGGGATTGTGACCTCCAGGAAAACACTGAATTTGACCCTCATCCATGAAGAAAGCTTCCAAAATGTCTGGATAAACTAAAATCCACAAAAGAGTAAGATAGATAATAGAAAATAGTGCAGTGTATCACTAGGGTGAGAAACTTAGGTTTTAGAGAGTTAATATGGAGTCAAGATGGAGGGAGCAGGGTGTTGTCTCATAGTTCTTCTTCTTCATGCACTCCATGTTTTGCAGGGTTAGCACAAAAGTGATTAGCTATCATTTTCCCCAGTTTTTAGCTATGTAGGTGGACAAGAAATGATAATCGGTAAAGAAAAGAAAATAAGTTACACTTCTAGTGTTAATTGGACAAAAGTGATTATAAAAGACTTTGAAACTGCGCATTTGGGGCCATTTTGGTGGTGGTTTTCCTAAGCACTAAGTCCTGTAAGGACAGTGCCAGGCTTTGTAGATAAGATAATAATAAACCTGTAGACGGAAGAGAGAAAGTGTCCATCGCGTCTTTTATCCTGGAACAGAACTGAGATAGTGAGGTTTCCTTCAGTCTGGTCTTAAACTGGATTCTACTACACTTTGAAGTTGATACCAACCTTAAATTTATTTAATGACAAAGCTAGTTGCAGCTACAAACAATTAGTATGAATTCTCTTTACTAGTGTTCAACTGAGCCTTAAAGCAGATTGCACACAACCTTGAACTACCGATAAGAGACCATGGCAGAAAAAAAATCATAAAATCATTCATTTAGAAGTTGCTAGAAAGGTAATTAAAGAGGAGAAAAAATGACAGTCCTCAATTTCCTACTCTTTTTTTTTTTCCATGATTTAAAGCTAGTGTCACCTCTTCAAGTAATCAGTTTGCCAATAAAATGTTTAACTTATGTCAACAAGTATTTTGAAAAAACTTGAAGACATACTAAATAAAAATAATCCTACTTCCAACTTTGAACAGGAAATTCTATAATAAATACTATGGACTACCAGTAAAGCATAAGCCATTACAGTCCCACTCTTCTGATCTTCAAATACAAACTAAAAAATACCAGTGTGGAAAGAGCTATGGAATTTTAGTTACAAGTTTGAAACTTATGTTCTCTTATAAAATATGGGAGATCTTGTGTGTGTTCCATGCACTTACCTCACTAATCCATAAGGTGGCCCAGGAACACCTCAGCTTGTCCTTGTGAGCTCCTTAGTGAATTCTCAGTATGGGTGAGGCAACAGATGGGCGTAAGGCAATAAAACTGATCTGAGACAGGGTGAGTGACCAACCTCCTACCCTGATTCACAATGAAGTGCTTGATCCAGGTGCTTGAAATTGTGAATTTCAGACCATCTCAGACTTCCCTCAGGGAGCTCAGCCTGTGCCTAGATCTATTCTTGTGCTGAAAGGTGTGATTAATATTCCAGGTGGAAAACATGGACATTACACAGATTTGATTATTCGCTATAAGTGTTGTTGAATATTCTTCAACAACCCTTATTTCTAACAATGCTGTTTTATGATAACCTATTTAGAGAAAGAGAAATGGTCAAGAGACATAATTTATCTTAATGGGCTGTAAACCTCACATAATGTAAAAAAAAAAAAAAGTGAAAAAAACAGAAGGTTATGGTAGATAGCAATTTTGTTAAGAGCTGAAAATTATTCAAATCAATGTATATGGAAGACTCCTGTTTCATATGTTCTTTTTTGTTAACTATGGCTTGGCTGGCATCAACTTTTTTTAGAGACACTCCCTTTTATTATTGTATCTAACAGTTTTATACTACTGCATGCATTAAAATAAGAAAATTCTTTTTTCCTCATTATTTAAATTTTGAATTAGATTACTAGGCAAATTCTCAGTCCTTAAAATGCTTGAATATCTTGGCAGCACAGTGTTTAAAGACACTTCTAAGAAAGGTTCAGTCCTCATATGTACCAGCAGTAACTCTGTGTTGGGAATTGGAAATGAAGGTATAGTCTTACTGCAGGTAGAGTAGTGCAAATTTCCATGGAATTCATTATAGCTACCACTATAAGTGTAGAATTTCCTTTTGTTGTCTCATCTTGTTTTCATTAACTAGATTACATTTATTTTAAAATAAGAAGCTGCATACAAATAAGATCTGTTGATTAAATACCAATAAACTCTAGGCATGCAGGTTGGGATTTTTATTGCTGAGTTTACACCATCTAAAAGTCAAATCTAAGCTTATCATCAAGGCTCCCTCTACAGTCCACAGAGTTTAAAGGGTGGTTCTCTTTTAAAATTAGCATTCATCTTACATCAAATGACTCCCTAGGGTACCCATTTGAATCAGTTGTAGAACAAGTCAAACTTACATTATATGCCTAACTTTAAAACCCCCTTCTTTGGGACTGACTTCCAGGGCAACTGTCGATTTTGAAAGAATTGCAGATGCTAATGTCTATATCAGCAAAACTCAGCAGTTTAACTGATGAGCAGCTGGTACCAGACTGATGAGCAGCATGATTGCAATTCATCAAAGAACTAATGACGTTCTATGTAAGACACCTCTGGTACTTTCTGGAGGAGAATATGAAACCCAGGAAATAGCTAAATACAGCATTTCAAAACACACAAATGAGCAGAATGTGCTGCAAATGACTGAAAGTTGTGTGTAAGTTCATTGTGTGGGCAACCAGGTCATCCTGAGAGCAGCTCATCCTGACTGCCATCACAGGGCACACAGAGGACAGGCAGGGGCTCAGGTCTGGCCACATGGATTTGTGAAAGGCAGGCCCTTACTGACTGACCTGATCTCCTTCTATGACAAAGTGAATCCCCCAGTGGATGAGGAAAAGTCTGTCCAGTCTGTCCTCCTGGATTTCAGCAAAGCCTTTGACACTTTTCCACACCATGCTCCTGGAGACACCAGCTGCTCAAGGCTTGAATGGGTGCACTGCTCTCTGAGTTAGGAACTCTTTGTCTTTATAGAATTCTGGTTTTAAAATCAATGAATTGATGAACAAATGTAGTTAACAGCTGTGTGCAAGCATTTTGCAATTTTATTTATTTGAAGAAATGTTCTTTTAATCATTTAATGCAGCAAATTCTACTACAGGTCATATGCAATGTAAAAGGCTAATTTATGAGTATTTCTTGTTTTTTAGCAGTAACATATTTTGTGAATATAAATATAAATTGAAGAACTCAGACCTGGTTGCTGCAGCCCTCATAGAACTAAATGCTACAAAGCACCACGAAGGATTGGTCACGATCCTCAAATTTTATTGAGGAAAGTAAATTGATCTTACATTCTCACAGTTTTGCTAAAGAAAAAATTTTAGTCACAATGTTTCATCTACTGAGATGTATGCAAGTGGCACTCATTGCTCTGTGATGAAAACACTGTGCTGGGTTGTAATATTCTTTTTTTTTATTTCTCAACTCTGTTTTGATAGAATATTATTTTTGTGACTAAGCAATCAGTCTCCAGCAGAAGGAGCACTGGCAACATCATCACAGTGCCTGGAATTTTATTTTGATGAAAGAGTTTTTAAAATTACATGTGATTCTTATTCTCTGCTACAGGACATTTTCTTCAATGTTTATTCCAGAGAAAAAGTGACACCAGTTTAACCAGGGACATTAGTAGCTGTGTGTTGGTCCTCCTTCCTTTTCTACCACAGCTGAATTGAGTTTGGCTTCAGCTATAGGAATCTGACACCACAGATATCAGTGTTGCAAGAGAAAGGAGGAGAAACTTAATTGCTTTTACCCAGCTGTAAATGCAACCTATGCTTAAGTTTTCTTATTTCTTTTCAAAATATGATAATATGATGCAACTATGAAATAGCTGCATGCTAGAGGTTTTTTTTTTTTTGTTTGTTTGTTTTTGTTTTTTTTTAATAATTTCATGACATCTTTGTGTTGTCCATGGCACCATTTAGCTCTTGATCTTGATCACAGTGGGGACACTGAGATTTCTGATCTCTGATAACTTGAGAACTCAAAGGCAAGAAGAAACCAAGCTGGGATGACTGGAGGTATTGGTAACTGAAATTTCTTTCAAGATTTTGAAGAGACAAAGAAAAGGAGACATTTCATCAATTTTGTCATATTGCCATCCCCAACATCTTTACATACTCAGCTAAATGGAAGCACTGAGGTATTCACAAATCTAGCAAGTGTTCCGTTGCAGATTTTGAAATAACCATACTACCTATTTCTGATACGAAACAATAGCAGCAGTTTATGAGCTGTATGTGCTTTATGTGCTATACCAGTCTAAATGGAAGTTTGACTATTGTAACCTATATATACCATATCAGGAATAAAAGTATTTTTCCTTCTGAAAACTGAAACCAAAGATTAATAATCAGTTTTCATACTGAAACCTGAAGTTAATGTATCTTCTATATTGACACATTAAAGTAATCACAACAATATTAAATGTGGGATGGCAGATAAGTAAAATATGTTTATTTTAAGTAGCTGGTTACTCACAACTCACAATTTTATTCCAATAAAACTTTTCTTCTCTTTCCTCTCTCTTCTCAAATAATTTAGCACTGATTTTGCTGGTTTGTTTTTTGGATGTTTTTGGACTTTTTTGCTTTTGGTTTTTTTTTTGGGGGCGGGGGGTTGTTTGGTTTTTTTGGGGTTTTTTTTTTGGTTTTTTTTTTTTTTTTTTCTGTGTGTGTGTGTTTTTTTAAATATTATATCCTTATTGTAAAATACCAATCTTAGCTTTTCTGTAAACAAATTACTAAGACACACATTATTTTATTCCAGAAAAACTCTAATCAAAAAAGACTTATTTTCTCTAGAAAAACCTTTTTTTTCTCAATAAAATTTCACATAAATGCAAATTCAAGGCAATCTCAAGCTTGCAAAATTACGTTTAATATCCCCAACTTTATATAATCTAGTTTCAGACCAGCACATGAAAGGTCTTGGTGACATGATAGATGGTTTGCTACCATCAGGGGTGATTAACAGGGAGACATTCTTATCTTTGACCTCACTGAGTCACTTGACACATCCGTCAGAGTTCCAAGGCAATGTTTTCATACTGAAGTACATTCAAAGAATATGTTGGAAAAAGGTTCCAAAGGTCAGCCATCTCCCTGGTGCTGCATGGCATCTAAATGTAATCATAAAATGATATAGACTCGAACCAACAGCCTCTCCCCATAGTATTGTCTACGCCACTTCAGTAATCATGGCAAAAAAACTTGGAAAGCAGGCCCAGCTCTGAGATGGAAAGAAGTTTGTTGAAGTTAAAGCCAAAAAGGTCAGTGATGATGCAGATGAGAAAAGCAAATCACATTAAGAGTCTTCTACTAAGAAACAGCTCTTGTCTGAAGAGTTCACGTCTGTGTTCGGCAGCAGAGTCTATGGTCTATTCCTCTTTGTGTATTCCTGGATGATTTGTACTCTTACTGACCTACACTTTTGAGTAATGTCTTTTGTTGGTCATCAGCTGTCCAAAAAGACTCAACACTGCTATAGCAATGACTGTGATATTCATGTTTTTTCCACTTCAAGCTGAAACCATGAACTGCAGCTTAGAGTTAAGTCATTAATTGCAGATCCTGTCTGCATTTGATCTGATGTGTCCAAGAGACATAGCAAACATCATTGTCTGGTTTTATCAATGTTGACAGAAATAAAATTCAGAATCTTGAGCCTTATTTACAGTTCTCAAGGAAAATAGGTTATATTTATGTTGTCTAACAATAAAATTTGTGTCATATAGGTGTGTGTAAGTGCTTCAAGTATTTCTATAGCCTTTGGAGAGGAACAGGTTTTTGAAGAAAACTTAGGTTGTGAGGCTGATAACTGCTCTGGTCTGATGTCAGCACCAAACTTTCTATATAACAGTGAAGTTAATGAAGTTTTGTGGCATTATTCCTGAATAATACAATGAACTCCTCTAAAAGTTAAGAAACATAATAGAATCATAAAAAGGTTTGGATTGGAAGGAATCTTGGAGATCATTTTGTTCCAACCCCTCTGTCATGAGCAGGGATGCCACTGCCTCAGTGAGGCTGCTCAGGGCCCCATCCAGCCTGAATGCTTCCAGGGATGGGGCAGCCACAGCCTGTCAGGGCAATAATGAACCTGTCCATCTTCTATTGCATCCATTGGACCTAATATCTCTTTCATAAACATATTTTTAAAAAATCTTCTAATCAAAATGCTTCATTGCATTCATAATTGTCTCCCCTGGGAAAGGATGAGCAAGAAAATGATCTACAGCTGATACATGTGAATCACTTTACTCAAGATGTTAATGGAAGATACTCCCACTTTGTGGGTGATGAAAGCTGCATAAGAATTGATACAAGAGAATAGAAACTGCTTGCTTTCAATGGGCAGAGAGAAGATATTCTGAGTAGGACTAGATTTATTTTATCAACCACACAACAGTCAAAGCTGTTTCAATGAAGATAAATGAAGAACTCTATCATCTTACTTTGTAGACTTATTTAACCAACAGACTGTCTTCTCTATGATTGGTGATGGCTTTACACATTAGAAACTAACTGAGATATATCATGACTGTCAAATCCTGGTATTCCTGTGGGTTTCACATAGAGTACAATAGAAGCACTTTCATTATCTTTGTGTTACAGATAATGGATAATAAACCATCTTACAGTACCCAAAGGAAAGCCTTTTGGAGAGTAGAAACACTCTTAATACATGGAATACATTTTAAACCTTTTTTTTTTTCTTTTCTGAAAAAATGTTTGAATCAAAATGAAGATGACTATACCTTTTAAAAGCAACGCTTTTACTTTTGTCCTTTTTTTCTTTCCTTTTTTTTTTTTTTTTTTGTGGAAAGGCTACTTTAGCTAGCCTACTAACAGCTACTGTGCTGTTATTCTAGTTTACACAAGCTCATACTTTTCAGTAGTTGGAAAAAGTTGAGGGTTTCAGATTCCACATAAATCACTCAACAACTCCAGCAATCAACAGCAAAAACTGATTTTCTACTTCCCCCATTTGAGCTCTACATCAGTAATTCTCCTTTGCATGTAAAGGTCTTCTATGTTTTGTTCTTCCACCTGCTGAAGGATTACAGCTTTTTCTTCCCTTTTCCCCCAGTCATTCCCCTCTCATATACTTCCCTATATCTCTTTCCCATGATTCCCATAATTCAGAAAGAAAATTGCCTCCAAAGCAGGCAACCTCCAGAGTAAGCAGCAACATCCATAGAATGGAGCAACATAATTCAGTCATGAGATAGCATTTCGGTTTGCTGAAAATTGAAACTTTGGGCTGTATCAGAACTCACCAGAGTCTGGAAAATATTTTTTAAACAGATATTAACCTCCCATAAGTTCTGTGTTATTTTATCATTCCTGTGTAGCAACCTTAGATACTTTTGGGCAACCCAAGTAACACAAGATGCCTGTGTTTCTTCCTAGCTCTCATTTTCTTTGATATCCCTTCTGTTGTGTAATGAATCTGTCACATCCAAGCTAGAAAATATATTTTGTTGGGATTTGTATATTCCTGCAAGACATCATTCCTTCAAGGTTTCCTAGCTGCCTTGGCAGCTCTTTAGAAGGCAAATGTAGCTTTATTACAACTTTATTATGCTTTTTATCTTTATTTCATCCATTGATTTTATCATTGAGAGTAGTTGCCTTGGTGGCACGTGAGATATAACAGAGGCAAGGTTTGTAGACAGTGGTGCTATTTTTAATGACATCAATTCACACAGTAAAGGCAAGCAGACATTGAAGAGCACAGGGGTTTTACAAAATCATCTTCAGGATAAAAACTCCAGGCTGGGATAGCTATATCAACTGATTGACCTCTGAGGGAAGAATGTGCCCCTTCTTCGTACAACATATGCAGATGTAGCTACAGAATTTGCCAATCCTGTAACTGGTTTTCAAGATTTTGTTTGCAGGGAAGCTATGGGATTGGTTTCTGTGAGAACCTAGAGGAGCTCTGATGCTCTGGCTGCAGGGTGAAATGGTCCTTTCTGCAATTTACATGTGTGTAAATATCATGTAAAACTTCAAACACCCCTGTGAACGTGTACACTATATGCTTGCAAGTTGACTAGCTCAATTTGATCATGCAGATATTGCCATAATGATAATAACCTCATGTTCATATTGGTTGGTTCACTTACAGCGTGCATTTGTGGTATTTAATAAATATTTAACTGTCTACTGTGAAATAATTAATCACTTCAGCTTTCCTTCTAAATGTCTCTCTGTTAAAGCTGTAAGGCATTTTTATCTCCACAATAAATTTTCCTCTCCAAAAAGCAAGCTGTGTCAGACAGTTCCTCTATCTCCACTGTAATCCAGCCCTACAATATGTATTTGTTCAGAGTGCACAAATAATTGCTTGATAGAAGGAAAACAAAGAATTTGAGACATTCAGGAAAAATAGAACCCAGGCAAAAACAAAGGCAGATGGTAGCTGAAACAGGAGCAGAGGTGCAGTTTAAAAGTGTATCTTGAGGGTATAATGAACTTGTAACTAGACCTTCACCAATGACATGAAAAACCTCAGCTTAGGTCTCAGTGATGGTTCTGCCCTGCTGTGTGGCATTTCCTTTCAGTCCTTTGTGATCCTGTGTCACTGGATCTACCGCGAAGATAAAGTTGCTGCTAGATTCAAAGAATGTACAAAAGCTGTGGAAATTACACCCACATTCTGGACCTGTAGTGTGGAATTCAATAGTGTTTGGAAAATAGAGAATATCTTCACAAAGGATTGCACACATTTAGAAGCTTAGAAGTATCTCTGTTGCTTGCATAGTCCTTCATAAAATACATAGAGACAAAGCCCTTTACCTTTGGGCATCCTCTTTATTTCCTAAGGAAATAAAAGATATGTTAAAGCTTGTCATCTATCACTATAGAAATTGCAAAGAACAAATATACATTTTCTTATGTATTCTGCCTCTAGAGTTCAAGTCTTTCAGTCTTTTGTTTGCAATGCTAAACTGGGGTCAAGTATCTGATGCATCTCTTTCAAAAATCATAGTATTTTTTTCCAGAACAATGGAGAAGAGAGCAGCTTCCCCCTAGTTCTGTCGAGGAAGATACATGACCAGTTCTGTAGACTTCTTCCCACAGTTTTCATTTCATTTTCCATCTAAGACTTTTTAAAAGTAGAAAAGCTCTAATAGGAGGGAATGGCATTCCCCAGGACTTTCTAAAAGTAGAAAAGCTCTAATAGGAGGGAATGGCATTCCCCAGCTTCCAGTCAGCCATGAGATACTATATTGTCTGTTTTAACATTCTTCTGAGATGTTTGGCTGTGAATTTCTTCATGCTTTCAAGTTCTCTCCTGTCCTTTTCTTTTCCCCTCTTCCTCAACCCAGAGGCAGGGTTTTCTTGGATACTTTATAGGCGGCTATTGTCCCTGTGCCTATCTCAGAGTCTAAAATCCCAGGAATACCCTGAAAATGACTGTGCAATTGAGGTCTATGGGCAAGGCAGAGGGGTGTACGAACTATTGACACTGGTAGGTTATATGATATAAAGTTTATCCACATACACACACAGGAGCTCAGATGCCTGAAGAATGCAGAAAAAGCCCAATGCTCCAGTCAGAGATAAGAGTCCCTGCCCTGGCCCCTGCCAGTGCTGTCCCAGGAATGCCTCAGTCCTATGGACCAGAAGTGGCACCCACACTATGGGTTCACTGCCCAGAGTCACAGGACATGTTATGGGGTACAGAGGAAGAGCTTCCCGGGGCTGAGCATGACTTATTTTGTGGGTTTAGTAGGAGAAAAAAAATGTATCAAAATGCATAGGCCTGTGTGATCCAAGGAGTATGGTAAAACTGAGGGACAAGGGGATAAAAGTGTCACAGGTTCACAAGTTCCTTGTCAGTGAGTTTGTCTGACTGTGTCTGGAAGTTCTACTGTCTTATTAAATGTCTTTCTGATGGTTTTTTTCTTTTCCTGGATTAAGAACTCTCTACTCCCCGTGTGTGCTTATGAGACCTTGGCTGGCAGTCAGAAGCCCCACTCAGCTGCACCCTCACTCCCTCTCCCTGAAGTGCACAGGGAGAAAACAGAGTGAGAAAGCTCATGGGGTGAGATACAGGGAGATCACGCGCCAGTGACCACCACGGGTAAAACAGACTACACCTAGGGAAATTTATTGCTTTTAACACCAATCAAAATGGATTTGACTTGTAAATAAGAAGCAAAGTAAAAATTAAAGTATCTTCATCCCCCTTTCCTATTACCACTTTCTCCCTTTGTGCCCAAGTCCTCTCCCTAAAGGGATGCAGGCTTTGGGATGGGGCTGTGGTTCAGTTCCTTACTAAAATCCAGTTAAATGCATGAAAAGACAGGCAAGGAAAAAACTGCTGGAGCAGAAAGTATTTAGGTTCTTTCCTTGATTGTAGCTGGTGAAATGGGAAAAAATAAAATAAAATTTAAAAATACTACAGGCGTCTAACAGATAAGTATTTGGGGAATTTTTTTGCATGTTTGATTCAGATTTTTTCTAATCCTATTGTCAGTTAACTACCTTGTTGTTTCTACCTTATAGATATATTTTAAGTATAAGCTTTCTGCCAATGTAGCTCATGATCTCATTAGAAAAGCCCAGTGGAGGGAATCAGAAATTAATCCAAAAGTAGATGTTAATTAGAAATGTGTGTGAACTGATGTGCTGCATACTGTGGATTTCAGTAGCACTTCATATCCTGCCCAGAGCAGATCATCATGCGAGAGCTAAACACTAAGTAGATATGTGCAACTCCCTGTGAATTCAGAGCACATAAACAAGTTTGGCCAAAGGAGTTTACAAATTACAGGGAAGAAAAACAGAAAAATTAAAAAAAACAGGGACACGCCAAAAAACACAAACAAACAAACATGCAATAATAAACCAAATTCAAACAAACAAAAAAAAAAAACATAAATAAAACACCCCAAAAAAACCCCCACAACCTTAATTTTATTTTTCCCTAATTTTTATTTTCATTTGCCTGCATGCTCCAATAACCAGTCTTCAGATGCCAAAAACAAGAGTAAAAATAACAAGGTTAATTCAGTGTTTAATCTTTAGGAGGTTTTCTTTGCAGCAGTTTTGTACCTGGTGTGGATGTAGAGCTTAAAATTATGAGGAAAAACAGAGATTTCTGTCTGGAGAGTTTAGGCAGGGCATCAAACTGGAAGTCTCATGCAGATGGTCTTGGAGAATGGATACCTGCAGGGAATCAAGATTGGTGAGGGAGAAAGTCAAGCTGCTTGATATTTAATAGATCAAGACAAATGTTCCTTCATTAGGTCCTCTACTATGGTCCATTCTTTGCTGGATGATGACCACTGGTGTGTAGGGCAGGCTACAGCCAGGGCACTGACAGCTCTTAGCACAACACCAGAAAATGATTTACTGGAAACATCAACTATTATGAAAAAACAACCATATGAGATTTAGGGGGGGAAAAAAACAACAACAACAACAAAAACCCCCAAAAAAAACAAAACCAAAAAAACCCCAGAAAAAACCAAAACCCCAAACAACATTCCAGATAACTGAGAAAAAAGCTTTTAATACTATTATTTTATAAACCAAAACTCTAATTTTCAAGCATATAACAGCTGATTACTGAAGGTGTACTCGTGGTAATACACTATTCACTCACTTCTCATTTAACACCTCCTCCACCAAAAGGAGTATTTCTTTTTTCCAAAACCAAAGAAATTACAAGCAGATAAATTCCAGGAAGAAAATGGCTACTACTAAGAAATCACTATTTTTTTTATATCTAATGCTCTGTTTGCTCTCTAGAATACTGTTATCACTGTTGACTTTAATAAAATACAACAGATATGCAAGAAAATTTTCTGAGCACTGAAACTCTTTGTTTTATCTCATAGCAGGATATCTCCTCATAGAGTCCAGTGAAAAAACTCCTCCTTCTGAGGCAGAAAAAATTGTCTTAAGAACACCTCTGTAAAAAATCTTTAAGGATTCATTAATTTAGTGTGGAGTTGCAAGATAAAACCTGACAAATTAGCAAAGTTAGGCTTTGCTGGAAGTTTTGTGGCTTTTGCATTGATGTCAAGGGGTCATTTTCCCTCATAATAGAGGAAAATGCCCTGAAGTAAAGTATATTCCAGAAAGGAAAATTCTGTCTTGTCTTTTCCTTGCTCACTTTCTATCTTTGTTCATATCACATGGCTTGTTAGATCAAAGTTTCCATTTTATCTTCATATACATATTACATGAGTGTCATGTCCTGACGTTTTTGCTTCAAAAGTTAATGGGAAAAATCATTTTTCATGTGTCTAAGGTACATACAAATTGTGATCCCAAGAGGAAATATCCAGACATAGAAGACTGTTGGATGTTCAGAAAATGAGTTATTTCTCTTTTCAAAGGGATTTGGATACCAAATCATGTATAAAATTAATGAGAATTGGGCATACTCAGCCCTAAGTGGCTTTGAAAAGCTTGTCCTTACAATCCATACTGGTAAATAATGATGGCTTTTAGCTAGAGAGTTTCAAGCTAATCTCAGCACATACATCATAACAGCTTCCTTTTCTGGGTATTTACTTTATAAGAGGAATTATTTTCTGTAGTAAAAGACTACCAATTCTGAATTGTTTCTGGATGACTAAAGCTGTTTGATTTACAGATATCTGTTCATAATATACTTAAATACCTGATTAACACTTAGTTCTCTAAATCCAGCATTTTGAACATTGCTCTCAAAACAGAATTTTCAAAATACATAATTGAATCTGAAGAAGGACCAATAAAATACTGGTCATTCACCCTTTATCTGTGGGGACACTGATCTTGATAACCTATGGCTTTTGCAGATCTCTCATTATCCCTGAGACCTTGTGCATCCTCTTTGGTACATCCTGAATGGCAAAAAATATTCAGAACAGTCACTTGTCTCTCATAAGATAATACTCTGTCACTTGATTAATTGTTCCAAGTACTAAATCTGACCTAAAGTAGTTTTTGATAGAGCAGAATTCCCCATGTACAAGAAACTAAAATATGAAAACTGGCTATAATTTAAATAAACAAATAATGAATAAATATACCATTGGCATCAGTTTTTAATCTTTCAAAGAAGTATGAAAAGTTAAAGATGCCTACAAGCCAAATTAGTGAAATAGAGATAAAATTTTGCTTTCATTAAATCCAAAGTTAATCTGGGATAATTCTGTTCTTTGTGTATATCTGCCAATAAACTGATAGTGAATGATAATTTTGTAGTTACATAATGCTTGTTCTTAGAAACACAAATAGAATAGTCCTATTATCCTATTATCCTATTATCCTTCCTTCCTTCCTTCCTTCCTTCCTTCCTTCCCTCCCTCTTAAAATAGGAGTCTAATCCAAACTGTGTTGCTGCTGGCATGATTTGGGATTATAAAAAAATGGGAGTAGCTGTATTGTATCACCCATCTAATCCCATTGCTGGCAATGGCCTGAAACGAGAGTTTAGAGAGCAGAGGTGATATGGCAAAAATTATGGAATTATTCAGTTTGTGGTAAAACTCCTTGACTTTCAGCAATTTGTAGCTCACTTGTTCCTGATACTGTGAAGAAAACAGAGCAGGTGTGTGGTAAAAAAAGGATTACAGGGTGTTCTCATCCTCAGGGTACCACTGGGAACTGAGGTAAGGAAATTAAATAATTTTCCTAACTCCCAACATACAGCATTGCAGCAACCAAAGCTATTAAAGGGGAGGGCAGGACTTGGCTTGTAGCAGCTGTGAATTTTAATACTAAAAAGATTAAATTAGGTAATGGATTGCTTGAAACTCATGAAAAGACATACCAGTTACGCAGAGTTTAAACTGTTTACAGACATCAGAATATATGCATTTTAGATTAAAATATAAATATTTTTAAAAATAGGAAGGGATTTAACTTTCCAACATTTACTCATAGTCACATCTCCAAATGTGACTTTTGGAGCTGTTTTGTAGATTTAATAATTAGAAACCAACTCTAAACCATTGATATTCCCTCTCACACACAATTTTCTCTCAGAAATACATAGTAGACTACTGAATATTTTCTTTGGCCTCTTTGTCAAAATAATATTTCTTTGTAGTTGCTTTGCTGATAAATATGACAGACAATAGTCCAAGGAAACCAAATAGTATGGCCCAAATTATATTACTGTATTTTTTAAAATTTGCTTGAAAGTACAGCTAAAAATTAGATCTCCAATATATTATATCATGTTTTTAACATTAATGGGGTTTTTTTTTCATTCAACAAAAGAGTTTTCAGTGAGAATAACATACCACATAATTGTTCATGCAATCATTTTACTTTTAAAATTAACTTAGTCAGTTCAAAATAACTACTTGGGTTTGTTTTTGTGTTGTTCTTCTTGTGTTTTTTTTTTTTTTTTGGGGGGGGGGTTTTTTTTGTTTTTTTTTTTTTTTTTTTTTTTTTTGTGTTGAAATAGCCAACTCCCTGTTTTTCAGGGGAAAAAAATAGTTGATGCTTACAATAGCAAATGCCTATTCCAAGAATTCTAAGGAAATTTATGTAATTCTTATAGCTATAATTGGGAAAAAAAAAAACCAAAACCAAACCAAAAACAAACAAACAAAAAAACTCAACCAAACACCAGAAAAAAAGCAACCAACAAAGAAAGAAAAACCAACAAAAAAATGAAATAATTCCAAAACTCACAAATTTATTTTACTATGTGTCAAGGTTTGTATTCAAAGTAATGCACTTGCACTGTGGATGAACATCAGACTGGAAAAGAAACATGAGTGACATGAGGGGAGCCCAAAAAGAGTGGGAATTGTTGTTTTTTTCTTGGAAAGAGAAAGCTAGGTGAAAATCTTGGGTTTTGTCTTGATGTATGAAACAGAAAAGTGCAAAGAGAACAGAATGAAATTCTTCTCAGAAGAGCAGTGATGGGACAGGAGGCAACAAGACATGATGCTGTGAGCAGGAATTTAGACTATCTGACCTTTTGTAGCCCATATTATTGTGGAATCCTTTTCTGAAGCAAAGTTTTCAATGAAAACAAAACTGGGAAAAACAAAACAAAAACAAAAACAAAAACCAACTAACAAACAAACAAACCAACCAACCAAAAAAGGAACAACAACAAAAAAAACCCACACCAAAAAACCCCACACAGATTTAAAGTACTAAAAGTGTGTAAAGAAATCACAGGTTTCTGACAGAAACTGCCAAAACAAAACGCAGGGGATGCATCTCCTGGCACAGAACACCCTGAGTCATGTCTCCTGTGACAAAAAAGAGAGAAGAAATGTCTTACCAATGCTTAGTAACACTTAGCTAAAGAGGATATTTTTGTTATTATTTATTTCTCTATGGAGAAAAATTAAAGAAAATAGTCTGACAGTTTTGTGCTTCAATGTAAAACTATAAATTCTTATGGAAAAAATGAGTGTAAGCTGATACTGAGTTCTTTTACATGAATTTTGGTGGGGCAAGTGTCTCTACTGCACTATTGTAATGAAGCATGAAATTTGGGTTTTTAAAAACTTCTAAACTCCATCTTTGTGGACCAATAATGGCTCAGATATTCAACAGCCATTTTGAGTTTTCTATGGATATGTTGTAATGGTGCTGTGGTCCAGTGTCAAAGGAAAATTAGGTCCCAGTTTTCCCTGCTGCCCAGAATAATTTCAGGAACCACACTACTGTGGTGATTCTCCAAGGGAAAAAGGGCTGAACTCCCACAGCCCTAGGGCTGATTATTCCAGAGATAATAAAGAAAAATCAAATCAAAAAAGTAAATGCAATATACAAAAACATTCACTAAAATCTTTTCTCTTAGTAGTGCTTGAGACAAAATGTTGGTGTCATTTTTATTTATTTTGCTATTATTACTTTTATACAACTGTATTCAGCCACTCCACATTTATATTCCTCTGAAGGAAAGAACAATGCATCTCTCTGAAACATGCTCAGGAGTCTTCTGTTGCTCATAACTCAGGCAAAAAGAGAAGAAAAGTTACATATAAGGGGATTTTTTTTTTTTTTTTGCTTTAACAAAAAAGTCTTTTTTGCTAATATCCACCTTTTGAAATATTGAGTCCCTTCAATTCCTTTGACCTTAGAGGGAGATGATATCACACATCACTTTAGCACCTAGTCCAAAGACCAGGACTTTGATTTGGACTTCCAAGACTTTCAGAGCCCTTGGTGGTAAATCATCAGCACCTGATAACTTAAAATATCTCATCTGCTCTTACAATTAAAATACCAAAAACCTGTTCCATACAGAATTTTTTTTTTCTTCTGTATTAATGACCAATTAGGAACAAAAAGAACAGGAACAAGAATAAATCTGTACTTTGGCACATGATTATTTATTCATGTTACAAGCTGATGGAAGTACATTAGGGGAAAATATACTTTTTAAATTACAGGAGAAGGATTGTTTTACCACCTGCTGACTCACATTTATCCTTGCAGTCTGCCTTGTTAGCTGTGATGAGCTGCAGAATTTCAATATTCAGTATTAAGATACTTCACTGGGGTGTCTTCATGACTGTAAACAAATGTCAAAAGGAAGGTGCATTTGCCTAACTTGGGAGAACTGGAACACCTCCAGAAATGTCAATGCTGTGCCTATTTACAGTAGATTTACACATCATACAAAGGATTCAGCAAGGTGGGGTCATGCTTACTAATACTGACAGATCTACCTTTTCATGGATATATTTTATACCCCAGATGTATCCAAGCATATCCCATCAAGCTTTCCCATGCTATTCTTTAGACAATAAAAAAGATAAAAAACCCTACTCAGGATGTTTCTATTCAAAGAAAGAAAAGTTTCTTTTCCCTAGATCCTGCTGAAGCCTTGGTTTTTGCTTTTTTATCCTGCAGTAAATAGAATAGTCTCTGCCCAGACAAAACAATTTATATCATTTTCTATTGTGCCAGACAATTTCTTACTCTCTGATCATTTGAATAGGTTGAGGAACACAACTTTTCTTAAAAGAAATTATCATGGCAAAGGGTTTTGTTTTCCCTTTAGACTATATTCTAGCTTTGAAGAGAAAGGTTTAAAGGCATTAGCGGAGTAAAAAAAAAACTATACAACTCAGCATAAATAAGAAAACTTTCATGTAAATCAATGGCATAATTCCCTGTGGATGAAACCTTGTCCTCACTAACAGTGACTGGAACTTGGGCATTAAATAAAAAATGCCACAATTTCACATTCAAACATTAGTGATACAAACCAAGGACTACCAAGAAGGGTAATTATTTGGGTTTTTGTTGGTTGGGTTTTTTTTGTTTTTTTTTTGGTTTTTTTTTTGTTTTTTTTTTTTTTTTCCAGATAACACATTGTGAATCTCCCACTGCTCTGGTTTACAAAACTATGTTGCAGTCCACAGGCAAAAATAAATATGTATGGTTTTGAAAGATGTTCAGCAGAGGACACTCCAAGAATTGGGCTTCTGACTTTCCACAGGAACAGTGGCCTTACATAAGCTTACTGGGTTATCCCCAGTAGCACAGAGGTCAGATCACTGAATTGTTTTTTCTCTACTTGTAAAGATTCGTCCTGTGTCCCTGAGGAGGGTCTCCATGTATGTATATTCTTCATGAATGTACAAGTGAGGTAGCTCAAGATGGTAACTGAAAGGCAGAAACTGAGTCACTTAAAGGGCACCTTTACAGGACACCAAATGCTGATGTGCACAGGCTTGGACATTATTTCTTTTTTCTATTAGCTGGACTTATTAAATAGTACCTCGGTACCATACAGCTCCAGTACAAGGGTACACAATATTATTCTCCCTATTAATCCTTGCTGCTTCAAATATTGTGGCACCCCCAAGTGCTGCCAGTTCAACATCAGTGATAGGTAGAAACTGATAAATGGTGAAGGGATTCTTTGAGAATATGTGTCTTCAGGATCTGAGACTCTTCCCACCTAAAAATGCCATTGAATTGGATCCTCCAGATATCCAAAATAACTCTTAACACCATGAAGCTATATTGCAGAAAGATTAAGTCTGTTTTAATTCTGGAAAAGCTGATGAAGACATTGGCCCCTAGCTTTGCTTCACTTCGAGATTTCAGGTTTGGAATTGATATTGGACTAGTACCCCTTTGGGAGAGGAATATCAATTTAAAATCAACTCTGACATCAGTGTTTCCCTTTGTCTTGCTCCAAATGGCTCTATCCTCATGGTTGCTTATTTGGGTGGTTTTGAGGCCCCCAAATCTGACACAAAGAACCAAATCTAACTGTCACAGTGTTTCCCAGGTTTCAAGAACCACTTAAGATATTCAGGCCCTATCTTCTGTGATTTTTATATCTTTATTGCATCTAGCCTTCAGATTTAGTATATTAGGAAGCTCTAATCTAGTCAGAGATGCCTGATATTGTAAAAACCCCTGTACAAGTAAGCATTAAAAGTAGAATTCTATAGCATAGACTGTCTTCATTTAGGCAGCAAAGATGTTTTTCTTTTTTTTCTTCCCCTTGAAAATATTCTGCATTTCCCTGCAATGAAATATGCACAGCCTGCATTCCCCAGTACAGCTTGCTGATTTTTATAGCTTGTTTTAACGTAGAGACTATTGTGATAAAGAGCAGGGGTGATATGACATTTGAAAAGCCTCTTGAGAGAAAAGCAGCAAAGTGGATGGCACTGAAAAATCATTCTGAACCTGAGATAATTTGAGCAGCTCTATACCAGTATTGTTCCACAGCTATCAGTGACAGGTGCTTCAGACAGCACGTTTGCTAAGTATCCAAATATATCAGTCGTTGTCTCTCTCAGGAGAGACAGTCTTATCTCTGCTAGGGCTGACCCTTGGAAAGGTTATTCAGAGAAAATCATCAAGAATTATATCCTTCTGGCCACCATCACCTCTGGTGAGTGAGAATGCCAGGGAGGATTAAAAGATCTGGATAAGCTAAAAAAGCAGCAACCAGATCCCTTCTCAGCAATTTCTTCCCCAGCGCTGACACCTGCATTATCCCATTGTTGTCCTCATCCTAATGTGGAAAAGGTGACAGACATTTGGGCTGCAGGCAGTTTGAAGCATCACTGGCTTGTGTTCACAGGTGATGAGGCTGAAGGTGCTTGGGTTGCAGCACAGGATTCCTCTGAGAGTATATGCAAGGGACGCTTTCCTGCCTCATGTATTCCACTCAGTCTCTCTCTTTCCCAACCAGATCATCTGGGAGATGGTGTCTTTTGTAGTGCCTTCCCCTGGTCTAATAAAGCACATACACCTCCAAGATTGCAGGGACCAGAGGGATTCATCTCTCCAAAATAACTGTTGCTTTTTGTGTTTCAAGAGCACATAGCACTGCAGGAACTTTCATGTAAGAGGGAGGGAGGCAGAGAGATATTTTTGAACAAGGGAAGCTACTTTAAACTTAGCCAGAAAGAACATTATATAGCATTAAATAATTTAAAAGCTTTGGTTGTCCGACTGGTAGACAGTAATTTTTTTCTCCAGCTGTGAAGCAGCTAGGTGGTCAAATTCTTGGATAGAATTTAGCAACCAGTTTTTAGAGATGGTCAGGATATTTTTACTTAGAATATAGGAACTATTCCATGAAATGAAGTAGCTAAACTGTAAGTCCAGATCAAAATGTGTCAGGTTTGCTACTCCTGTAGCAATGCCTAGCAGGGAGGCAATAAAAAGCAGCGAAGAGGTAGTAACTTCCTAAGCCACCTCATTGCCTGATCAGAGAATGAGACCATATATATTTTAATAACATCTTACTTGCCAGCTCTCTTGTGTTAAAAAAAAAATAAAGCAGGAATTTTATTTCTTTCTGCGTTCTTCTGCTCCACTTTAGAGATGCACTGAACTTACAATCAATGTAATTTGTGAAAAAACCCAGTGTCTCTAAATAAAAGAAGAATAATTTAAGCAACCGAGTGATGTTTCTAATTGCTTTTCTACTAAGTAGTCATTAAAGAAGAATTTTTTTTGCCAATCATGATGCCAAATCATTAATCTACTCTTTATCACTAATTTTTTTCTCTCCGATCTTTACACTGATCTACATGGCAAATAGGATATAAAACACTTCTAGCCAAATAACTTTTCAGGCAGATAAGTTCATTTTTAACTTGAATGATCTTCCAAGTAAGTTCACACTGCCTGCATTGGGACACACATGGATATGTGTTCCTGATAGATAAGACTTTATAAAGGGAAGGTCTTGTAATATGGCTCCAGCCTGTTACTTAGGCTAAGGAGCAGGAAACTGTAGGAGAGTGACACAGCTGGAATCGGGGTAGACATGAGGGATGTGAGAGATGTGAGGGACCTGGGGGACATGAAGGACATGAGGGACATGAGGGATGTGCTGTGTGACTCCTGCACACCACTTTGTGGGGTATGGTTTTTGGTTGGCTTGGGTTTGTTGTCCCTTAAAATGATGTAAACTGATAACTGGCTAACTGCTCCAAAGGGCTGGGTTTTGGCAATAAAGGGCTCCCCTTTGCACTTGGCTGGGGTCCCTATGTTGCTCACTTCCAACAGAGATGCATTGATATCCCCGTGCCCATACTGAAAGGAGACAGAGATGCCAGTAAATAGATCACATGGAGAGGGGAGAGTTAAACAGAAGTTATTTGAACTGCTGAAATGATTGATCCTCTTACTACATCTTTTATTTCAAAAGAGTACATGCCATTAAAAAAAAAGAAAAAAGAAAAGATATAAGTCTATATACAATATTGGACTTGACAGCCTCCAACATTAGCAAATGTCAGAGGATTGTTGATGGTTGTGTAGAATTTTGTCTACCTTGTATTATTTGCTTGATATATTTGAGCACTTTAGATTTCTGCCATTTGAAAACATTTTGATTTCTGAGATATTAATTCAGCTCTTCTCTGTTTTATATGCTGTCTTTTCCATAAAAATCCTTCTTTTTTTATGGGCTGTGATATTGAATGCACATGTGATAAGGAAACCAAGGACAGGACAGGAGAGGGATAAGGAAACAACAAACTTTTAATTTTAAAAATTTTAAACACATTAGAAGTTTTTTTTTTTTTTGTTTTGTTTTGTTTTGTTTTTTTTTTTAAATTCCTATAGTCAGATGCATTAGTTGGTCCACTAAGATTAAATGTGTTCTCCCTTACTGATTTGAATATCCCTTTAAAGTCAGTTTGTACTGTGTTTCAAGTGTCAGTAAAAACATTATTTACATTGCTGTTTACAAAATGTGATAAACACACAAAATTCTACCAATAGAGGACCTGCCTACAACTTACTGTAACTAAATAATGAGGAGGAAGAGTTGCTCCCTGATCCATTGATGCTGGTTTCAAAGAGACTTAATGAGACTTACACCTGCCATAAGCTAATGTGCAAGTTTAAAAATATGGGAACTGTGTTAAGATTTCCTCCATTAAAATCTTCAGATTTCCTTGCTCACTGCTCACAAATAAATATGTGCAGGTAAGAAAAAAAAAAAAAAAAAAAAAAAGAAAAAAAAAAAAAAAAAAAAAAAAAANAAAAAAAAAAAAAAAGGAAGCGGATGCTTCCAAAGCGATTTGATCCAGATCTGTTCCAGTGTTGAGGAATAGGACATGGTTTTTCCTCTGAAACTGGCATCTCAGACTTTCCTTCAGACAAAACCACTACACATTCATCATTTTAGCAGCATTCACTGGAAACCAGTTTCATGCTCAGCCAGATAAATTCCCTTATAGTTCTTCATTATTATTTGTTTTTTCTGATCACCTGCCAGTCTCAGTTATCAAGAAAGAAAATAAGTTTTATCACAGGGGTCTAGGTATCAAAATCAGCAGGGTTGTAGTAATAATTAAGTGGAAGAACACCACAGATGCACAGTCCTTTATCTCAAAACTCACAACCCCTGTGCACAGCCCCATTTGTAACATAGCAATATATTACTCCCTTTCACTATGGGACATTGAGGTCCAGGGACCATGAAAAAAATGCTTTCTTAATAGCACATGCACAATTTGAAATTAGGGTTTTATTCTATTAGACAAGCTAGTTGGTCATATATGTGTCAGAGGTATTACCATCTACAAGTATCACTAGCAGCTTGCTAAACACAGAACATTTTCCAAAGAAATGCCTTTCCACTTCAAGGGGAGTCTTACATCTGCCAATCCACAGCCAAAATTATAATCTAATTAAACAAACCAGTTTTGATGATCCTAGGAACTCTTCGATTCAGCTGCCAGACTTAAATCTCCAACATCATTTTACCCATCTTACTGCCCCATGCTTGGCCTCCTGCTGCAGGTGTCCTGTGAGCCCTCTGTCACATCTGACAGTTCCTGCAGGTGTCTCAGGTATTCAGTGCATCAGCTGTCTCAAACCTTGATAGCTATGTTAAACTGGAGCTTAATGCTACCTTATGGGCTGATTTTAATGATGTTGGCAAGATTCACATTCATTCATTCATTCATTCATTCATTCATTCATTCATTCATTCATTCATTCTTATAAATTGAGGTTGGCATTAATGCTGACTTTCAGAGGTCAGAGGTAAAACACAGAGTGCCAGGGACCTGAGTGAACACACAGATTCTGATTGTTCTGACAAGGCTAAAAACATATTCTATAATCTTCTTCTGCAAATTCTCTCCTTCTTTTCAGCCTGGGTGTTTATCTGGTTGTGTTCAGAGTCAGCCTTAATATGATGCAGCTGTGTAACTCTAGAGGAGCCTAAGATAGAAACAACTAAGTTGTGAGAA
The DNA here is from genome assembly GCA_013396955.1 of Regulus satrapa. Taxonomy (NCBI): domain Eukaryota; kingdom Metazoa; phylum Chordata; class Aves; order Passeriformes; family Regulidae; genus Regulus; species Regulus satrapa. The sequence goes on along the minus strand of VWZN01012406.1, from coordinate 42,210 downwards.
AGCCCCGTGAAAAACTTCATCCAGGGTATTGACCCTTTCTGTCCCCTCTGCTTTGTCCAGGACCTGCATTTTAGTTTAGCCCTTGCCCTTGGCCTTTGTCTGAACTACTCTGCAGGTTTGTCCATGCCTGGCCTGGAACTTTGCAGACCCTGACTTGCTGCCTTGAACCTCAGAGATGGCTCATCTCTTGGCTAATGTGGTAACTGCTGCTTTGTGCTGCTTACTGTCACAGAGCTGCTCTGCTGTCCTGGTTTGGGTACTATGGGACTGCTCCCCTTGTCTTCCAGAGTACAGCCTTGCTTTTCCTGGATGTCAGCTCCACCCAATGGCTCCCCTCCCCTTCTAGAGCATCCCCCTTTTACTGGTCTCTGACATAAAGGGCAAAGGACTTGTCCATTTAAGGCTCTGGACGTCACAGACTCCTACTGCAGATTAAAGTAGTGCATCTGCAGAACAGACTCATGAAAGTTCTTATATCTAATAAGAAAACAAAATTATTTAAGATCCTACCATGTCTGCGCACACTTTGTCATTTCCCCGTTGCTATGTGGCAGGCACAAACATGTAGCAGGATATAGATTAAACAGTGTTAAAATATCAAGCAGTGATCCTGTAGTAGTTTTTCTGAAAGCAAACTTGTGACTTGTGGTGACACCTTGTGCTTTGCCTTTCCTCCACACAAACTCAGAGGAGAGGAAGGAAATATCACAACATCAAAATTCTGAATAAAGATGTGAGCCAATGCTAGCATCTGACAGTGGCTATTAAAAGAGACATGGTGGAGGTTAGAAAGGAGGTTGGCAAACCTTGGCCACTGCAAATTTAAATCCCTTCCAATACAAGTAGCCTAGTCTAATTCTAATCTATTCAAATCTACTATAACTGTCTTTGTTTAAGAAAAATTTGCATTATAGTGATGAACATTTGACCATCTGATAACATTTGACAGAGAAATGTTAACTTCTATTTTACATCCATGATAGCAGTGTGATGTGAGCAGAAGGTAGTATTTTTTTTTTTCCTGTCTGAAGATGTTAGAGAATTCTACTTGTCTCCTGACAGTTCCTGAGGCAAAGGAAAGGAATAATTTCACTTTTGGCAATGAAATAGAAGCAGAAATGTTAGGGGCAGAACTTTTCCCTGGAAATTCTACAGTACTATGGCAGCTATATTTGATTTTTAAATTTACAAATCAAATTGAATGTCAATTATACAAGTTGCAAGTTCTCATGCCAAAATGGGTAGGAAAATATGACCCTGTAAATGCAGATGCAATTCCTGTATCTTTTGTTCCCTCTATTACTGTGCTTCAGGACCTGCTCATTTGAGAGGAAAACTTAATGGAAGGATGGGGAATAAATGGATTGGATGTTTATAATTTGCTGAATGATTATCATTCTACTCTGACAGATGATTTCTATTAGGTCACTGGGGTTTGTACTCTCAGATAATTCCTGTTTCCTGGGCAAGCACAAACAAAAAGTAGTGCAGGCAACAAGGATTAGTTATAATATAGGAGCTACAAATTATCAAACCTGTTTACAACCCTTCTCAAACAAAACACAGAAGACCTCTGAAGGTACCCAAGAAACTGACTTCCTGTGAGAGGATCAAACAGAAGGAGATCTCTGCTCAAACAGAAGGAAATCTCTGCTCCTCTTGATAAGAAAAGGTCTAATCCTTTAAATACCAGACTCACCGGAGTGACACTCACCTAGTACATCCAAATTTTGACTTCATAGGTAGGTCCTGTATCTTCTGGGTTTGCTAGTTTAAATGTTCCAAAAGGACACTACAGTAATGCCATGCTTTTCTTCTAATAGCACCTTGTGATTTGGTGGGTTGTAGAGGAAAACACCATGCATCAGTCAGCAGAATAGAGCACTGCCATGACTTTGTATTCTGTAACCTTATAGCCATACAGGATATGTTTTTAAAGGCCTTTTGCATTCCACAGTAATCTATGGCACCACAAGGAATAACTTTTGTTAGCACTGTTTCTTCTCTTAGTTTATCTTAACTGTATGAAGGCTCCAAGACTCTCTCTGAAAGGTGAGTTCTTTGGGACAGACTCCAGGGTAAAACTGCAGTGTTTAATCCAACATTGTATGCACCTGACATAGTCAAACTAGATTAGACTGGTACATACAGATCAGTTGATCTAAGCCTTGGCTCATTGTCTGGAGGTGATTTTTCCAGATTATAATTTCCAACCTGGCATATGATACATGGCTAAAATCAGAAAAGGATCAACAGGCCTGTCATAAAAATGTTGGCAGTTGAACTATTCAGAGAGACAGTGATGAATCTTCAGTGAATTCCTTGGTATTTTTAAGGCCAAATTCACGTGCAGCAGGTGATCTTCCCTTTGCAACATCCAAGAGCTGGATAAGCAGTTCCAGAAGGAGAGAGCAGCATTAACCTCCATCTGCTCTGAAATGGCAGTGGTCACAGTCACAGAAATGGAGAGACACCAAGCCAATTTCTTAACAAGTAAGTTCAGTACAATTCCATACTTCCATCTCAGGGGCAAAAGGAAATCTTATGATGCATTGTTGTTCATCTAAAGTAAATTATTCCTAACATTGGGATTAGAGCTGCTACAGAGACAATGCTCTTAGGAAAATTCCTCTGAGTTTGGAGAATTTAACCCAATGATCTTGTTGTTATTATTCCTTCCAGAGTGCACTCTGCTGTCACTTAAAGGTTAATGCTCTACATTCTCATGCTACCTTTCACTGCAGAATCTTGAAGCCTTTTACAAGCATTAGTGGATTAAGTCTCCCTCCTTCTGAGGGGAGTATAGTAAGTGGTAATTATTGCAGTATTATTTGGGTGCTATCTCCATGATTGGAATAGTGTCACTTTAGATGGTTTAAAGCCCTGAGCATCTTTATGATGCTGTGATTTCACAGATGAGGAAAACAGAAATGTTTTCCCTGAATTGCTTCTTAAACCTCTGGTGAGACTGGGAACAGGGTGCAACCTGGTACACACTGCCAAGCTCTGAACTCCAGGCCAGGCCCTCCCTCTTTCTGTGAGTGTTAGTCACAAAGGAAGTACATTTTCTGTGAAGACTGAGAACTCTTTTACCATTTAGTAAAATAAAGGAGAAAAAAGAAATCAGCCCAATCCATGACCATTTGGGTGCCCAGTTAAGATTTACTGTTTATGTCTCAAGAGCTAGGACTCAAACGTGAGACTGATTTTGCTTTTGGATTGCACTGTTTTCCTTCTCTGTCATATCCTCTCTGAAATGTGTCAACCTCACTTTTTGTTTGGAGACTTAGCAAAGGTAGACTTTATTGTGGTCTTTCAGTACATGAAGGGAGCTTAAAGAAAAGATGAGGAGAGGATTTTTAGCAGGGCTTGCTGCAATAGGTGATGGTTTTAAACTGAGACAAGATCAATTTATATTAGATATAAGGAGGAAGATTTTTATGATAAGGATGGCAAAATACAGGAACAGGTTGCACAGAGAGGTTGTAGATGGCCCATCCCTGGAAACATTTATGGTCAGTTTGTGCAGGGCTCTGAGCTACCTGATCAAGCTGATACTCATTGCAGGGAAGTTGGACTAGATGGCTTTTAAAGGTTCCTTCAAACCCAAACTATTCCATCATTCTGTGAATCAGCCTTACAAAAAAAAAGCTCATATATAAACAAAGCTTTTTTTTTTTTTTTTTTTAATGAACATATGAATATCGTGAGAGTTTGGATCTCACTGGAATATCTTTTCTTGTTCTTATTTCAGGGTGTTCTTCACATTTTGCCTTTGAAATCTGCTTTCTCTGCAGCTACTTTTTTTTTGTTGTTGTTGTTTGGTTTTGTTTTTTGTTGGTTTTTTTTTTTTTTGTTGTTTGTTTGGTTTTTTTTGTTGCCATGTTGTAAAACACACCAGCTTTCATTACTTATCCTTTAAATTCTTTTAAACTCCTGTTCTCTGGCCTGAGAAGTCAGTAAAATTGTTGATTTCATCTCCTGGGTAATTTGGTTATTACTGAGTTGTGTTTTGTATTTCTTTCCTTCTTTATGTCTCTGAGAAACTAGAACATGATTTAACAAGATTAAAATCAATGAATGCCTGTTCAGAGACCAGTGCTTATTAGACTAGGTGTCATCTATCTTTCAGCTGTATTTTTTGTGAATGTGTGAAACTCTATGGATATCCCTAAGATGCTAACATCTGCACAAAATGATTCCGTGAAAGCCTTATATTTCTTTCTTTATTTCTTTTCCTTTTAGTTTTCTGCTTGCTGCTGAAATCTGGTTTTCAGCTGAGAGAAAGAGGGAAGCAAGTAGGAACGAATTTCAGTCTGAAAAGAATTACATCACTCTGTGCTAACAGAAACCTCTGTGATCTGCATGGATGTCTCTACAGTCCTAAGCAATAAATCAAATCAGAGAATCACAGAATGGCTTGGAACTGAAGGAATGTACAGGTTATTTCACTCTGAACCCTCTGCGATGATCAGGGACGCCTTCTACTATCCCAGGTTGCTCAGAACTCCTGGCCTTGAACACTTCCAGAGACGGGACCACCCACAGCTTCTCTGGGCAACCTGAGCCAGGGCCTCATCACTCTCAAGCAGCATCATAGAATCAGAAAAAATAAAAAGGGAGGAGGGAAGGGGAAAGGAAAGGAGGGAAGGTTTCATTAGTATTTTATTTGACCATAAACTGATTAGTTAAGACATATTTCACTAATGAACAGACCTGTTTAGATCTTCCAGTTGTAGAAGGTAAATTGGTTGATATATCATGTTCAGGCTCTCTGTTAAAGGTATTTTCCATTTTTGGCTTGTCTTCTATAGCAAATATTATACCTTATTAAAGACATAGATTTTATTATATATAACCTATTTTTCTGCTCATATAGTCTGTGATACTAACCAAGATGAAGTTATTAGACAGTAGGTTAATTCACTATTAAGATCATTTTCCATTTTTACTCCTTGCTTTGCAAGCAGGTTACACAGGATTTTGGAAATACTTTGCTATTTTGCTCTCAGGAGATTCTGGTTTTCATTCTTGTATTTCCATTTAAAATCTCTTCTTCCTGAGCTGTTTCAGTAAAAAGCCTGAAGGTTTTATTCATCCCCATCAAATTACATTTATTTAAACTTTGAGCATAAAGAAAATACAAGCATAAATAGGGACCAAGCTGTCAACTTGACTCATCATTTACAGTTAACAGGATTAACTGGGTACAGCAACCAATGTGAAAAACATCTCAGAGTACTGCCACAGGATAACAGGACATATTTTTGTATTGACAACCTTCTCTCTTCATCTTGCTTTCTCTCCATATAATTTTTGCTGTTTAATTACATAATATAATGTTTCTTTAGCACTGTCTCAAATTAGGCACAGAGTATTTTCTTAATTACATATTTCCATGACAGTATGGTGAAAGATTCTGGTATGCATAAGGGAAGATAAATTTTCCTACCTCTACCATACTCAGAGTTTATGCTTGGGGAAAAAAAACAAAAACAAAAACAAACAAAAAAAAACCAAACCAAAAAAAAACCAAATTAAAAAACCCAAACATAAAAAACGAAAACCAAACCAAAACAAAACAAAACAAAAAACAACAACAAAAAAAAAATCAAAAACCAAAACAAAACAAAACAAAAACCCCCAAAACAAACAAACAAACAAAACTATAACGAAGATACAGGTAGTGGAGCTGATTCACAATCTTATTTCATGTGGACCATCAGACATTTTTGAAAAATGGTTAGGAATTTCTCCGTACAGCTCACCTGTGGTAGGTTTGGCATAAAATCACAGTGGTAAAAGGAATTGCTGGAGCTGAAATCAGTTAATTGCATTCTTATCGTTTAATAACCAAGTATTATGTAAGGTAGTAAAAAAGGAATTCTGTTTTAAAATATGCAATTTTACCGGAAAACAAAGTAACTGGTTGAAATCAACATGGGCTTTGGCACCAAGGCAGATCATTTTCAGCTGGCATGATGCTCTGACATTGCTGTTAACAAATATTGTTCTTCAGTTATGTGCATTACTTTCTGTATTGCTCTAACTGCTTTTGCTTTAAAACATGTCTGTAAAGAAGAATGTGGATTCTACCCTAAAATGATCTGTATTGAATTGAAAATAAGAACAATTGAAAATAAAGGGTTAATAGCTGCAGTGAAGAGAAAATTTTGCAAATATGGAGACAAAGAAATCCTTCAATCTCTGATACTTTTCCTTCTCCCCAGGATCAGGCTCAGTCAGGTCTGTACCATACAGCTTGTACCATATTTAAAGGACTAGTGTGTGGGTATTTTCAAAAGCAGCAGAAATAAGCCCAAAGCATGGCTAAATAAAACATCATCCATTAGCAAACACATAGATTATAGGTGCTTCTGTATTTTTGAACAAAACCAAATGAGTCCATGCTGGGCCTCCTTTGCTTTCTGCTTTAGAGGCTTAATCAGAATTTGAATTGAATTGTGTCTGTGCACAAGGCTTGACAATACGTTTTTTCCGTATGATTAATAATCAAAACAAATTTCTTTTAATTAAAAAATTCACAACTAGCCTGAGTGTTTAGCCATATTTAATCACCATGTTCCTTATTAAGACAGCAAATGACAGAGTGTTTATGGCCAGATGGAGGAATTATGATGTTAGTCCTTCAAGCTCTCCCCACAGTGTCTCAGTGTCTCTTTGTGGAATTAATGTTTTTCTTGACTTATGACCTTGCATCTAGAAATTTCTCTACAGACTGCAGCAGTAATGTATATTCTTTGCCTTTGTTGACTTACTATAAATCAGATCACAGATATCTTTTGTTTTGTAGCTAGTCAGTAAGTAGGTATGTACTCATTACCTGAAAAGAAAAGAATGTAAAATGGCTGGAAGGCATAAAATGAGCTGTTAAATATCAGAAAACAGATCTCATCAAAGAGAAGCCTTCTATGAGAACATTTTAATTTTGGTGTCTGAATATGAAATCACTGGTTTTGGAGAAATCCAGCAACAGAGAGAAGAGGCAACTGAGAGGGGTTTTAAAGGATTTTATTCCATTATCAGTCTTTATGAAAGGCGAGAGGAGATATAAAACTTAACACCATTCTATCAGAAGCCATCCTATTTCCTGGTTACAATACCTTATAAATGTTTTTCAGCCTATTAACTTTAGCCACACAATACTGCTGATACTTCTAACAATCACCTATCATTTGTCCCCACATGGTCTTGCTGCAGTGCGTCTTTCACAGTTCTAATTCTCAAAAATATCTGGTTTGTCTGCAAGGCCATCATTTGAAACTTGTTTCCACCTCAGTCTCTCTCTCAACAATGCCTTCTTTATTCCATGGCCTATCTAAGTCAGCATACCCTATCTCAGAGTTTTCTTACAGGTGCATAAGACTATGCAAGCTTTTAGTCAGGCCCTGAGAGCCTTCCACAAATCCATGCCTCACACATTGGGTAAAGGAAATGGCCAGTACCGAAACATATATGGGAATAACATGGTTTTAGGGTCTACAGACTTAAATTCCTCCCCTCCTGATTCAGACTAATTAATTCCCACATTCACACATTGTGTTGTCTTTTGGAGGTACCTCAACAAGATGGAGAGCTGGGTTGATGGGAGCGTGCAAATTTCAACAAAATAAAATCAAAGTCCTGCTCCTGGAGTGGAACAACCCCCTGCAGCAATGCCTTCTGAGAGTTGAGAAGCTGCAAAGCAGCCTTGCAGAAAAGGTCCTGAAGTACTAGTGGACAGAAAGGGGTCCAGAAATGTTCCCTTGTAATAAAAGTGCCCTGCTGCATTAGGAAGAGCATTGCCTGCAAGTCAAAGCACTGGTAGAAGCCACCAGGAGAACTGAGTTCAGGTGTGGACAAGACAGACATGGGCATAGAGGAGGGAATCCAGTGGATGCGCAAAAAGATGAATGGACAGTTTATGAGGAAAGACTGAGAGAGTTGTGGTTGTTCATCCTGGAGAAGAGAAGGATCAAAGGATTCCTATTCTTAAGGGAGCATGCAAAGGGGACAGAGCCAGGCTGTCTGTAGTTATACCCAGTGACAGGACCAGAGGCAATGGGCACAAACACAAGAAGTTCCCTCTGAGTGTGAATATACATTTTCTCCTGTAAGGATGATTTCCACTGGCACAAATTGTCCAGGAAGGTTGTGGAATCTACATCCTTGGAAATATAAAAATGTTGTCTGAACACAGTCCTTGGTAACTCTCTCTAGATATTCCTGCTTGAAAAGGGATCTCCAGAAGTCCTATCCAACATCAGTGGTACTATCTAATTTCATCACTGTAAAGAATAGGATTTTTTTTTTAAACCATTTGTTTGCTTAAGCATTTTCAGTTAGCAAGACAGACTTTTCATTCTAACACCCTGGAAAAGAAATAATATACCTTCTGGGCATCATTTTGTACAGTCAGTTCATGTTTTTGAATCATATAGAGATGTTTTAGCACACCATATTTCGGTTTTTCCTCAAAAGTATAAACCTGACTGTTCCTGCAGAAAAGGCTATTTCCTTTATGTTCCCTCTTACTTTGTTGACAATCTGCTAGTTTTCTCTGATTGTGCACTTATTGCATTCTCAGTGACATCCTGCCTTACCATTACAAAGTCCTTCTCTTGCAGAAGTATGGCCCTTTTCAAAAAGGTGGATCTTGTCATAGGCAGTTTTACAATGCAGATAAAATTGCACACTCAAGAAAGCAGCAGGTTTAAAATAAATAGTTACAGGACTTGGCAACTGATCTGTGAGGCTGCTTGCAAGGCGCAACAATAAGCTCTGGGAACACTGGCAAATTAGAGAGCTGACTCTGAAATAACACAAGGAACCACACAGGGTCCAATTGCTGGGAAGTGGTGGGATTAGTCTCTCCAGCAGCTATGGCTACATTGGTGAGGAAAAAAAAACATTCCCACATCTACAAAAATCACCTGGACTTATGGAAATCACAAAGCTTACAGGACTCTTAGAATTTTCTCATCAATTGTAATCATTTACATCCAGCATTGCTGAATCTTTCTCAGAATTAAAGAGATTATATTAACATCCTAACTCTAATGATGTTTTATAATATGGAATAAATTTAATTCCAGATCTTAAAAATGTTTTATATGAAGTGATCAATTTAAAGAAAAAAGTGTTAATTTACATTATGAATACTCTGAGGACATTTTCTTGAATGCATAAGAAACCATGATTTCACAAACATAGAGAATATTTTATTGCACACACAAAAATTTATTGATTAAAAGAAGAGGTGAAAATGTCTTTTCTAGTTTAATATGCAATACGATATGGAAAAAATAACCTCTGTAATATAATGAATTTAAATAGAATATTTAATGAAAGCAGCTGATAAAGAAATCAAAACCATCACTGGGGTTTAAATGACCCAGTAAAAGCATAGGTGATGGCCCAGTAAGTAGGAATACTGCAATAGAGGTGAGCTCCTGTTTGAATGGAAATAAAAGAGGGAAGGATGCACAACAAGGAAAAGTATTCAATATATATATTTTGCTTTTCGTAATGCTGTAAACACAATAGAAAGCATAGCATTGATAATAAATTTATAATAAAGGTGGGTAAAAGTAGCATTTTCTGAAATGAAAATTAGTTATGGCCTGAAGTTCCTCTAAGATCTATTTTGAAAAGCCTCCCAAGCAACAAACAGTATAGATAGATTAGACAGATAGATGATAGATAGATAGATAGATAGATAGATAGATAGATAGATAGATAGATAGATAGATAGATGGATTAGCGGGAGTTGTAAGACTTTGTGAGTGAAAAGACCACCAGTTTCATGTATATAATTAAGCAGGGCAGAGAAATTTTGCAAAAATTCGAGTGCTTTGCTTGATTTCAGTGCCAGAGAGAATTGTAATGATAAAATGGCTGTCCAATACAGAAAGCATCAAACCCCGTGATTAATGTCTATCCAGGTGGCTCATCAAATAAGCATGCAATTTTTGTCATCATAGTATAATGGCTGAAAATAATTTCTATTCAAATCTAAGAAAAATGAATATTTTTTAACTATTCCAAGAATAAAACAATTTGGATTCATTTACTTGGGGTAAAAAAAAAAAACAAACAAAACGAACAAACAAAAAAACCAAAATAAAAAAAAAGAAAGCATTAAAATTTTTTTTAAAAAGAGAGAGAGAGAGAGAAACACAAAAGGAGTATTCAGTTTAGAAATCTCTGGGGCTAAATATCAAGATGACAGAAAAACTCTTTTAGGAAAAGGGCAAGTGTGCGACAAAGAAGTATGAGTATAATTAATTAAGCTAGAATTTAGAAGAAAGTTTTTAATGTTAACTGTAACAAGTTTTTGATACACCAGGATAGTTGTAGCAGTCAGGCAGATATACTTCTTTGTTTATAGAGCAGTCTATATAGTGTATTACATAACACCATTGTTTGTGAGAACACAAAACTGTAATTCAATGACATTGAATGTCTCTTCCTATTTTATGCTGCTATAATTCATCCATCTGATCAAGATAAACATATTGGTGTAGCACACTAGAATATCTGCAGGGCATTTGAGAAAGTACTACATGATGTCTTACTTTCTGTGGAACAAATAAAACATCAAATGGATTAATGTCATTTTTTGCAGCTGTTAAAGGAAACTCATACATGAACTGACCAATTTAAAATGCTTGCAGTAAAGTTTTTAATAATTATATCAGATATTTACAGTTAAATCTTGGAGGTATGAAAAAAGGTCGAGATAAATAATGGAAACATGCTTCTTCAACAGGGTGTTGTAAAGTACCTTACAATTGTTTCCCAGTGATCAGCTGCTCAATAACATGTGCAAGAACAGGAAATCCATGCCAAATTTACTTGATAAGGGATCTCAGAGTGGAAAACGGTAAGTCATGAAAAAACCCCTTTTGTTCAACAAGAGAATATCATTTCGACATGCTGCCAGTGAAGCACTGTAACAGAAAGAACTAATATTGTCTTCAGAAGTATAAAAAGCAGGACTGTCTAACAAAAATAAAGAAATTGCCTTGTTTCTCTACAAGATCTGTCAAAATTTCAAACAATTGTGTGGTGCAGACTTTTAAACGATGCAGAAAACTGCCCATGCAAGAAGGAATATGGCAGGAGGGCAATAAAAATGATGTATAGATCATATTTTATGTTGAAAAAATGTAGGAGCTCAGTCTATTTAGCTAATTAAAGAAATTTGTTTGGCACTGTATTGTTAATGAGGCAAGGGCAGAAAAATTTCATAACAGTATTCAGTGAACAGTGAGACCAAGTTTGTGCATCCCTGAGACAAAAAAAAAAAAAAAAAAACAAACAAAAAAACCCCCAAACCAAACAAAAAACCCAACAACCTAAAAAGTAAAATGTGTGGTTTCCAAGCAATTAGAGTAATCAAGCACTGTAAGTGTTCAGAAAGAAGGACAGAGAGGTCAGAAGGATTGGTGCCAGGAGAGGTTTGAGTGCACTGGTGATTGATGTGCACTACACAGTCATGTGCATTGATACAGGGTTTTACCTGCAGGTTGTCCTCAGTTAATTGGAGCTCTGTGAGCCCCTGGTGCACACTGAAGCCACTCATTGTGCTCTGCACCAAAATTATCTATATTGCATCATTTCTCTATGATTCCTATTCCCCTACAATATAAAACTAATGTGGATTTATTCCCAAGGAAAATATGCCATAAACATGCTTTTTTCTAATCTCCTTTTATTTTAATATCTATAAATACTTTTTGATTCTAAAGGAATCAAAGAAATCTCCTTTGATTACTAAAGGAAACCTATAGCATAAATGAATGAGCTGCAAGATTATAGTTTCTGGAGTTCTTTGAAATCCAGACAGCTCAATTGTAGGTATCTGTACTGTCTAAACATGATTAAGATGTATCCTAGTACGGATAATTAATCCTTCTTTCCAGGTCTGCATCTACAAACAGAGGAAAAAACTATGACATTTGAGGGATTGCAATTATAAATACCAAGAGTTCTGTGTTATGAATAGGTGAGATAAACCAGTATCTTTTGCAATATATGTGATCAGTGGGTAAAAACTTTAAAGCAATTCTTAATATTTGAACTTTATATCCATTTGATGAAGGTTAGGTGTTTTTCTTTACATTTGATGGTGTACTCTCATTTCTGCAACATAAGATGACTGTTACTTTTGTCCTCCAGAGTCAGTCAATGGACCTGAAGTCTCTGCATCTCTTCCTTCACTTACTGATCTTGTAGAGATTTTACATTTTACTGGAAAGCTCATATTCTTACAGTTTTGATTTAAAGCAATAACTGCAGGCATTTTCTTGGTTTCCATTGGTAAGTAATGAAAATCAAGGGAAAATATATTTAATACAAAAGAAAATATTTGATAGTAGTTAGTGAATTATGGATTTTTTTTAAATTTGGTTTGTTTTAGTTTTTCTTAACATCAAAGAGGCTGTGTATCTTACAAGACAGAAAATCTCCTTCAAATGCTTGACTTGTTTGTTTATCATTATACTATGGTGGTTGCATTAATAATAATAATGATAATAATGATAAT
>VWZN01012406.1:10477-23869 GCA_013396955.1 Regulus satrapa | reverse complement strand
ATCCTTGGAGGATGTCCCATCAGCCTGCAGGAAAAGTTCATTTTGCTCTCACTCTGTGACATGACACATGGACAAAATCACAAAGAGTAGTCAAGAAATATGTATTAAACTACCACTTAAGCAGCAAAACATCTGATCACAGAGCAAAACCAGCAATTGCAGGCTATAGAGATGCTTTCTGCCGGGCACTTAGTGCAAATGAAAATGATGAAGATAGGTATGATTATGACAGACTTAGAAAGATGAATCTGCATTAAAGGGCCTTACTTTCAGATTCAGATACTCTGGTGTGTTATTATCTACAAAATAGCCTTTTTCACTAAACTTTCCACATATTGCTCAGTTGTACTCCTGAAAAGATAATGACTGTAATGACACACTGAGTAGCACAAACAGCATTAGAAGGTATTAGGCAAAAACATTGGTGATGGTCTCTTCTTGAATAAGAATTTCACTGTCACAATAATTTATAGTCTTTAGTAGAGGAAAACATTGATTCCTCTCTTCAGCATGCTGCAAGACAAGGGGAAGAGCTCCAGACAGAAACAAATTATCAGAGAAATAATTTTATTGCAGAAATGGATTATTATACCTGATGCAGTTGTTTTGTTCTTAAGACATGCTTCTGCATGCCACTACCATTTCCTGATGTTATTTTAGCATTTATTGTNGACATGCTGCTGCATGCCACTACCATTTCCTGATGTTATTTTAGCATTTATTGTTTGCTATATACCTATGATTTTATATTGGACCATTTGATATATATTTACCCTTATATGAATACATGTGCTCATAAGATTTCTCTCTATTGAGTTTCTGGTGTAATTGAAGGTTCTCCTTTTACCATTGAATTATTTGAAAAATGCATGACTTGGGTATTTCAAAGCTTTCCTATTATGATAAATAAATACTACTGTAATCCATGAGTTTTTAGACTATAGAAAAAATTATGAATACCACTTTCCATTTAACATCTGCACCAAAAGTAACTAATATCCTACTTCTTACATAGAAAGATTAAAAAAAAAAATCACAATCTTGATATATTTTTATCCCATGAAACAGGAGAGTGCTCTTATCTCCTGTCTACTGATGAGGAACCGAGGAATGAAGATAAAAAAAAAATGAAAAATTATATACTCAGTATTCTGTGATATTTACTGAGAGGTCCATGCTCCATGCAAAACATTAGGCACAAATTTACATGTCCAATAACTTAAACAAAATTTTTGCTAAAAGGTTTATTCAAAGTTTAAAAGGAAGTCTTCAGAAGTACAACAAATTTAATCTAGGACTCGTAAATGCCAAGGTACTGCTTTTTATATAATACCAGTGTTCCCAGTAAGAGCAGTCAGAGGGTGGGAGCAGTTGTGTCAGCAGAGGATCTATTGGTTCGGAGGAGATACCCCTAAGATGACTTAACTCAGTGCTGCGATATCCTGCTCTTCTTTGTAATCTCAGGGATTCAAGGTTGGCCATATGCAGCATCTCCCAGACAGATGATGAGTCACATGAGTTACTTGCCAAACCCTTTCAGGAACAGCCCCCCTGATACGGTGTTCAGTTTAAAACAGAGGCTGTGCCATAAAGGAGGCTTCACATAAAATGTGAAGTCTGTGAGTGAGCGTTCAAAGGTAGGCAGACAGGAAAAATAATTATATGGTCATACACTCATAGAAGGATTTAAGTTGGAAAGAACTTTTAAAGATCATCTTGTTCCACCCCCCTTGCCATGGCCAGAAACATGTTTCACCAGATCAGGTTGCTCAGAGCCCCATCCAATCTGGTCTTGAACTCTTCCAGGGATAAGGCACCCTCAGCTTCTCTGTACAACATGTTCCTGTTGTACAGGATCTGATAGCAAAGAATTCCTTCCTTATACTTAGTCTAAATACAACATCTTTCAGATTAAAACTGTTGCATTTTGTCCTGTCTTGGGTGGGACTCCATTCCCCAAGTGTCTTGCATCCCATCTACTTGCAAGCTGTGGGAGGAGAAATTCTCACTGAAAAATTACCTTCACATGTCACCTGCCACCAGTTCTCCTGTCTCACTTATTGCTACAGTGAAGTTTCTTTTGTCTTGGTTTTCTGGCTAATCTACCTGTAGAAACCCTGCTTATTATTCCTCACATTCCTTACCAAATTTAACTTCAGCTGTGCCTTGTCAATCCTGACCCTACCCTTACAGACCCAGGTGGTTATTCCTATGTTCTTCCCAGAATGCAAGTCCCTACTTTTGCTGTCTAAGCATTTCCCTGCTGTGTTTCAGCCTGACCAGGTGGTCCTCACTTGCCCATAATGGTCTCCTGCTTTTCCTGAACAACTTCTTGAACATGGGAATTGAGATCTCTTATTGTGCTTTAAGGAAAATAACATTAAATAGTTTCTTGCTTTCTTCTTCTCCTCTGTCCCTGAAGACAGTTTCCCAGGGGTTCCAATCCACCGTTTCTTAAAAAAACTAGAAATTCATATTCTTAAGGTCCAGGCTATGTCTACACTTTTTGCCCAATCTATACTGCTTGAGATCATGAATTCCACCAAGGCATTATCTCTCCCCTGTCATAATGAGACACAGTTGGGTTAGGAAAGCAAATCTTGTTTGTGGCTGCTCTAGAGAGGTTTTTCATAAATTTGAACCCAGCCATAATTATGCAAAACAGCCAGAGAGATTCTTCTGATAAAGAGCTATACAGTAATTAGTTACATTGCATTAGGGAAGTATTGGGTGTATTTTCTGCCTTGGGGACAAAATATTCAGTGTTCTGCAATCTGACACATTTGCAAAACTTCTCAAAAAGACTAAAGGTCACATTATAGGAGGAGACAATTTTTCTGGGAAAAAGCACAGTTCTTTTTGACCCTCACTGACATAGAAACATCTCAGAAATCTTTTCTTGAATGCATTTTATCTCTGTCAGTCAAGAAAAAGTGGTGACACCCCTGAATTCAGGGGTGTTGATCCTCCCAACATCAACAAAGTGTGCCATCATCTTTATTTCAAACACCATTCAGAAGCACAGTCCTGTGGGGAGAGGCAGCACAGCATGATGTGGAGATACACATTAGTTGTACTGAAGGCAGAACAAAGACAAAACCTTTGCTATCCACATGTTGAAATTGCTCAAACTGTGGGGTCAGTTTAACACTCTTTTATGTGGCACGTCCTCTGCCCTCTATAAACACTTACCCATATCATTAAAATCTCTTTTTCCAGGTTCCTGATAAATTCTCTCTAGAGCTGCTTTATAACATTAGCTATAATTCCTTCTAAAGAGCCTTTATACCTTTTTGGTTTTAAATCGTAAACAAGTTATTAGATTACTTTTTTATTGCCTTGAGAACTGCTAAAAGACTTCACTAAAGAATTTTCATAAAACTTTCACAGAAAAGTATAATTGTATCTCTCTTGAGCTCTGCAGTACTTAATTAACATGTGCAAGGCATTGGAATCACCTGTCTTTTCCAAATGATGTCAAATCTTTTTATCTAATATCAGTCTAATAAATTGAAGTGTTAAATTCAAGTGACCACTGAGCTCTATTTACTGACACATTTCCCACACATAAAAAAATAGACCAGGGACACTGGTATGGGAAAACACTTGACTGAATTCACCTTGGGGAGCACAAAAGAAAACCTTACACAAGTAAGCATTCATCTATTTGTGTTCTTAATGCAGACAATAAGTAATCTAGAAGAGAAGCAGACAAATACATACAAAAACTGAAGGACAAAATGAATACAGTGAAGTAAATGGTCTTACTGTGTGTTGTCTTATTTCTTACGATGAAAATAGTTATTTATATTTTTTCTTCTTATTTTCTCACTTGTACTTCATCAGTACCTTAGATAAATGTACTAATAATTCTTTCACATTAAGGATTATGATTTGCTATTCCTCCTGGGCCATGCTGGTGAATCTTCAATATTTTCCATGGACTTAAATAGATTGCCATCTATAAATCCTTTATTTTCCTCTTATTAAGTTGCATAGTTTTTTCTTTCATTTATCATTTTCTTTTTCATCTACTCAATCTTCATTGGTGAGGAATAGAGAGCACGTTTCATATTTCAGGTGTATGTGTTGGAATTCTGCTCTGTAATTGTGCCACAGCCTAGGTGTCTTGTGAAAAATGCATGGGCAACTTGGAGAAAAAGAAAAAAAGAAGGACAAAACAATTTTCCCAAGCATAGAGAGGTGCTTGAAAAAGGGTCACATTCCACAAGCTCATCAAAGCCTGAAGAGGATTTACTTTATCAAGATGCAGTGAAACCTTGCCATGTTAATCCAATGTTCACAATGACCATGCCCTGAGAGTTGGAACTTGGTTCTATCACCTCCTGTTTGTGTACCTGTAGCATTTTAAGGGAAAGAGTTAACAGCTCCTCTCAGCACCCCAAGTTCTGCACAAACATGGAGAGCCAGTGCCAGAAGGGAGATCTCCCATCACAAACCACATGGGCTGGGGCATGCAAGTGGACCTGAGGCTGTCCTCAGATTGTCACCCAACATCTGAATTATAGAGAACAGCTTTCAACCACTTTAGATATTTACTTGTTCACAAACACACTTGTTGGTTTTCACCTCCAGTGAGCTCACAAAAGTCCTTAAAGATGAAGGAATGTTAAAATATGCACAGAAATGGGGATGTGAAATGCACCAAAATATAGAAATGTTTGAATAGAACATTTTGCCTCAGTATGCCTAATGAGAAACACTGGCAAAAAAACTCATTCACACCAGATTCCAGTTACAACCTCTGACTTTCTGTCATCAGGTAAGCAATGGCAAAGTAAAATCTAGTAAAAACACATCGTTTCAGTTAATTTCTCAGCCCAAAAGAAAAAGCTGGGGTATCAGTATGAAATCTCTGTATCTTGAAATACTAGTTATTATGTACAAACCTCCTCTCTGTATTCAATATCTTCATACACAATCTTTCTTATTAATATAATTAACTATATGTTAAATGAGAGATTCAGGTGACTTGATCCTTTTCTGAGACTCTTTTCATAAAATATAAAAAACCTTTCTAACTCTTCTCTTTGGTCTTAAGTCAAAATGTTCCTACGGAATGTAGCTTAAATGAAATGAGGCAACAATTAAATAAGTGCCAGTGAGGCCGCAAGCAAATTATATTTAGGACAATTGGCACTATAGTTGTTTACATGGTGTGATAACAATAGCTCCTTCAACTGAAAAAAAAAGGAAACAAAATCTCCAACCAAAACCCAGGGCAGAGCTTCCAAACAAAACATTTCAGCTATTGATGGACTAAGCACCAGCTTGCTACTAATTGGATGCCTGTTCCACACAAACACAGAGATATTTTGTGTGCCAATATGACAGTTTTCAGGAGGAAAAAAATGCTACACCAATGCAAATTTGAGTGTTCTGCTCTAAACCCTGCATTTTGAGATGTTTCCAACACTTCCTATAAAAAACCAGCACTTTCTCTTGGCAAATGTTCAGTAAAATGTAGTGATGATCTCGCTCTATTTAGAGCAGGAGGGAAAGGATGTGCAATCAAAGAGAGGCAGGATCTAACAAAAACAACACAAGCAGAAAAATTCTTGTTGCCTGGTAAAAGACTTAGACTGCACAATGGAAGGTCTGTGAATTTAAATATGTAATATATATTTATTTTTGTGTTCTCTTTAAAGAGAAACACATACTGTTGCTTTGGTAGGGCCGCAAAACTGGAAAATCTGAAAATAGTCCAATGCAACCTTCCTTCTGCCCTTGGGAATTTGAAGTGACAAAGAATAATATCCAACTGCTTTTCCATTTTAGACCATTCATGCAGTAAATCAACAATTAGCTCTTAATAACAACAGTGGAGTTTCTTTGGGAGCCATAGACAGATGAGGTGTTTCCTCATTCTGGAATTGCCCCTTAGTTCTCACCCCTCCAGCTCAGTTCTGTGCCCAGCTCTCAATAGCTGGTAGAACAGAAAAATCCTACTCTTCTCCAGTGCTCCTGATTTTGCCTTGCTCCCAGGAAGGCAAAGACTTTGAACCCATGTAGAGCTGCAGTTTGGATTCGCATGAAAACACTGCTGATGAATGTTGCAATCTATCTCTGAGGCAGAACAACCAAGTTCATTGCTAACTGACCCTTTGAGTTGCAGAACAACACTTAATAACTTAAATAAAAAAATAATTTTATTACAATAATTGAACTGAGAAAAAAACAGATTGGAAAAGGGGCGTAAGGATGTTCTGGAGTGTATGATCCCCCTAAGGGAGGAAAATTGGAAAAAGAGAGAAAGAAAGACAGAAGAAGAGATAGAAAGATATCACCACCTATGGCTCCAGCAATGTGTGGGTGATCATGATCTATGGTTATAATATATAGTCCTAGTCTGTCAGAACTGGGAGCACATGGACACATTTTTATAACTTCAGTTCTTCCAATATCTCTTCCTGAAGGAGTTCAGGGCATGGGCATTCTTCTTCTTGGAAGATTCTGGAATTCAGGTAGTGCTGGTGGCAGGATGAGTGTCTTTACCTGGACAAGATTTCTGAACAGAGTTTGTCAATAAACCTTTCTGGTTCATTTTCTTTCAAAAACCCACCTTTGTGGCTGCACAGTGGCAGCTCATGGTGCAGGAGAGAAACTAGAATGAAAAAAATCTTCTATTCTGCCGCTTCAAGAGCCATGGTTTAATTGTGCTTTCTTCTTTGTTTTGAAAGCTGGTTTAGAGAAAAATTTAGCCACAAGATCTGAATGGCTCACTACTATGACACAACAATGTTTTGGGTAGTACTGAGCATAACTTGCTCAATGGAAAGCCTTTCTTTTTTTCCCCACTCTGCCCATGCAGGGAATAGGCTGCAGAGAAGCAAAAGATTTAGACAGCTGACCTGAACTGTCCAAAGGTCTTTTCCATACCACATAGCATCATGGTCAGCAATAAAAACTGGGGCAGAGGAAAGGGATGACCTGAGGTGGGCACTCACATTCCAAAATTACAAGGTGGCTTCTTCTCAGAGAGTCTGGGCATGAACCTGCTGATGGGAGGTGGTGAGTGATTGTTCTTGCATCACTTTTTTTTTTTTTTTTTTTTTTTTTTTTTTTTTTTTTTTTTTTTTTTTTGGGGTTTTGGGNTTTTTTTAATCCATTTTTACTTAAACTGTCATTAACTCACTCGACCCACAAGTTTTCTCAGTTTTGTTCTTAGTCTCTCCCCCATCCTGTGGGGAGGCGGGAGGGAGGGAGAGGGGAGTGATCAAGTGGCTGTGTGGGTGTGTGGCTGCTGGCCAAGGCCAACCCACAGCAGACCTTTACTTCAGAGAAGTGAAGATTCACAATTCAAATAGAATCAAAGCACAGCCAAATCCCCCATAGCCATGGCAGAGTGTGAAGAGATTGCATCATACTGAGAAACATGAAGGCACACAAGGTGTTGTGAGCAGTGTGAAACCATTGATCAGTCTGGTATGACTTATTTCAGCAAGCCACTTTCACAGTGAAAGATGTTTGCTGAGACTTTTCCTCTATTATTCCAGTCCGAAGTTCATTAAAGGTGGTGGAAAGCTTCCAATTACAATCTTGCTGCCTTAAATTAATGTCTTGTGCTACCAGCACTACTTTCTTCATCTCAGCCAGAGGCAGGAAGATGTGAAATAATAAAATAACAAGAGCCTTCTTCCTAAGGTGGACTGTTACTAATTATCAGAGGAGAAAGGCATAGGCAGGCTAGGTAGTGGTCAAAAGGGTGATGTCAAAAGTCTGGATTTACCACAAAGTTTTTTTTTACATTTAATTAGAGGAGTAAGATTTATGGGGCACTAAGCATTGAAGCAGGTAGATCTGCAGGGTAAACAGATGAAGGGTTGTGAAATGGGCAGTATCATGATCTACTAGATAATGAGATGTTCTTTGATGTTTTTATTTAGAGCACTGCATAAAACCAAAGTATCTGCAGTTGAAGATGCCAATAACTGAGATTTCTGAAATATTTTTAGCAGCAGAGGAGGGAGCTGGGGACATCTCATCCCAATGTAAACACCTGAAATTAATCAAATGCACCTTATCCATTCTGCCTGTAAATGTTCAATAAGGAAACTAACTTGATGTAGAAATATACATAGTGTAAGTTTACTTAGGGAAAATGAATTCAGCCCTGGAGGCTCAATTCATTTGCCCACACAGAGGCACTTAGTGCTGTTTGCTCTGCCTGAGGGGATCCCACAAGTCCAGATTCAGCTGTCACACCTGAAAGCCTTGGTATTGAGCAGTACTATTGGATGCCTCAGACACCCAGGCACATTCCAAATGACACCAGCTGCCTGTGTTTAAGCAACTGAGACCTGATTTCCAGTAAGTGCATTGACATCCATGGAAGGATTACTTCAGGCAAACTCTGTGGCAATGGGTTATGGCTCTAAAATTATCTGTCTTGATAGTATCACTATGCAGCTTCCTGATCACATCATCCACAGGCACATAGCAGAGTACCCCTAAATGGAAACAGTGCCCAAGGCAGTACAAATGACTAAAGCTTTCTTTTAAAGCTTCCATTCAGTTCATTTTGTCTGGAAATCTCCCAAATCAGAAAACATAGATACCAAAATCCATTTTTCCTATTGGATTCACAGTGTTGAAATCATCCTTCTGGATTAAAACAGTAACTCAGATATTTCACTTAGCTCTTTATTTGGAACATAGTGTTTAATATATGGCATTAGGAAATGGGAATTGGCTAACTAAAACATAAGGTGAGGGATTTCAATTATCTTTCAATCATGTTTGCATAAGTATTCGAAAATCTGTTATATATTGCACTTACGCATAGGAAGAATAGCTTGAATAACTCTGTTCCCACAATTAATATATTTTAATTAGAGCAGAATATCATATTAGTTTATTTTTTCACAGTATGGCACAAAATTTCATATTTAAGCTTTCTATTGTTAACTATATAGCTGTATAACTGTATAGCTATTCTTTACAGTTATTTATTTATACAAAATCTAGCATTGTGGTAGATAAATAAGTGGATTTTTAAAAAAAGGAAGAAGTTATCTGAGTTACAAAATTAGTAATTTCTGTGAAAAGAAAGAATAATGAAATTAAGATGCACAAGAAGATCAGATCACTATGGCTGTAATGCTTTTAATGGAGCTTTACTGATTTTGGGAGTGGCTCTGAAACTTCATATTTTGTTGTAAAACCAACACAGTGATCTACAGCACACTCCTCTAATTACATATTGACACTCCACAAAGGGAGTATCATTACAGAGGAATGAATCCTCACTTGGAGGAAAATTCTCAGATCTTCACATACAGACANGTGGTTCTTTTTTTTAAGTTCTGTACCCAAAATCAGTATCTGGCCCATTTTTCCATTTCACCTTCAACTGCAGAATCTGGTTCTACATTTCCTGGGTGATGAAGAGAGAGGAGCTGGTAATTGAAAGCTCACAGTGACCATTTTGCAGCGTGGCATCAGGGACAGGGCTCCAGGTGTGCTCCCCAACAGGCTTGTTCCCAGTCCCTCAGGGTTACCTGAAGTCTGAGATACCCACACTGCCTTTAGACCACCTCAGCTGCAAAGAGTCCATCAGCTCTGATCCTAAAGGGTGTCTCCCCAGGGCACCTCATATTTGAAACAGTGGTCATCTGTGCTGCAGCCCTGGGGGTGCACAGGAGGGGATTGGTACATCAGCATGGCAAAGAGGGGAGGACACATTCCCACTCCTACATGCACAGAAGCATGGCCTGATGCTCAGACAAGTGTAATACGGCCTGTTTTCACTTTGCTTTTACAATATTAAACCTTACCTTGTAAAACTGAAGCAAGAAAACATCTGAAGTGCCCAGAATTAATCTAACCCTAAGACATTTAAAAGATGTGCTGCTCCACTCCACATCCATAACCAGACCTATTAAAGGAAAAATAAAACCTATAAACAGGCAACACAAAATGAATTCTATGATTATCTAGTACAAAATCTCATACACAACAGTATTTCTCCTAGTAAAACCATGCCAGTAACTCCATGGGACAACTGTTTTAACACAGAAAGCCTGTGATAATGTGCATAAAAGAATTTAGGCGTGTAATTGCTTCCTTAGACTTATTTTGCAAAATGAAAATTATTGCATAGCAGACTTTAGGAAAATGTAGGTCTTGATCTCTCTTTGATTGCTAACCCTCTTAAGAATCTAGTGCAGCTGACTGAGAAATCACTATTCAGTTCTAACAAAAGGATATTCTCCCTCCCTTTGGTCAAAGGTATCAATGTACCACAATGAAAAAATATATGAACTATTAAACTTTTATTTACATTGGAAAATACAACTGCCTGGATAATACACTGTATTTTCCTCTGACTTTTAATGCCATTTCAAATTGATAAAATATTACTTTCCTTTCAACATTTCCAATGAACTGAAATTCATGTGGCTGGACCTGTATGATTTTGTTTGTTTCTCTTTGGGACAGAGTAGAGATAAAAGAAACCTATAAAGGACTACTAAAAATATTCTTTTGCTGTCAAGAATGACCAGGTCCTCTGAATAATTATTTCTGCTGAAATGAGATATGATTGCAAACCATCTAAGTTAACAAGAAAAATACAGTATTAAAATAACAGACCTATTCAGAAAATAAAATACTTTTATCTAAGACTTCCTTTCTCTCTTGTAGGGTGTTTCTTACATAGAATATTTCTGTAACTATGCAGTGATATTTCTTGAGCACACTTGGATGCAAATATCAAAGGTTCAAGCTATGTATAAGACAATCTCTATTCAATCTCTAAAACAGTGAAATGCCAGATTTAATAGGAACGTAGTCATAAGGAGCATAGGGTGAAAGCCTCGAAGGTATTTAACCAGACATACAAGAACATGAAGATTAAAGTTCACAGTGAAGTTGCAAAGAAACATGAACCTGCTCTGCTGCTTAGCAAAAGCAGGTACATGTCCTGAATTGCACAGATCTCCCGTCAGCTGTAGCCACAGAAATCTGGTTGTTTTTTTCTTCAGGATGGGACAGGGAACATCAGTTAACAAAAGCAATATAGTTATTATTTTAGGGTATTTAAAGGTTTTTGTTTGTTTGTTTACTTGCTTGTGGGGTTTTTTTAATATTTAGCACTTTTTCCTCTTTTTATTTTCTTTTTTTTTTTTTTTAAAGTTTGAATTGCTCTGAATTCCTCAGTAACATCTAAATATTGTCAAACTGATAAAATGTTTTGACTATAGGGGCAACTTCTCTGAAAAGGGCATTTCAAAACAAATGTTCTTTCTGTCTTTCTTCTATTTCCCCACCTCAATCCCATATTTATCATGAACTGTAAGAAACTACAGGCCTTAGAGAAGCTTATGCTCCTCCTTCTGTATCTAGATGATATGGATAGTATAATGCATTATTATATTGTGTTTAGTATTAAAAGTCTATTTATTTTATTATTTTTTAGGTATTTGAGGTGTTTTTAAATGTCAACTCAGAACTCAAAGGACATTATTTAGCTGGGAGCATTGTCCATGTGCATGTCTTCCACTGCACACAATTTTGGGAAAGTGATTTTCTGGCTGCTGGGTGAGGATATAATTATCTAAAAGGACTGGAAGGACAGGGGTTGTCTGTTCTCTGCTAGTGGTGACTGTATCTCATGGTCTGTTTTTAACTGCTAAAGTCGATAAGAGATTCCTAAGTTAAACTTCTCTCCAAACACCATAGGATGGATCTTCACTCCAAAATAAAGGCATCAAAAATACTTTCATTTCTTTTACAGAGCGTAAAAGAGGCTTAAGTTAAAGCACATCCTGTTCACCATGAGTTCAGCCAATGAATCAACACATTATGACTTTTTCTGCCAAAACCCCTGAAAATCCCCAAATGCAGGGAGAAGAAATAAACTTCCCTTTTGGGATGGCCTGCTCTAAGGATGGAGAACATGCTTTCCTTCCTCATACTGTCACTTTGCTTTTCCCCCATATTCATCTTAACTCTTCAACTTCATCCTCTTTATTCTGTTTAGCTCTTGCTCTGATCAGCTGATTCATGTCATCATCAGCTTGTCAACACCTCCATCCCTTTTGGAAGTAGGTAGATATTTATTCTTGAGTTATATAAATAGCAGGAGTTATGGAAATGTTTTTCTTACCCGGGGTCATGAATCTCAGCTGCACCCCTGTACCTGTCACCCTGTAAGAATGCAGATCAAGTGCTCTGGAATTAACTGTTTTGTGATCCCAGAAGACTGGACTAAATAGCAGAGAAAACCTTGTGACATGTGGGAATGGAAAGACCAAATGGTTGCTTCTGCCTTAAGCAAACCAGCCTCTTAACTTGGATGTGTCTACAGTGCTCAAAAACCAGCAAAAGCTGCCAGTGTCCTGTTTCCTACAGAGTGGAAGAAAATGAGAATGCCTAATAGCTCTGCATGGTGATTCTCCTCTACTAAAACACAAATGCAGTTTTCAGCTTCTTAGACAGAGGTTTTGACTGCATATAGGTAACAGCAGCCCCAAAACTATAAAAGGCAACCCAGTGTTGTGTGTGATGTTACTCAAAGTTAAGGGGAGGAAGAGGGAACATCCTGTTGTTTTAACCTACAGAAGGTGACAGCAAAGCCCTCTGAGGATATCTTAATATGAGTTCAGCAGGGAGAAGACTATTTTCTGAAAGAAAGAACATTTTCTTGGCATTCTTGGAACAAAACAAAGTACTTGGGGGAAACTATGTCTGCCAAAAGTGATCAAATCACTCCTTTTCAGAAAGAAGCAAACTGTTACTGACAAAGCTTCAGGAAGAGCACACAGAAACTCAGAAGCACCCTAAGCCTGATGGTTAAATTCCCTACCACATCCCTGCCAAGCAGACCTTCATAGTCAAATGAATAATAAAACAGCCTAAGAATTTAGAGATGTTATGCACCAAAACAGCATGAATTCTAGTGATGCTTAAACCCTGAGTATAAGCTGCTTTGCTGATTACTTGAGTGCTACTTGAAACCAATCCCCATACAGTCAGCACAGAGAGTCTAATCCACACCCTTCCACAATATTTTTGGTAAAAAGAATTTATGGAGATAGGCAGAGAAGTGTTACGCAATCCTGGTTAAAGGTCTATCCTCTGTGGGCCAGACAATGTTGCAGCAGAGGTGCCAACAAAAATGTTAGATATCTGCAGATTCAGATTTTCAAAATCATAAGAATACCTCAAAGGTTTCTAGCCCATCAGATCAGGACAAGAAGACTTCATGTCACTAAAAATAAGCAAAATCTTTAAACAAATTGTCATTCTCAGGAGGTTCTCCAGCCTTGCTGTGGCTCTGTTAAAAGTTTCAGTCCTTATTAGTACTCAATTTTCTCTTCTTACAGAGTCAAATAGTACAATGTTGGTTTTTTGTTTTTTTTTTTTTCT
>VWZN01012405.1:204562-261575 GCA_013396955.1 Regulus satrapa | reverse complement strand
TTGTTAATGAGGTGGACACTGAGAGGTCATGCCTTCTTTCAGGGATGCTTCTGCACCTGGGCTCTGGAGATGCTCTTCTCCAAATCCCTTTTAAGTCACTTAAACCTTTTGGTGCCTCCATTCCCCATCGGTAAAGCGAGGCTTATTCCATTTCCTCTGCCTGGCTTACCAGGAGAGCTCATAAGCCCTGCAGGACCAGAAAAGTCTGTGGATATGGATTTCTGTCTGCCTAGCACAGTGGGGCCCAGGCTCATTAGGGACTAATGTGCTCACTGTGCTGTGTCTGGCAAGCAGAGCCTGATGCTGCGTGTTGCTGTGCTTGGAGCTGGGAGGGGGAGCAGGGGTGGCACCACACTTCCGAGGCCTCCTTGACATTTCAATCCATTCCCATGTAATGGGGGGTTGTGGGCTCAGCTCAGGTACCCACAGGCACAAGTTTACCTTGCGCCATAATTTGACAACAGACTCTTCACTCAGGGGTCAGGATGGGTGAAAAACACCCTTCCAAGGCAGGGTGGCTGCAGTGCTCCTGTGTTCACACATATTTACATTTTGGAGAAGCACAACACCTCAGATAAGAGGGATGGTCACTTAAAAACACCCTCCTCTCACACTTCCCCTGCTGTGTCCCTGTGCCTGTCCTCCAGGGTTAGCTGTCTAAGAATGTGAATAACCAGAGAGTAGCCTGAGGAAATGAGGTGGTGCTGGCCTCAGCTGCCCCTCAGGCACCCCTAAATCACCTTAAACAACCACCCTCAGACCTTAAAAACTCTAAATCATCACAACTGAACATTTACCCCTTTGCTGCACCCCCACCCCTGGGGGGGTGGGCAGAAGGAACTCTCAAAAAAGGTGAGCAGGGTAATGGGGCTGCTGCCCCAAGTGCCCCCTGGGGAAAGTGAAAAACTTGTTATGGGAAAGGAAGGGATACTGGCCGAAGGGGAGGAACAAGTATTCAGACTGCCTTGCCTTCTGGTTTTCCCATCTGGTGCATCCCATGTGCTGATCTGGAGCTGGTCATGAACTTCAGTGTAGCCTGTGAGTGCAGCAGGCTCTGCTGGAGTCAGATCCTGGAGAGACTGAGGGTCTGGGAGCAGATTCCAAGGAGACTCAGGTAGGGCTTTTTTCTTGAGCTGTGAGTCTCCAGGAGTCAGATGGGCCTGTTCCTGCTGCCTGTCTGCCTCCTGCCCAGGCTGTGAATGTGTGCCCAGTGCTGGGAAGAGATTCCTTATCTCAAACACATCCCTAGGACCTTCAGCCCACAGCACTGAACTACTCAGAACAGTCCTGGCCAAGGATATGCTCAGAAATGGCCCCTGGGGCAGGAGAGCCCCATCAGTGCTGGGCTGGTAGGTGCTGTGAGAGCCCCAGAGCTCAGGGGTGTCACTGTCCCAGCTGTGGCTGGGACACAGGGCTGGCACAACAGCCCTGGGAGAGGCCAGGGGAGCTCCTGCTCAAAGTGAGGAGTGAATGTAAGATGAGAACTTATTGAGCTCTCCTCAATCTTGCCTTTAGGACCATTTGTCATCAGGGCAGCTCATGCTGCTGGCTGGGAGTGCAGTGGCTGCTGGGCAGGGCGAGCTGAACATCGCTAATAACACCTCCAGAGTCAGGACAACATCGGGATGCCACAGAGCACCAGCTGGAAATGGCTTCTGACCATGTTCTCCTTGTCCCCCTGCACACACGGAGATGATCAGAGATACCACGTCCCTGTGAGAACTGATGTGGCATTTCATCACACTCCACTATCCAGGATCTCCCTTTCCCAGCTCTCCCATGGGGCAGGATGCTCCACCCTGGCTTTGCCCAGGTTTAGCAGCCAGTGTCTCGTTCAGGATTCTGCAGGAACCACCTGGTGGACTTGGGGGGGCAAATTGATGTCCCCATACCCAGGGGACATACCTGGAGCTGTCCCAGGTCTGGTGTCTGGCTGGGAGGGGAGAAGCTGCAGCTCTCTGCACTGATCCGTGTGCTCCCAGCAGTTCTGGGTGTCTGTGCCTGCACCTGCCAGAGAGCAGCACTGACAGCTAGCTCAGAACAGCTCCTGGAGCGTGGGCACTGGAGCCAGAGTGTCACCTGCATGGCGAGACGAGTGGGTGACACTGTCGGCTCCCACAGCCTGTGCCAGGAGAGCGGAGAGCAGGAGCCCCGGGCCAGAGCAGGCACGGTGGGCCAGCATCCCCCTCAGAGGGCTGGGAGAGGGGCTGTGCTGAGTATGGAGCAACACAGCAAAGGAGAGAGGGAGGTCACACTCAGGGCAGGGGACGTTTCAGCCCTTGCCCACCCAGAAGGAGCTCCCCAGCTGTCCTTTCATCCTTTACCTGTTTCCTCTTGTGACCCACAGATATCAAAGTGTCTCTTTGCAGACCTGCTGCAGTCTGGGCTCCTGCTGAACACTCACAGCCCATTGGGGACACAGGCAAAAGCTGTGGCACTTGTTAATGCAGCTCCTCTGCAGAAACACACAGTCAGGAGTGACTGATCAGCAAAAACACGAGAACAAGCCATCTGCAGGATGAGTGAGACAGAGCCATCCCCTCCTCCCACAGGGCACATGTGTGCTCCATCCCCAGGACATGGGACACTCTGTCCCCGCTCGCTCACCCTGCCGCTGCACCCCAATCTAAACACTGCCTGACTCTTTGGAAGGAACCTTTGGAAGAATTATTTTTCCACCAAGAGTATGAAGTAGGTTTTTGGCAGTGGGGCCATCTCATCAGGGCTGCCTGGTCTCCTCCAGCTGAGGTGAGATGGAGAGCAGGACCAGGGGGAACAGAAACACTGGGCAGAGCCGGGATGTCTGTGCTGGCAGCTGCTTCAGCTTCCCGGCCATCTGGGGCTATCCAGGAACAGCTGTCAGTGCCAGGCATGGCCGAAGGCGCTTGGAAGGACCAGAAGGTGTGTGGAAAAGTGCAAGGGGCAAGGACATGCGGTCACTCCCCCCTTGCCTCCTTCTGCCTCCCCAGCAGCAGCATCCAGTCCCCAGCTCCAAGGGCTTGGGGCGGGGGTGTCTGTGAAACACCCAGCTGGGGTGTTTCTGAAGAAGCCGATGTTGGAACTGGAGGCAGAGGAATGACAGGGCTGAACTCGGTGGAAGGCGGAGAGCATCATTCCTGGAGAGGCAGCACTGCCTCCCTCTGAGTTCAGCCCCCACTCAGGGTCCCCCACCGCAGAGAGACACTGGTACCGTATTTGACATAGCTGGGACCTGGGTGACCACAGCTGGCCCTGGGGTTGGTGTCACCATGACTCAGGAGCTTCTGGAGCCCCAGTTCCTACATTAAATTTTCCTCTGCTTCGTGGTCTCTGCAGGGTACAGCAGCAGGACAGCAGCCACCCTCTGCTCAAAGACCCAGTGCTTACGAAGCCTCTGCCTTCATGGGGAGCTGAAGTGGATTAGCATCCCTTGGGATGTGCCTTGAAAATCAGCATCCCTCAGGAAGTGCCTGAAGGCTCAGCACCCTTGGGACGTGGCTCTCCTGCAGTTGCCCAATTGCCAGGACTGGGAGCAGGGTTTGAATGTGCAATTTGGGCCCCCTGAAGAGCCATCCCTGCCTCTGCAGCAGCATGTCCTCAGGGGAGGACATTGAGGGTTACTGTGCCTCTTGTGAGTAAACACCTTCCTCTCTCCAAATAACAACAGAGCCCTGATTTTGGAAGATAATCCCCCCGAAGAACCTCAGCCCAACCTGGGTTTAATTCACTTGCATCACCCACACCGGCAGGAACCTGGTTTGTCATTAGGGCCCTGCAGATGGTCCTGTTCTGGAGCTGACTCTGGGGTGCTCATCTGCCCAATCCAAGCAGCACACACATGCCTGGGCTCCTCCCCAGCATGGTGCTGTGCTGGGACCCACTGGGACACCACGTTTGCAGGCACCTATAGGGTTCCTTACTGCCCCATAAGCCACGTGGACCCAGGAAAGAGGTCACTAGGGTCACTGCCACAAGTCTGCCACCAGCACTGCCACCAGCCCCATCCCCGCCATCAGCCCTGGCCCTGCCTCCAGCCTCTCCAGCACATGGCCCAGCCAGGGCCTTTTTCTCCTCCTGCAGACAAGTCTGGCACCTCCAGGCTCTCTGTGGCTGAACCCTGCCAGCCTCTCATCACCCACCCCAACCCCTCCTCGCTGCCAGGGCTGGGGACATGGCCCAGCTCAGGCTGTCCCTGTCACTGCAGGCTGAGTGAGCAGAACAGAGCTGTGTGGGGAAAGGCCAGGGCTGGTCCTCCTGCTCCTGGGTCCCATGGCTCTTGTGGCACAGGTGGGCTCCAGCCACCAGCACCAGAACACACCTGTCTGGCAGGGAGGTGAGCAGTGCAGGGAAGCCCTTGGCCTCATCTGAGAAGCAAGGGACCAGCATCCCAAAGAGCACAGGAAGGGAAGGCTCCAGAGTCTGCTTCTGCCTCAGTGGGATCCCTGCTTCCTGGGGGAGGGATGCCCTATGGCCTGTTCATACAGGAATGCACAGAGCAGGTTTGTGGCATTGCCAGTGCCCAACAACCCTCACTCTCAAAGTGCTTTTCAAGTTCTTTCTTGTAGAAAATACTTTTCTCGCATCAAATGTCCCTGGTCCCACTTAAGATGCCCAACTCTTGGAGAGGAGCAGTGCAGGTGGGAGGGTGATGTCCCACAGGAAGCTCCAGCAGTTCTCCAGACTGGGAGGCCACCTTGGAATTCCAGAGGACACTCAGGGCCCGGGCGACAGCTCTCTGGCTTAGATGCATCACTTCCAACCATCATTTACCCTGGGGGTGCAGGGGAGGGGGACTCAGCAGGCATGGGTCGGTACAGAGCCTCCTCTGCTGCCTGGCACTGGAGAGAGAGGGGAAGAGCTCACTGGGCCTTCCTCAGGCCCTCAGCAACCATTCATGAGCCCACAGACGTGACAAAGCTCTCTGGCACCCTTTGCATCCTGTGAGGTCCTGCTCTGTCCTCCCCCAGCCCTGCCAGGGCTGGACCTTGTCCCAGATCTGCCAACCCCTCCTTGATCTGCAGGACCTGCCATGGGGAGGGTGCAGGGGATGCTCTCCCCATGCTCTCAGCACTGCACTGATCCTGCACCCTAGCACTGATCCTGAATCCCAACATTGATCCTGCGTCCTTGCACCGATCCTGTAGCCCTGCACTGATCCCAAATTCCTGCACTGATCCTGAATCCCTGCACTGATCCTACATCCCCACACTGATCCTGCATCCCTGCACTGATCCCAAATCCCTACTCTGATCCTGAATCCTTGCAGTGATCCTGAATCCCTGCCCCAATCCTGCACCCCTGCTCTCCCTTGGAGCAGTGCTCAGCCCAATTCCTGCCCCAGGATCTCTGTCATCCTGCAGTGCCATGTGCTCAGCACTGGTGTCAAGGAAACTGCTCCGTGCCACCACAGAGTGCCAGGAATGCCATCCTGAGCCCACCACCTCTGTTCCCACCTGCATGGCACAGAGGGATCACAGGAATGGAACAGCCCCTCCAGCCCCCTCAGACCCAGTGCCCTGCTGAGAGGGTGGCTCTGAGCTGCTGAGGTTATGTCTACAAAGTCTCCCTCAGCTGGTAAGTCCTTTCCAGTCCCACTCCTGAGGACCGGCCTCTCCTCATAATCCCTGGTTTTCCTCATTCCCAGGAGTAACAGGTCCAAAAGAACAGTGCTGGGCTCCCTATGGAGCTCCCTTGGCCCTGATGCTCCTGGACCAGAAACAAGGGCTCCCTTCCAGATACAGACCACCTAGGTCTCCTTCAGCTTCTCCACGCATTCTCAAGGCTCTTCCTGTTCACCTCTGGCTACTTCATCCTTGGTCCCCAGCACTCCCCAGCTGGCCCAGGCTCTGTTCCTGAGTCCCAGCACTGGGGCAGAGCCAGCCGAAATCAGGACTCCCCAGGGTAGAAAGAGCCTCACACCAGGAGCAGCAAGAGGAGAGTGGCATGGCTGGGGACTCATTCCACATGGAGAGAGCTACCCTGAGAGTCTCCAGAGGCCACAGGGCTGGTGACAGCTCCCTGGATGGCTGAGGGGCTCCTTCCCAAGGCTCCCAGCCCCCACAGATCCTGTCAGTTCCAGCTCCCTGCTTGGCTGCGTTTGGGACCGTGGCCAGCTGCCTGCCCGAGGGTCCTGCCTGCTGAGTCCCCAGGATGCCACAGGGCCCGTGCCAGCTGCATGGGTCACGGCATGCTCAATGTCACCTTCCCGAGCCGTGCTGGGAGCAGGCAGAGCTGGGCAGGCAGGGACTGTGCAGCTCCGGGGGCGAGAGGTGCTGGAGGCTTCCAAACCTCTGATCCTGCACCAGCTCCAGGGACCTCTGCTGACATTCAGAGCCATAGGCTCTGATGCATGAGCTCTACATTTGCAGTTTACAGCAGGGAGCTCAGGGACTTCTGTTTATTTTCATGAATGGGAAGAAACTCCCACATTTAGCTGCAGTCACTCCTCATTCCCAGCGGTGACCGACCAGGGAGTGGCTCCTTGGCTGCTCCCAGGGTCTCACCCCGCTGGCACAGGCGTACCCTGAGTGTTCCATCGAGAATGCACCTCCCTGTCCGTTCCAGTGTGAGCAGAAGGCACTGCTGCAGTGGGACCCAGCTGTGCTGTGTGACACAGGGGCCTGAGAGCAGCAGTGGGCTCTGCAGTGGAGTCTCCTTTCCCCTGCCAGCCAGGGGCACAGGCCTGTGACAGCAGCAACTCCACAGAGCTAAAAATAACCACTCTGGTCTCCCAGCTCATACCACAACACTTTCATCTGGTGCCAGACCTGCCAAGAGCTCAGACTGCTGCAGGAGACAGCAGCAAACACAAACAAACCCAGGGATGGAGCTTGGGCAGCTCTGGCAGAGTCCTGCACTGTCCTGTTTGTGGGGAGAACTCCCAGAGCTCACCTGCAAGACTCAATCCCCACAGGATGCTGCCGATCAGCACTTGGCAGTGCTCCTAGAAACAGCCAGCAAGACACCCAGGTGTCCCTGTGAGTGCCACCAGTGTCCCTGCCCACCATGGCCACCCTCCCTGCATGGGGGATGGAGGTGTTGCTCAGCCTGTGGCGTGACCTCCCTCTTAGGAGCCCCAGCTGATGGCAGCTGTGCTCTCTGCAGTTCCTCAGGCTCTCTGCAGTTCCACAACCCCATGATGAACCACAGAAAGTCCCCGCAGGGAGAAGAGCCCTTTGCCTTGTGCTCGCAGCTGGCCAGGGCCCGGGTGTCCCCAGGAGCCAGCCCACCCCATGGCACCGTGTCCCACGCTCTGTCCCAGCCCTCTGGGGGACTGAAGGCAGGCACAGAGCCCTGACAGGGGTCCCAGATTGGGTTCTCAGCACACACACCTTGCTGAAGGGACTTGGTGTCTTTGCATCTGGACAACACTGTGGGATCAATGGGATCAGTAGGATCAATGGGATCAGTGGAATCAATGGGATCAGTGGCAGGTGCCATCACTGCTGATCACTGAATAATGTTACCTTACACAATTCCTCATCAATGCCTGCTCCACCCACTCCAAAAATGCAGTTTTGCCTTGCTGCCTGTAAGCAGGAATTTCATTCCAGGTGATTTCTCCCAGGGACTTTGTGTTCTTAGGTCTTCTCCATAAATCCATCAAGCAATCATGTCAGCAAAACCCAGAGATCGCTGTGGTCATAGATCCTGCAGCAAATGGCCAATAAACCTCTGCTCTGGGCTGTGTGTGCATCAGCTACAGCAGGAAAGGTTTAGTGAGAGCAAATGAGATGCTGGAGCTTGTGATTTCTCAGTATTTCACCACAAAAGAGATGAAGGACAAGAACATCGTCTTGAGGCTCTGGGGGGAATGCACAACTGGTAAACAACAAAAGAAATTATCACCTACAGCCTTCACAACTCTCACCTCAGCAGTTTCCTGACAGACTTGGGCTCATTTTTCCTTTCTAGCCAAAGATATAAGTATGAACCAAGCAGTGAGGGAAGGAGTCCTGGCACCACAGGCAAAGGATTGCTCAGTCCACCATTGCCCTGGGCAGCACCTTCCGGTGTCTGACCACCTTTTCCATGAAGGATTTTTCCATAATATCCAAAACCTAAACCTTCCCTGATACAGCTTGGGGCCGTTTCCTCTTGTCCTGTCCCGTTTCCCTGGAAGCAGAGCCCAGCCCTCACCTGGCTGCACCTTCCTGTCAGGAGTTGTGCAGAGCCAGAAGGTGTCCCCTGAGCCTCCTTTTCTCCAGGCTGAGCCCCCCAGCTCCCTCAGCCTCTCCTGATCAGATCTGAGCTCCTCAGGAGGGCACTGATGGCTCTTGCTAGACAGAACTCCCTCCCTCCATGGGAGTCCTGGCAGCATTTGGAACCTTCAGAGCTGCCAGATGTCACTGGCACCCCTCCTGAAGAGATCCCGCTTCCATGGAGCTTCCAGAGAAGCACAGACTGAATCATGAATTCACAGGATATCCTGAGTTGGAC
This sequence comes from Regulus satrapa, assembly GCA_013396955.1. Classification (NCBI taxonomy): domain Eukaryota; kingdom Metazoa; phylum Chordata; class Aves; order Passeriformes; family Regulidae; genus Regulus; species Regulus satrapa. The sequence continues at coordinate 253,157 of VWZN01012405.1, read as the reverse complement.
CCAAAGGGATCATCTAGTCCAACATCTGGCCCTGCATGGACACCCCAACAATCCCACCCTGTGCCTGAGAACGCTGTCCAAACACTCCTGGAGCTCTGGCAGCCCAGAGCTGTGCCCATTCCCTGGGGAGCCTGGGCAGTGCCAGCACCCTCTGGGGGAAGATTTCCTGATATCCAGCCCATGCCCCTTTGAGCTCCCCAAACTCCTCCGATCCGTTGGGTCAGCAGCAGAGCTGGCCCAGGGAGATCTCCAAACTGGCAGGTGGTCAGACAGTCTCTTCCCTGCCCTGCTGTGCTCCCAGAGCACTGCCATGGCTCAGGACGGCAGTGATACATATTTGAACATATAAATTTGGAATCAAAGACCCATCAGGTCATTCCAATCCTGATTTCCTCATCTGGCTCTGGGCCTGGCGGTGCTCCCACCGCTCTCACAGGAGCAGAGGCAGCAGACGAGTTCTCTCAGCCCTGCTATGCCAGCATGGGAAGAGGAAAAGCTTGATTTCTAGGAGAATGATAGATTTATTAGGACCTCTGACAGCCTGGGGGACAACATGGCAGCTGGGGCCCTGCCATAGGGGGCCAGTGTGGGTGACAGGGATGCAATGGAAAGAGCAGAGCAAGGGAGTCAATGGCTCCCAAAGCTGTATTTGGGGGCTGTGTCTGGGGCTTTCAGAGCCAGCAGAATCTCTCCTGCCTTGAGAGCAGCCTGCAGGGTTACAGACCTCCCCCTTGGGGCCAGATCTGCCTTTTGTTACTCTCTCTTCTACTCTGGTCATCACTCAACCTGCCAAGTCCATCCAAGGACCCCCATCTTCACAGAGCACAAGGACCCGCAGTCCCTCCTTGAGAGGTGACATTTTACTCCTCTGCTTAAGAAAAACCTCATAGAATCTCCCAACTTTTTCCCTCCTAGCTGGGTGTCCCATTCCAGCTCCAGAAATATCAGCAGCCGTTTAGTTCCCATAAGATCTCAGAGGGACTTGTTAAGGTGACAGGTGTAGTGTACCTAAAATGATCTCGGGACCAGGTGAAACAGTCTCTATGGGTCAGAAATATCCCCCCAGAATAAAAGAAGTGCTGAGTATCCATTTATCTTTTCATGAGGTTTATATCCTGAAGATGTCTGTCATCTGAGCCTGCTGAAAGAAGCAGTGTATTCTGTTTTATTACCCTCTTGGCCAGGTTTCCCCAATTTCACTCATTGTATTAATTTATTGGATAATTTTTCAATAAAAGCCCTGCAAGTGCCTCGGCTCTTTGTGGGAAGTGAAGATTTTGGGTTGGATGAACATTGAAAAGGAGGGAAAGGAAGAGAAAGAAATAAGAAATAAGAAATCTCTCACCATTGGGACCCTGTGTTCAAGTTATATGTCATAAATTGTTATGCCACAGGGATTCATCTCTGATACAGGCAATATACAGCCTATGGATAAGAAGTGGAAGGCTGAGCTCCTGCAGGTCACAACTGCTGCCAGGGCTGTTCCTGCTCCTGGACCCGCTGTAGGGCCTTGCAAAGACTCTCCCCTCTACCACATCCTGCAGACAGGTCCTGCAGCCTCTCCTGCTCCCCATTGTGCCCAGAAAGCCCTCTGGGAGTGTCCCTTCACAGGACACTGTGTGTGGGTTGTGCTCTGGGCAGGTGGTGCTGTTTTGGGGTTTCAGCAAAGACCCAAGATCCTGCACCTGTGTCAGAGCTTTGCTGAAGGTGACTTGCAGGAGGAAGGGACTAAACATGGAATAGTGGGTGGAGGATACATGGGAGAGATGTAGGATGTGCTGGGGTCATGGTGACAGTGATGGAGCTGTCAGCAGTCTCCAGGCTGAAATCCCAACTAAATCACAGAACCACAGACCTCAGAATTCATGTCCTTCCAAACCCCCTGCCATGGGCAGGACGCCAGGTTGCTCCAAGCCCTGTCCAACCTGTCCTTGAACACTTTCAGGGAAAAACTCCAACAATCAAACCTCAGTAACCCTCTGTGAACTTCCTTCCCAGCCAGATAAATTAGCTCTTTATGACCTTTATGCTTGGCAGACTGCATCCCTGTGGCCACCCTGGAAATGGGAGAGAGCTGGGACTGCACAAATTCCCCCTGCCCTCCTCACTGTCCTTACCCACCCCACAGACGGCAGGGCTGGAATGTCCCACACCACACAGGCAGCGCCAGGATTTTGTGCTGCTGCCATGGGATCAAGGTGCAGGGGCTTCTTGCAAGGCTCTGTGGGGTGACTGCAGGCAGCCTGGGATGAGATGGTCACAGAGGGATCCCAACTCTCCTGCAGGAAGCTTTTCCAGGAGCTCCTGGGGAGCAGTGTTCCCAGCGCCACGCTCTGCGGAGTCGTGGCTGGCTCTGGCGCTGCCAGAGCCTGGCGTCACCAGGGCTGTTTGTTTCCCAGCCTGTTATTCACTGATTCCATTCTCCAGCCAAAAGAGCTTTGCAAGTAGTAATAAAAAAGGATGAATGGGATGGTATGGGATGATTAACCAGGACTGTGAGAGATGGGCCAGCACCTGGGCTCCTGGGAGCACAAGCACCTGGCAAACAGGGCTGTGTCCCACATCCCATCCTCTGCTGGAGGGGGCTGCCCCGAATCACTGAGCCATGGAATGGTTGGGGTTGGAAGTGACTTAAAGCCCATCAGTCCCACCATGGGCAGGGACGCCTTCCACTATCCCAGCTTGCTCCGAACCCTGTCCAACCTGGCCTTGGACACTTCCAGGTATGGGGCAGCCACAGCTGCTCTGGGCAGCCTGGGACAGTGTCCCACCACCCTGAACAGAGCATTTGGCACTGGCCATCCCCACCACTGCACAGTCCAGCAAAGCGGGGCTCTCAAGTTTCTCTTGCGTTGTTGTGTTCAGGTTTTTGCTGTCCTTCCAGCAGAACCTCTTGGATTTATCCCTGCTCTCCCCACACCTTGCCACAACAGTTGGGATTTTAATGCAGTTCTAATAGTTCTGGACTATAAAAAACAAGCCCTGTCTTTCGCTAGCATATGGTTCTCCCCGTACAACAACAGACACCAGAACTTTCAATTAAGTTTCTGGAAGTGGTGCTGAAGCACACATGACTCATTTCACAAGCGCACTAACGAGTGAAACGATCCTGCTTTTTGCCAGATCTCCACTCATCAGGAAACAAACAGTATCTGATGTCTTTCTTTCTTTCTTTATATGCTGACGGAAACAACACCCTTCTCCATTGCCGCCGAGCCCGGGTAGAGATCACCCAGCTAAATATTCTAATATTTGATAACAGCCCTGCCAGCACGGAGCTGACTCATTCCATGGCATGTGCTGCTCCCTGAGGATTGCTCTCAGCACAGCGAACAATTAGCTGCTTCATTCATCCCAGCTTGAGAATGGCAGATAGTTACAGGACCACGGGCATGCTCCTGACGGGAGGGATTTATCAACACTCGTAGTTGTTACTCCTGTAATTAATCTCATGCTATTTCCACACACACTCACCCTCTGCTCCCACTCTGCTCCTGGATCCCAAACACTTTTTTATGCTCAGAATGGCATAAGAAGTAATTTGGGTTTCTGGTCAACGGCATGGAAATGACCAGGCAAAACCAAGATGCAATCCGGGGGCTCTGCTCCCGAGCATTCCTTAAGTCCTTTGGGGCAGAGCAGAGGCGTTCAGCCCCAGCCCGTACTGCCCATGGGCCAGCACAGCCCTGTGACAGTGATATCACACCCCCCTCCACATGCCTGGCTCCACAGCAGCCCAGGAACACACGGCTGCTCCATCCCGAGAGCTGTTGGCTCTTGGTGTCAGGGCTGCACTCGTGCCTCCTGCCTCTGGGGTGGGGCTCAGCATCCCTGTGGGATGTGCTTCCTGGCTGCCTTGGCAATGGGAACCTCTGGCAGTCCCAACCCTACCGTGCCCCTCCTTCCCGATGCTGCTCAGGAATCGGACACTTGCATCCTCCAGGTCACAGGGAGATAGATGGCAGATACCAGGCAAAACATTTCTGTATCCCACATCCTTGCAAAACAGATGGGATCTTCTGCCTCTAATCTTCTGCCTTCCAAGTCCCCAGACTCAGGCTCCAGCTAGAGATTTATTTTATTGGCTGTTCATTGCTACAGTTTTGGCCAGTATGAGGAACGGGTCCTTGGCACAAATGAACACAGCACTGACTTCAGCATCCTCCTCCTTGCCCAAAAACTGACCATGGAAACAAGGAAAAAGGGATGCTCAGGAAGGGATGGGAAGGACTACCCCCAGTGTTCCCAGGAATCACCCCAGTGGCTCTGAGGGTGGCACCCCAGTGTCTGTCTGTCTGTCTGTGAGAAGGCATCCCATGGCTGCAGAGGTCTGGTTCTGCCACCCCACTGCCAGACTGGGCTGACCATCCTCCTGGAAAGGGCAAATGTGTCCCCAACAGCTGGCATTGCTGTTTTTGGGTCTGACACACCCTGACACCATGGAGGTGCTGCCACAGAGGATGGAGCAGGGATATCTCTCACATCCCCATGAACACCATGAGGCCACCACACAGCACATCCATGTGTCACAGAATCCCAGGATGGTTTGGGTTGGAAGGGACATTAAGGCTCATCTCATTCCAACATCCTGCCATGGGCAGGGACATCCTCCCTTGGGTGTCCAGCAGTGCCCCTGAGGACACAGCATGAGCCTGGCCCAGGGTGTCAGAGCTCTGCTGTGCTCTCATCCCTTCACTGGTGGCTCTGGCTTGTGACCCATGCTGCTCTGATCTCCTTAGAGCAGATCCACCAGCCCCTGGTTGCACAGGCAGATATCCCTGATACCCACACTCCTCATCAATCCCTGTCTGCCAGGAAGGAGAGGAGTCCCAGCAACCCTTCAGCTGTGGCTCATCCTTCCCAGCTTTCAGCACATCCTGCCACGTGCTAGGAACAGGGGCCTGGACAGGCACCAACCATTTGTACTTCCCCATTTCCCAGGGTGGCACAGCCCTTGACGTGCTGTGGTCTTGGTGCCCTGTGAGCTTGGTGCCAGGTGCCATCAGTGCTTGCTGCCATCACTCCCTGGCTCTCCCCGTTTCTCTCCACTGGGTGGACATGGACATGGGGCAGGGGACACCTCAGTTCAGCATTGCTGGGGCACTTTTCCAGTTACTACTGTCACCTTCAGCTGTACCAGTGACAACTGAGTCAAGACAGTTCATGGGTTCTTTGTAGGAGCTGGGGAGATTCCTCATGGAAAGGGGGGCCAGGCATTGGAATGGGTTGCCCAGGGCAGGGGTGGAGTCATGGTCCCTGAGGGGATTAAACAGATGTGTGGATGTGGGACTTGAGGGCATGGGTCACTGATGGGTTCAGCAGCACTGGGTGATGGTTGGACTCAATGACCTTACAGGGCTTTTCCAATCCTAATGATTCCTAATGATTCCATGATTCTGTGAGATTTTTTGGTAAGAGCTGCCCAGTCATGTCCCCACAGTGTTCAGCCTTCAGCTCTGTCTTCCCAGAGCCACCACCACGCTTCTGGAGCTCAGGAGCTGGGGCAAGGGCCTTCTGTCTGCCCCACCAGACCAAAGCAAACCAAAGCAAACCAAAGCAAACCAAAGCAAAGCAAAGCAAAGCAAACCAAACAAAAGCAAAGCAAAGCAAAGCAAAGCAAAGCAAACAAAAGCAAAGCAAAGCAAAGCAAAGCAAAGCAAAGCAAACCAAACCAAAGCAAAGCAAAGCAAAGCAAACCAAACCCAACAAAAGCAAAGCAAAGCAAAGCAAAGCAAAGCAAAGCAAAGCAAAGCAAAGCAAAGCAAAGCAAAGCAAAGCAAAGCAAAGCAAAGCAAAGCAAAGCAAAGCAAAGCAAAGCAAAGCAAAGCAAAGCAAAGCAAAGCAAAGCAAAGCAAAGCAAAGCAAAGCAAAGCAAAGCAAAGCAAAGCAAAGCAAAGCAAAGCAAAGCAAAGCAAAGCAAAGCAAAGCAAAGCAAAGCAAAGCAAAGCAAAGCAAAGCAAAGCAAAGCAAAGCAAAGCAAAGCAAAGCAAAGCAAAGCAAAGCAAAGCAAAGCAAAGCAAAGCAAAGCAAAGCAAAGCAAAGCAAAGCAAAGCAAAGCAAAGCAAAGCAAAGCAAAGCAAAGCAAAGCAAAGCAAAGCAAAGCAAAGCAAAGCAAAGCAAACCAAACCCAACAAAAGCAAAGCAAAGCAAAGCAAAGCAAAGCAAAGCAAACCAAAGCAAACCAAACCCAACCAAAGCAAAGCAAAGCAAAGCAAACCAAACCAAAGCAAAGCAAACCAAACCCAACAAAACCAAACCAAACCAACGCAAACCAAACCAAACCCAACCCAATCAAAGCCAACCAAACCAAACCAAACCCAACCAAACCAAACCAAATCAGCTCCCCCTTGCAGCACTACCCCAGGGAATCTGCACGAATGCAAGAGAGAAGAAGGACAGAATCACAAACCCACAGAATCACGGAAACTCCTGAGCTGGAAGAGACCCACAAGGCTCACTGAGTCCAACTCCTGGCCCTGTACAGGACACCCCTAGTACTCTCATGAAATGATTCACCTGCTGAGAGCTCTCCTGGGCCAGGGTGAGGAGCTGAGGTTTGGTGCTTGGCTGGAGCAGAGCGGAGTCCAGACAATGCCCCTGCTCAGACCCCAAGTGCCAAACCTGCCTCCAACTCCTGCTGACCTCCCCTGCACAGGAGAGCCAGGGACCATTAGCACCGGATGAATGGGAAGGAATTAAAATCAGCTTGAAGACAATCCCCAGGCCGGAGCAGAGGCAGAATTAACCAGCTTATTATTTTTATTTAATGCCCGCATTGTGCCCCCAGATGAATAATTGGTGTGTGGGGCTCTAGGCGCAGGGCTGTTATGAAGTTTAATTCATTAGTGCTTGTAAAGTGCCTCGAACTCGTGAGATGAAAGGTGTTCTCAGAGCGCCAGGAGCTGTTCCAGCTCCAGCACTGCGGATCTTTAATAAGGATATTGAACGACTCCTCTGAGCCAGCACATTGCATTTTAACTTCTTTATGGCTGTTTTTACAAGCAGGATCCTAGAGTGCTAAAAAAAAAAAAAGTTGAAAGAGAAAGCCCCATCACAGTGCACAGAGCTGGCTCTGCACAACCACAGACCAGGGTATGCCACCCTCAGCACTGCTCTGGGGAACAGTCCAGGGCTCTGTCCCCATCACCAGCCCCTCCATAGGGACTGGGGTCTGTGACAGCTCTGGGGATGTCACTGGATGGGTGCTGAGAGGGGCATGTGGGAAAGAAAGGACAGTCTGGAGAAAGCTGGGGGCTGGTTGCCTGGTTTGCCTGCAGGGTATGCAGGGGGCCTGGCCTGTACTCCATGTCCTGTGTTTGGCTGATGAAGGGGGAGGGGAGAGTGGGAGCCATCTGGCCATCCCTAAAACCCACCCATCCATCCATCCATCCATCCATCCATCCATCCATCCATCCATCCATCCATCCATCCATCCATCCATCCATCCACCCATCCATCATCTGTACAGCCAGACATGTGGGTGAGTGGAAGATTTGCATACAACCACAGAATGATTCATGGAAAGGACCTCAAAGCCCACCCAGTCCCACCCTCTGCCATGGGCAGGGACACCACCCAGGGTGCTTCCAGCCCCAATGTCCAGCCTGGCCTTGGGCACTGCCAGGGATCCAGGGGCAGCCCCAGCTTCTCTGGGCACCCTGTGCCAGGGCCTGACCACCCTCACAGGGAACAATTCCCTCCCAAAATCCCATCCTGACCCTGTCCTTTCTCAGAGAGAAGCCATTGCCTGTGTCCTGTTCCTCCAGACCCTTTGTCCCCAGTCCCTTTCCATCTCTCCTGGAGCCCCTTTAGGCTGGGAGGGGCCCTGGGGTTTCCTGGATCCTTTCCTTCCCTCCAGGTGAACACTCCCCACGGTTCCAGCCTGGCTTCTGACGATGTTTCCTGCCAGCCCCGTCTTTCCGCTCAGTGCAGCCACTCAGTTGGTGACAAAACCATTGCACTGAGCCCAGTTCTGCCAAGGCCAGGAACATGGATCCTTTGGAACACCTGCTTCTCCACCGTCCATCTTCCTGCAGCTATTGCTGCTCACTTATCTGGCAAGGAACCCTGGTTGTGAGTGCACAGAAAGCTCTTCCCTGCCTTAGCCAGGTGGGAAGAGCTTTCCTTGTCTGAAGTGCCACCTATGGCATCTCCAATTGCTGCTGCATTTCCCATGAGCTTGGAAAATAATTTTTTTTAAATGTCCCCCTGGGAGGAGAGCAAACAGCACCAATGAAGGATGCAGGATGTGGCCGATAAAGCAGCGACTTCCTCCCTTGATGGAAAAATGGATCCTCAGAAGTGAAGCCTGTGAACTCCTCACCCTTCTGCTCTTTTCTAATGCTGCTGCAACCAGCAAAACTCTCCAGTTTCCCTGGGAGCTGCATTCCCAGATGGTTCCATGCAGCACATGGAGTGCAGGGAGCATCTCATGCTTTGGAACACCGGGAACAAGCCATGGCCTTGCCCCTGTTCACAGGAGAGGAGGACACATTGTTTGCTTTAATTATCCCAAAGCCTCTTTACTTGGAGGAAAATAAAATATTTATCAGGGAATTGTGGCTCTGGCGAAGAAGATTATACTCAAATTAAATTTTTAGATGCCTGTAAAATTTAATTTACCTTAGTGCAGGGCAGTTCCTGTCTCTGATAATGAGAAGGGTTTCTCTGACCAGCCCTCGGCCTTCGGAGAGCTGTCCCTTCCAGCATTCCCAGTGCTGCCCAGGAGTCAGCTCAGCTGCAGCCCAACCTGGCAGCCCCTTCCCCATGTCCTGGAAGCTCAGAGAAATTGATCTGCGTGGAAGAAGATGGAGCTGCCCAGCCCAGCTCCACAGCCTACCCTCAGTTCCTCTCCCATCACCTAATGGATGGGGCAGGTTCTCAGGAGCCTCTGGAAGGAGCCTGCTCCTGGGACATGTCCCTGACTTCTCTGAGGCTTTTCATGGACACCTTTTGGCTCTCTTCTAGTCCCCATTCCCGACTGAAATCCTTTCTGTTCCCAAGCTTGAGCCTGGCTTGGCCCTGCCTTGGCAGTGTCCTTCATGCCCAGAGTGTCCAGGGTGATGTCCCTCCTGGGCAGAGGAGGCTTCTCCAGACATCTGGAAAACCCCACAGCTCGTGATAGGGTGCTGCGGTGCCACCATGGTGAGGGGACAGGCACAAGCACCCACAGACACCGTCCCTGATGGGAAGGGGCCCGGAGGCACAGATCAGGTTGTAATGACTGAACTGCTTGTTATCCCACACCAGCCTTGCAGAAAATCCCTTTCCCATATGTGTGGAGTGACATGCTCCAGCTCTTCACTCCTGGGAGTGATGCTTTATGTCCAGAAAAAGCCAAGGATGGTGAAACTGTACCAAAGGGAAGGAAAGCCACTGTCCCACTCGTGATGTTCCTGACAGCAGATCTGTTCCTCTGCTTTTCCAGGCTCCCCCCCCCCAAGGCTGCTGTGCCCTGCCAGCCTCAGCACTGGTTTAGCTGGGAATCCAGGTCTACAGGCTTCTGCTCCTTGCCCTCACACTGTGATTTTCCCATTGTTGCTGACAGCTTTGCCAGAGCTTGGGAAACAGGATTTCATTTTGCTTTTATCCCCAGAGCAGAAAGGCACAAGTGCCAGGGAAAGAAATCTGGAAAGACAACCTGGAAATCCAGAGGCATTCAGGTCTGGCATGGCAGGGATCACCCAGGAGCCTCACTGCCAAGTGAAATCCTACACTGAGATCAGAATCAGAAAGTTTGAAAACATATATCCTCTTCGTGCTGTCCGTGTGCTCCCAGCCCCACATGTGCTCCCCCAGCTCCTCTACTTTCCCAGCAGTTCAATGGTTTCCTTTTCCAGCCAGCCCCATCCATGCAGGTTTTTCATTTCCGGATTAATGTCCCCAACTCCAAAGGCTTCCCAAAGGCTTACACGGCCATCAAGGGGGTAACCCTTCCCTCTCTGGCAGGCAAGAACCTCCCCGGCATCACTGAGGGAATTTAAACAGAGACATCAAAGGCCCTGTCAAAGTCAGGGGAAGGCAGAGACGCTCCAAGTCCCAGCAGAGTCTCTCAGATTTAAAGACGATAAATTCTTCACAGATTTCTCCTTCAAGGAAAACGAGGATGGAAGCATGAGAGTTGCAGGGGTCCAAAGAGGCAGAGTGCAGCAGGAGTGAGGTGGGGCTGGGGACACAAAGGACAGCACCAAGTCTGTCCCCACAGACACCCCAGAGCCATGTCCCGCTTGGGAGGGGGCCCTGCTGGCCCCCAGGCTGAGGCATCCGTGGGGGCAGGCTGTGCTTGGTGTCCCCAAGGACAGCCAGGTCCTGCCCTGGGATCCCACCAGTCCCTGCATTCCCAGCGGCTCAGCCCCACCCTCCAATGACAAACACTCTCCAGCCCCTTCCAAATCCACATGTTCCCATTGGATCCATCAGCCCACGGGCTGAACATACAACACAAGGCTGTGGATCCATGGAGAGGCTGCCCAGATGGCGAGTCAATTTAGGGAATATAAATTCCCTAAATCCCCAGCCAGGCTGGGACTTGAGGCTGTTTTGACAGGGACACTTTGGAGCATCTCAGATGATTAGCATTTAATTGCCTCCAACCCTTTGCTAAACTGTCCAAGCTCCATGAGCTGCTCTCTGTGTGTCCCTCCTGTTCCCACCACTTTGGGCAGCTCAGGCCAGCCCAATCTGGCTCCAAGGGAGGCTGTACAGGGAGCTGCATGGTTAACCCAGCCTCTGCAACCCTCTCCTCCCCTTCAGGGGAGGCTCTTTATCTCCTCCCTTAGCAGGTGGAACACAAGGACATGCCAGGGATGACAGACAGTGACATAGTGGCATTTCAGGGGACCAAATACCAGAGACCCCTGATAGCTGCTGGGCGAGGAAAGGGATGGCAGAGATTGTGTGGGAGCCCAGGGCAAGGTGGGATGGGAGGATGGGGATGGCTATGGGGACCCAGGGCACTGCAGGGTGCTCAGTGCTGGGGTGGGGGGTGGTACCAAGGCTTTCCTCCGGGCTGGTGGTGAGTCCAGAGCTGCCCTTGCCAGACTGGGCAGGTGCTGGCAGGACCATGAGTGCTGGACATGACCACCCTGACCCTTGTCCAAGCCCTGGGACCTGGGGGGTGTGACAGGGGCTGAGTGTTAGTGAGCCATTCTTGCCTGCTGGGAGCTGGGGGGACCTTTGGAACAAGTCCTAGTCCCCAGAACCTGGGACTGGGACTCCTGAGCCCCCACTGGCTGGACCACACGTCCTCCCCTTGCCCGTGGCTGGCCTGTCTGTGTGATCCATGTCCAGCCCCACGCTGCCAGGGCTCAGGAATGCTGCTCACAGAGGGGCCTGGTGAGCCGTGGGGGTGAAAGGAGCCCTAAAGGGATGCCAAAGCATGGAGTGATCCTCCTCCATCCTGACCCCAGTAAGGGAAGGGTGAAGGGTGCTAAAGTGATCCCCCATAACTCTGCAGATCCTGCAGACAAGAGCTAAGAGACGCCTGAGCTCGTACGGAGCGGGAAGGGTCAGGAAAGATCAAGGAGTTATCAGGGAGAAGAAGAGAATCCTTCAGGAGGAGGGACAGGGACACAGTGGGTACAAACCCTCAGCTCATCCCCTTCTCCATAACACCACCCAAGCTCCCAGACAGTTCCCTGCTCCCCAGGAACAGATCTGGATGAACACCCTGCCTAGCAGAATACATGGACAAACCCCAGGAATTATGGATGCAACAATTACAGAAACCTCTTTTGGTTGATGGGAACGCCCCAATTTCTCCCAAGAGGTCACTCTGGTCACCACAGTAGTGGTGGGAGCTGGGATGTGTGCCAGGCAGGGAACTCTGCCAGCTCTGCTGTGGGCACCCTGCAAACACAGGGCACTCAGCTCTGCATCCAGTGGAAAACAGCAGCAGCAACTGCAGATGGAATCTATTTTTCCAGGGAAAGTAGGAATCAAGTGGAATGTGGCTGCTGTGTGAATGGGTTCACCCCCCAGGAAGCACTCACTGGGGCTCTGTGACCTCTGGCACACCATGGAGCTGGGTGATGTTCCTGTGCTTTCCCTCCTGCCACAGCCCCAAACTGGCAGCGTGGGTTGGAGTCTGGAGAAGGGAGTGCAGGGATTGAATCCCTGCTATCCCAGGGAGAGATCATGCATTTGAGGACACACCAAAGCACAGTTTGCCTCTTGGAGTCCTGTCTCCTACAAGATCTTCTCTTCTCCAAGTGCTTCCAAGCAAACTGTCCAGAGCTGTGGCTCCAGGATACCCCAAATCCCCCCTGGGTCACCGAGCCCAGGTGACACAAGGGAGACAGGCACAGGGAGGAGCCTCTGCTGTGGCCCTGGTACCAGACACTGTCTGGGGGATGCTGGCACATCCTGCTGGCAGCCCAGGTGAGGGACTACCCTAGAGCCACCTGGGGCTGCCTCAGGCTAGGAGGGCATCCTGGAAGATGCAGGTAGGAATTCCCGATGGCTGTGCACAAACATTGGCATTCAGGGTCCACACCAAGGCTCCCCAGCCAAGAAGGAGGACAGACCCCACACTCAGGCTCCACATCTTCCCTTCTCTGTCCCAGAGAAGTGGCAGGACATCAAGAAGGAGGTGAAGTCCCTGCAGAAGCTGTGACACCCCAACACCATTGAGTAATGGGGTGTCACCTGTGGACCACACAGCCTGGGTGAGCCTGACTCATAAGTATGGCATGGATGGGGAGTCAGGACCCATACATGGGGATCTAGGAGGTGTTTAGACACATAAATGGGTACTTGGGCCCCATAAATGAGGCTTGGGAGTTGTCTGTGTTCATAGATGGGGGTCGGGGAGTGCTGGGATCGAAAAGTAGGGACTTGAGGAGTGTTTGGATCCTTAGATGGGGGCTTGAACCTCACAGATGGGGGTCAGGGGTGCGTTGGGCACCACAGACTGGGTCTGAGTGTTTGGACCCATAGATGTGAGGTTAAGGGGGAACAAGGACACATAGATAGGGGTTGGGGGGCTCCATAGGTGTGGGACTGAGTGGTACAGGGGCCCATAGATGAGGGTTTAAGGGACACCATCACCCACAGATGTGGGGCAGAGGGGTTTCGTGACTCATATCTGGGGTCAGGGTGCACTTGGAGGGCACAAGAGCCATAGCCAGGCTTGGGGGCTGGTTTGGGGTGGGGCCTGGTAAAGGGCAGGGGCTGGTCCCAGGAATGGTGTGGGGCACTTGAGGCACATGTGGAGCAGGCAGAGATGTTCTCCCTGTCCAGCTGGTGATGGAGCACTGTCTGGGCTCGGCCCTTGAGGGTTAGTGACAGCGACGGAGCTGTGGGGTGTCCCACGGATTCCCCAGTTCCCCAGGAGCTGCTGCAGGAGGTGGACACTGAGCTGTGCACTGCTGGCTCCGTAGCAGCCACGGAGAGCTGGGAGCATCCGTGTGGGAACACGGAAATGTTGGCAGGTAAGAGCCCAGAACAATCCTTCACCGGACAAAACAGCTCCTAATCCTATTTTTATGCCATGGTAGGAGTGTGCTCTACAATTCCCAGGGAGGCTCTTACAGGGAGAGAGACATCAGGCATGGAAAAGGAAAAGGAGGCAGGGCTGGGGAGGATGAGTTACAGGCAGAGACTGAGAGAATTTAATTTGTATGGCCTAGAAAGCCAGCGCTGGAGGGGGAACAGGATAACACTGTATAAATATCTAAAGGCCAGTTGTGTGAGGAAAGGGAAAAAAAGTGACGCATGCAGCAGTCGTGGGAGGGACGTGATGGTCCGGAGCTGGGAACAGCTTCCCCAGGGAGCAGCGGGCTGGAGCAGCCTGGTGGGCAGGAGCAGGGAGGGTGCCAGAGCCTGCGGGGGGGGCTCCAGGGCAGGAGCAGGAAGGAGCAGCCTGGCACGAGCAGTTGGTGGCCCTGACACAGCTGGGAGGCTGTGGTGGCACTGTCCCCACAGCCCTCAACAGTGACCAGCGGTGACCAGCAGTAACCAGAGGTGACCAGACCTCTGGGGTGCTGTTCCTGCTGGCTCAGCACAGAGCTCCAGGTGCCCTGGCAGAGCCTGACCTCTCCATTCCCTCTGCCACCACAACTTCCCAAAGAATGGAATCATTAAGGTTGGAGAAGCCCTGCGAGGTCATTGAATTCAACCCTTAATGCAGAACTGCCAAGGCCACCACTAACCCACTTCCCCAGGTGCCACATCCACACGTTTTATGAACACTTCCAGGGATGGTGATTCCGCCACTGCCCTGGGCAGCTTGTGCCAGTGCCTTACTGTGAAAAAAAAATTCCCCAATATCCAATCCAAACCTTCCCTGGCACAACCTGAGGACTAAGGCATTGAAAACCCAAATCCCTTCTAGCAGAGAAATTCCCTGCAGAATTCCAGCCTGAGGCTGACCTTGGCCATGAGGAACCTGCCCAGGCTGGTTTTGGGTGTCCTTGGAGCACAAGCCCCCCGTCTGGGCTGTGTGGGATGAGCAGAAACCACAGCAGTGCCAGAAAGGAGCACGCTCCCATCCCTGTCCCTTCTCCTGGCTCTTCCCTGAAAATTCGAGCTGCTTTTTACAATCACATTTGCTTTTTCTTCTTCTTAAAAAAAAAAAAAAAAAAGGCTTTTTTCTCTGCCGTTGCCATGTGCAAACCCACACAAACACCAGGAAAAGCCGGCGCCGGCTCCGCAGAGCCCATGCCCGCAGAGCCCCTGTCACACAGGCAGAGCCGGAAAACAGGAGAAAAATAGATTTTCCCTTCAGCCCTTCCAGACACATGACTGAGACTTATTATAGCAATAACAGGCACAGGGGGTTCGCAGAGGCTGTCCCTGTGTGTTCCTCCCCTCGCTGATGAGCCACTTCCCTCCCCAGTGAAAGTGGGGCAGGTTCTGTGCCAGCTGCCCCCAGAGCACAGCAGAAGGATTCCCAGGGGAAGGGATCCCTCAGACTGGGGCTCCAGTGGGAAGTAAGCCATGGAGCAGAGCTCCAGCAGGAGATAGTGCTCCTGAGGAGGATGGTGGGGGTTGTTCAGCTTGAAGAGGGGAAGGATCCAGGGAGACCTCAGAGCCCCTCCTAGTGCCTAAAGGGAAAGAGAGCTCCAGGAGAACTGTAGAGGGATTTTGGACAAGGGCCTGGAATGACAGGACACAGGGAATGGCTCCCCACTGCCAGAGGGCAGGGATGGTTGGGAAATTGGGAAAGAATTGTTCCCTGTGAGGGTGGACAGGTCCTGGCACAGGGTGCCCAGAGAAGCTATGACTGCCCCTGGATCCCTGGAAACGTTCAAGGCTAGTCCGGATGGAGCTTGGAGCAACCTGAGACAGCAGAACGTGTCCCTGGCCATGTTAGGGGGTGGGACTGGATGAGCTTTAAGGTCCCTTCCAACCCAAGCCATTTTAGGGTTTACCTAGAATTCACAGCTGTTTACCTGGCTCTGAGCCTGGCATGTGTTCCTGACCCCCTAGTTTACAACAATACAGTACCAACCACAGAATTTTTGTGCTGGTGCTGGCAGCTCTTTCCCCTCCTCCTCCTCTTCCTCTTTCTCCTCCTCCTCCATCCCCATGCCCCACCCCAGCACTGGGGGACCATGGCCACACACCACCAGAGGCAGGAGCTGCAGCAGATCAGCCTTTGGGATGATCATCCTCATATCCACTTATCTCCAAAGGTTTTAAAGCATGAGCATGTCTGGATATGCACATTTCTGAGTGCATCTGTAATTACCCAAGTTCCTGGGGGGAGGGAGACTGGTGCTGCTGACACTGGAACTCCTGCCCAGCCAGCTGTGGATCGTCATGGGAACCCCATCTGTCACTCACTTCTTCCCAGGCCTGTTAAATAACCCACTGGTGTGTGTGCCTACCCCGGATTTTGCTCTCCCCTCCACTTGGATGACAATGTACCCCCACAGAGCAGCCGGGGCTGGCTCCTTTTCCAGCAGCCAAGGAAGCATCCCAGTGCCTGGGCACGGCAGACAGCTCAGAGCCCGCTGCTAAAGAGAACAACAGTGACAACAAAAGGACACAGAGCAGGTGTCACTCCACATTCAATCCTGACAGATCCATTCCACTGGAGTGCTGGGAGTGCAGCTGGGAAGGTCTGTCTGTGTGCCGGGGTTTCCTCGGGGCCCATGGCCCCAGGATTCAGAGCTGTGCCCAACACTGCCCTCGCCGGGCTCCTGGGGACAGAGCCAGGGCAGCACTCGCTGGGCACCACAGAACTGCCGGATCCCAGAATGGTTTGGGTGGGAAGGGACCTTAAAAATCACCCAGTTCCACCCACTGCCATGATCAGGGACACCTTTCATTCCGAGCCCCATCCAAGCTGGCCACGAACACTTCCAGGGATCCAGGAATCCTCTCTGGGCAGCCTGTGACAGGGCCCCACCAGCTGAGTACAGCTCCTGCCCAGCCCTGGGCACACAGCCCTGCTCAGCACATCCCTGCAGGGCTGGTGTGAGGCCGCAGACCTGACTGTGGAGGCTCTTCCAAGGTCACTGCAGAGGATGTAGGGGTGTGGGAAAATGAAGTACCAGAGTCTGATCCACCGACAGAAGTCAGCTGGACCCACAGTGGTTTTTTCGGTTGCACATGAAGGGCTTCACCACCTCATTCCCAGAGCCAGTTTATTCAGAGTCCCTCACTATGGAGCAAGGCTGGAAGAGCTGGGGAAGAGAAGGATCCAGAGGACCTCAGAGCCCCTTCCAGTGCCCAAAGGAGCTCCAGGAGAGCTGGAGAGGGACTGAAGACAAAGGGGCTGCAAGGACAGGACACAGGAAATGGCTTCCTATTGCCAGAGGGCAGGGTTAGATGGAATACTGGGAAGGAATATTCCCTGTGAGGGTGGGGACGCCTTGGCACAGGTTGCCCAGAGTAGCTGTGGCTGCCCCTGGATCCCTGGAAGGTTGGACAAGGCTTGGAGCAGCCTGGGACAGTGGGAGGTGTCCCTGCCCATGGTAGGGGGTGGAACTGCATCAGCTTTAATGCCCCTTCCAACCCAAGCCATTTGGGGATTCCAGAATTCCCTGATTCTCCACTTTCCTTTATCACTCCTCCACAACTTTAACTCCTTCAGCCAACCTGAAAAAAGAGGGGAGCTAGTCACCACCAGGACTGCAGCCCCCTGAGCTGTCCCCGGGGCTGTGGGTATGTCTGCTGCTCCCCCAGGGCAGCCGTGCCAGATGGGGCTGGTGGCACTGGGACACCCCCAGGGTCCTGGAGGTGTGTGTGTGCTCAGGGATGTCCCCCTACACAGGGGTGATGCAGGACAAAGGCATCAGCCCCAAGAAGCCCTTCCAAGGGGGCTTTTCTCCAGGGCAGCTGCCCAGGCTTCCCCAGCAGACATCAGCCCAGAGGAGCAGCCTTGGCTCTTCCAGAGCTGGGGCTGCAGCTGAATCCCTGCCCAGATGCCTCCTGGATCAGGAGTGATTTATCCTGGTCCCAAGCCTGTCCTGAGGCACAAGCAAAGCCCTTTGGTGTGCCTGGCAGAGGCTCCTTGGCCAAGGACACGCTCAAATGGCCAAGAATCCTCACATTCCAGCCCAGACTGGCTTTGGTTCCTGGCAGGGATTCAGCTGCAGCCCCAGCCCTGGAGGAGCCTTCCCAGCATTTGCTGGGATCCCCTGCACAGAGCACCCCAGGGTGCTGGGGGGGTGGTGCTGGTCCGTGCTGAGGTGCTCCTGGGCTGTGGGATGGGGTCAGGGCACTGCTGGGACTGTTTCTGTGCCAGCACATCCCACACCCCTTGTCACTGCAGAGTAATGGCAAAGAAAGGAGCTCCCGGAGAAATCCAGGCACAGAACTCTGTGTCAGCCTGGCCTGCTCATGGGAGTGAGCCCCAAGGGTCTGGGCTGGGCCAGGATGGACCCAGTCCTGCAGCAGGTGCTGGACTGGAACCATGGAAGAAGCTCTAGCCCTTCCCTGCAATGAAGGATCCAGCCTTTGTCACCCTCAGGTGACAAGGAGGAGCCCTTCCGGGGGGAACCTTCTCCAGGGCAGGGCTGCCCCACTCGCAGCCCCTGCCAAGACCAGAAGTGCTGCTCCCAGTCCAGCACGTCACCCATCCCAGGGGCTGCCAGACACTGAACAGGGGGAGCAGCCTGTCCCCAGCCTGTCCCTGCACCCCAGTGCCCAGCCTGGGCAGAGGAGACATCAGCTTCCACCTCCTACCTGGGGCCAGAGGGATCTGCTCTGTTCCTACCCTATTGTCTTTCCCTGGCTGTGCCCGCAGCCCCAGGACCCTCTGCCATGCCATGTCCCTGGTCCCCAAGGCCAGGCCCTGCTGCTCCAGAGCTGGAGGTGAGCAGTGAGGGTGGGCAAAGAGCCCAGGCCAGGAGGGGCTGTTTGAACAGCTAATTAGATCCCAGGAAACCTCCTGCACTGTGAAGCTCCAGCCCTGCCACCCCCTCAAGACATTGTCCATGCCTGGATTGCTGCCTGATTCCCATCTGCATAATTCACCCTAATCCTTCGGAGTGGCTGTGCCGGGGCTCAGCTCACGGCTCACTGGGTTTGATCCCCACTCCAGCGGCGTGAACGAGGCCAATGGCACAGGGCAGGGACACATGGATGGCTCCCAGGCACGGATTCCCCTTCATCCCACCATATGTTTCCAACCTGCTCTCCTCTTCCACCCTCACCCCAGTGCAGCACTGGGGGACACCGAAACCCACGGGAGGAAGAGAAGGGGAGGAAGGCTGTCCCCTGGGGTGGCTGGGCTCACAGCCCTTTGTCCCCTCGGGTCCCAGCTGCGGCCAGGGCAGGATTTGGCGGGGCTGAGTGGCCAGAAGGAAGCTGGGATTTTGGATGAGGGGAGGGGGACAGCTCCTGCTCAGAGATGTGGCACCTGGTGTCACCTCCAGGGACAGCCCATGTACCCTGACCCAGCACACGGGGACAGGTGGACAAGGACACCAGACACAGCCCCTCCAAACAGCCCACAGGCCTGGAGCCGCCCCTCCTGCAGGATGCGGACAGGAGCCACCCCTTGCTGTCACATCTGTGGGATGGGGACAGTCCTGCTCAGGTCCCCAAAAGGCAGGATGGAGCAGCCCCTCCTTCCTGCACCTTTTCCCGGGCGGGCAGGCAGCTGGAGCTGGGCACTAAGCCCCCAGCACAGCTGGGGCAGCGCCGCCATCCCCACACCGCTCCCACTCCTTCGGGCAGCGCCCCAGCCCTCTGGCTCTGTGATGGAAGAATAGAGAGACCCTAAATGCCCCCCAGAGGCCTCTCCACAGCCTGCCAGCCCTGGCTGTTGGGCAGGAGGAGGCAGAAGAGGTTTCAAAGAGGTTTCTGGAGAGCCCAGAGCCCGGAGCAGGACAGAGCCCTGGCTTGGATGAGCCTAAGGATTCACAGCTCCCTGTGCCTCCATGCTGTGCCTCAGGAGAGCCAGGCACAGCCACCACCTGTGTAGGGAGAGTTCATGCTGTGGGTCAGGCAATTACTACATAGACTCCATCCATCAGAAGGCTAAATATGATAATTTATTAAGTTCTGTATAAAGAGCAGAGAGCAATATATGCAGGCAGACAGACAGGCAGGCAGGCAGCAGGTGCAGACAGCACCGACAGCAGTGGGTCTGTTCAAAACATCCAAGGTACATCAATAAGACACCTAACGTACATTGGCTAACTTCTGTAAACATCCCTATTGCTATGGACAATTTCTCCCCAATTCTCAAAACATCCTAGAGCCAAGTCTGGCTTATGTGGCAACAGCCACCCTAAAACCTCCTCAGCTTGAGGGGCTGCTGGAAAGGTCCTGAGCCACCAGCCAGGCTCCCAGTCTCTTGTTTCCCCCAGTCCCTGAAGCCTGTGCCCGTGGGAAGCAGACCCTGCCGTGGCCCCTTGGGGATCTGCAAGCACTCAAAGGTGCTCTGCAGAGGCACTCAGAGCCCAAATTAGCCACACTGGGCTCAATCTGAGATTCTGACAGTGGATGCCAAATTTATTTCCAAACGCACTGTGGAAATGTCAGCGTGCTGGTCGGAAAAGAATCGGGTACATGCTCCCTTTTAAATAGCACCAAGCATATGGGAGGAGGATGATTAGATTGCTTCCAAGCTGCCAAATTTCTTTGCTGCAGCTAAAAATCTTCTCCAAAATGTCCCAGCCCACAGTGTTTCTCAGCACTGAAGTCTGTGCCGACACTTTGCCATTGACAGTTGTGCTCTGAGCAAGAAAACACAGCCCTCCCGTGCAGTCCCAGGGGGCCCCAGCTCTCCCAGGCTCAGGGGGGAGGGGGTGCTTTTGCCTCCTCTCAGAAGCTGGAGAAATTCCTCCCCTTCTGCCACCCTTAGGGAGGGAGCAGAGTTCCCTGTGTAGAATCAGAATATTTTAGGGAGGGATCTTAAATTCACCTAGTTCCAGCTCATCTAGTTCCAGCCCCTGCCACGTACATCCAGTACAGAGGGCCAAAAGCAGCCCAGCAGCTGCTGGCAAGCCAGGAGAGCGGGGAAAGCTCCTTTCTCTCCCTGGGCTTCCATGGAAAGGTGTCCTGCAGTGTCTCCAGCAGCTGGGACCCCAGCACTCCTAGCACAGGTCCCTCACAGCTCCCACTCTGGCTTGGCCAGGTAAGAGCACAGATGACAGCTTGGAGATGACAGCTTGAGTGCATCCCTCCCTGCCCAGGAGTGGAGTTCAGGCCTCGTGTTCAGTGGGGAGTGGGGGGAACTGAGGAGGAGATGAGGATGTGCTCTGGGCTCCTTGCTCGATGCTGCAGAAGGGATGAATGTCCTGCCTAGGTCAGCACCCAGAGCCCAGAAATTCCACGGCACTCCCCAGAGATCACCCTGCATCCACCTTCAGTTTAGGGGCACACCCAGAGCCCAGCAATGCCACGGCATTCCCTACAGATCCACCCTCGGTTCAGGGGGAAGCAATGGAGGTCACCACAGCCCCCCTTCCCCAGGATCAGCAGCCCGAAGCACCGCGATGCCCCTCATCCTAGCCTCAGGAAAGGGGTGACCTTGGGATCACCCAAACCTTCCCTGCCCCGTGGGGGTACAGAGGAGGGCACAAGCAGCTGCTCTGGGCCAGGCAGGGGGGTCCTTCTCCCCACGGCTGACAATGAAGCTTCTGCAGGGAGCAGACCGTTGTGGCCTTCCCAGGATAGTATATGACCAGTGCTGGTTTCCAAATCCAGCCTGTGGGAATTCCTCCCAGTTCTGTGTGGAATTCCTGGTCCTCTCAGGACCAGACACACACTGTCCATCCATATCCAAGCTCCACCCTTTCTCCTAGCAAGACCTGAGGGGGACCCAGAGCCATGTCCTGCCTTTGGATGTGGGACTGATCTGCACCCCAGGACACCATTTCCTCCTGCCAAACACCCACCCACTGATCACACAGGGAGCTGCTGGATCACAGACCTCAAATTCTCCCTGTCCTACACCTGCACTGCCTCCCCATAGTGCTCTCCATGCCTAGAACTCCAAGAAATACACACACTGATGCCAGCCCTGCCAGCCACCCTGTCCTTGCTCAGCGGGCTGAGGGAATCCAGTGCTGGAAGGAGGCAGAACTTCCAGAACTCCTCCAGAACCTCCTTCCAGGACCAAACCAGTGGGGAGCAGAGGAGCAGAACATCTCCTCCACAGAGCAGAGCTCTGTCCTCAGGGCACAGTGCCCAGAAGGTCTCAATGATCCCACCTGGAAGGATGAGGGTGCCAGAGCCAGGCATGGCCCAGGACACGCCACGGGCAGGAGCAGGAGTGTGAAGCCCCGGCTGTGGGAGCACAGCTGCTCCCAGCTCCGCTCCCTGCCCACACGCTGCCATGTGGCGGGTGGGAGGTTTTTCTCTGCATTGCAAATCCCTTCTTGTATGAGTGCTGCAGTGCTGCTTGGAAGGAAAACAACCCCTCTGGAGCGAGCCCAGGGGTCCAGAGCAGCACTGGCACCTCCTTCTGCCCCAGGCAGGCCTTGGTTCCGTTCCCAGGGTGCCCAACTCGGGAGATAAAGCCAAAGCTTCCCTGGCAGGCAGCCTGGCTGGGAGCAGCACCAGCCATTCCCATTTCCCTGTGCTTGTCTCTGGCACAGACAGCACCAGCTGAGCTCTCCCTCCAGACCTGGGAAGTGGGAGGAGGAGGAGAAGGCAAAGGGAAGGAGGCTCCCTGGTCTGTGGCAGCTGACTGGAAGCAGGACAAGGGCTTTGGAAAGGAGGGGGGAGCATCCCTGGGAGCACGGGCCAGGGGCCGCGGGGGTGTCTGGGACAAGGGGATGTGGATCCAGGACTGGGGGAGGCCGGACTGGGGGTCGGGGGATCCGTTCCATTTTGGCATCTGCTGTTGGGCAGCTGCTCACCTGCGGCAGGGCAGGGTCTGTGCTGAGCCCAGGAGCAGGGTTGCCCTTCCCCAGAGCTGGGATTTCATGCTGGAAGCTGTCCACTGCCAATCCCAGCCTGTTGATGCATCCCCACACCGCCAGCCCCTGGCAGCTTGTTCTCCTCCCAGACACATGGCGCTACTGGGATGGGGAGACCTTCCCAGAATCCACAGAAAAACAACCCCCATGTCTGCTAGAGCAGGAGATGCCCCATAACCAGGGTTGTGGGAGACACCTGAATGTTTGGCACAACTCTCCAGGAAGACAGAGACTAGATTTGTGGTCCACAGGGACCGGTGGAGGGAGGAATCCAGGGAGAGCATCCTAGGGTCCTTTCTAGAGGAAAAGTCTTCGGGGGTTCAGCTCAGGGCAGGAGCACTGTGGAGCCCAGATTCAGTAAATGCAGTGGAGGCCATCCAGAGGAGATCTGCCCCTAAAATCCATGGCTCTTCCTGCTCTGGGCACTGGGACACTGAGCAAAAGGGATGCAGGGAGGGAGGGGGGTGTGCCTCTCACAAGGGACAGAAAATTCCTGTAGGCTTGGCCCAGCCCACCTGTTCCTAGTGGGAAGGGTCATGCTGATGAGAGCCAAGAAGGGGGAAGAATAAAATGTCAAACCCTAAAAACAAGGCACAGCAACCCCTGGTAGCAGAGCTGTGTCTGGGACAGGGTCCTGGGGGAGGATTCCAGGCACCAAAGCTCTTGGGAAGAAGCCCTGAAGGATGTGTGGGGTCGGGATCCACAGGTGACCCTATGGTTCTGGCTCTGCCCCATCTTCCCACCACAGCATCCACCAGTTCACCTCTCTGGATTCAGGCAGCTCTTTAGAACAATCCTTCCATGCATCCATCATCCCACCATCCATCCACGCATCCATCATCCATCCCTGCCTGCCTCTGTCCACCAGCCATCCCTCTGTCCACAGTTTCCTCTTTTATCTCCACACAGCCCAAATCTGTTGCCTGTCTGGGTTGCTGCTTATCCCATGAATCTCCATTTATCCACTCCAGTGTGCCTGGGGGTTTCTCCCCAGGGAAGAAGGTGTGTGACTCCTGCTTTGGGTTCAGCCAGAAGATGGACCTGCAGTGCTTTGCTAGGATAGACACTGCTCTGGAAACGTGGCCCAGGACAACAGACACCAACCCTTAACATCAATTCTTGGCCTTGTCAGGTCTGCAAACCAGGAAATGCCACCAAGCTCACACAGGGCCATCGCAGTGGCACAGGCAGGGCAGGAGCATATTTCATGCACAGAGCCTTGGCCTGGCCCTTGAGCAACACCAGCAAAGACATCTCCAGGGCCCTTGTGCTCCCTCAGCCCCAGTGGAGAGGGATCACCGCTCTCCTGGTCAGGAGCAACAGGAGAGGCTGAAAGGCACTGAGGAGAGAGGCTGGGCACACACATGCTGGAGGCATACGTTGAATTATTTTCCTCACCCTTTCCTAACAGGATAGAGAAAGGAAAAAAAAAAAAAGGGGAAAAAAAAAAGCAAAATAAAGCAACCAAACAACTCCAATTTCTCTCTTAATGAATAAATGAAACGCATCCCAAGAGGCAATTAAGCGCTTCGAACCAAACATGTGTCATACACATTAAAAAAAACCCCAAAAACCCAGAGAGAAATCCAGCAGCTGCAGTAAAGGGAAGGAGGCAGCTGATGACTGCTGGGGGGCAGGGAACTGGGGCTGCTGCTCCCACTGTGCTGTTTGGGTCCCCAGGGGAGGGACCCATCAATGAGGTGTGGGGACCCCCCCAATACTCAGAGGTTTCTCCCACCCTAAGGACGTCTGCCCTGTGAACAATGGTACCTTTGTGCCCCATGGGGACTGGGTCCATTTGCTCTCAGGTCTTCCTTCCCAAATCCAAAAGCAAGTTTTGTCTCACCCTCCCTACTGACGTCCCGTCCAGGGAACACCCAAACCCTCCGGACCTCCTGACCTTTGTCCCTGTCCCTGTCCCTGGTGCTGCCTGGAGTGTGGCTGTGGCTCAGCCTTCTCCAGGCACTGCCCAGCTGACATGGGTGGCCTTTGCTGCTGGGAGGAGGAGGAGGAGAACTGAGGAAGGGCTTCCTTGCAGTAAGAGGGGCAGTGATTGGGCTGGGCAGGACCTGAATCTTCACCCCATGGGTGGATGTCTGACCTTCATCCTCATCCCCAAATCTCCACATCCCTGCACCACTGCCAGAGCCTTGATGTTGGGAGAGCCCTCCAGAATACAGCCTGCAGAGCCTCTTCTTCCAGAATGGCCCCAAAAGGCTACAAAGACCCCCTTTTATTGACCCAAAGGGGGGCAAAAAGATCAGCGTGGCTAAAAACCCCTAGGGATTTTCCTGAGACACAACTCACAGCAGTAAATGCAGTGAGGAAGTCCTGTGCTGTGAGGGCCCTGAGCTCCCAACACTCTGAGCTCTTTGGAGAAGCTGTGTTTTACTTCTGGGTGCTGGCACAGCAGTACAGGGCACCACACAGCAGCCTCTGTACCACTCCCACCCCTCGGGGTCCCACAGCTGCTGACAGGCTGGGAAGGACAAAGCCTTGACACGCTTTGGATGCCTGCTGGGTTTTCTGACCATGCTCTCTCTGTGGAGAGAGCCTCTCCCTGTGGGAGGTCCAGTCCAGACTCTTTGAGTGTTAGGGTTTGCTGGGCTGATGGAGCTGGTGCCATGTTCTGGAACACACCAGGAAATCTTTCCTGATGCAGGAAAGCCATGGGATTTATTCCTCTGTAGGTCTGCCGTGTCTGTTCACCCTGCCTGCTGCTTTCAGAAAATGTCCCTTCCCCACGGACCAGCAGCTGCAAAAACGCTGCCCAAATCCAGAGCCCTGCCCTTCACACAGCTTTCCTGAGGGAGGAATACAGGAACACAATTCCTGTGGGGTCACAAGTTTCCAGCAGGATCCTCCTTCTCTGCCTTGTCAGAGTGGTCCAGCCTCAGCATCCTGCTCATGCCCACCCTGTCCACAGCGAGCCCAGACCTCAGGGAGCACATCACAAGCTGAGGGTACAGAGCACAGAGCAAAGCTCTGCAGAGCAGAGCAAAGCAGGGGCAGCCCCATGGATCCCAGGGAGCTCATGCCTCGGGGCTGTGGCTCTGCTCCCCACCTGGATGGTGGCTGGTGCTCCCTGTGGGCTCTGCCTACCCCCACTGCTCCTGGGCTTTGGTATTGCTCACAGCCCTCCCTGCCCCAGGGACACCTTTACCAGTGTCCTCCAGCATCCACAGCAGTGTCCCGCAGTGTCCATGGCAGTGTCCTCCAGCCACCCTCTGTCCCCAAGCCAGAGCACTGCCAACACCTCACACCAAACAGCCCTGTGCCCCTGCCCTGGCAGCAGCGCCTCTGCTGCCACCCTGGGCAAAGAACAGCACCCCACGAGAGTGCTGTTCTCACACAATCCCCAGCATCCCCAGCCTCCTCGTGCCACTCACCCAAGGAACCCCCGGAGCCACACCACAGTGTCCCCGCCGAAGTCCTGCCCCGAGCACTCACAGTCTGGACGCGGCTCTCCCAGGTGGCACGGCTCTCCCAGGTGGCACAGCTGCTGCAGGACGCTGCCGTCATCCGCGGGCTGGGGGATGCTGGTGGCCCATGTGCCGGCTGTGGCAGAGCCGGCTGGCAGCTCAGTGACCGCACTCACCAGGGGCCTCGGGCTGAGGAGGGACAACACACACGTGAGCCCAGGCAGCTGTGGATGCACCCCAGCGTCTTCCCTGGCTCAGAGCAGAGAATTGTTACGGTTGGAAAAGACCTTTCGGATCACTGAATCAACCCAGCACTGCCACCATGTTCATCACCAGTCCCTGTCCCCAGGTGCCACGGCCACACTTTTTTTGAACACTTCCAGGGATGGTGACTCCACTGCTGCCCTGGGCAGCTTGTGTCAGTGCCTGACCACCTTTTCTATGAATAAATTTTTCTTAATATCCCAGCCTAAACCTCCCCTGGCACAGCTTGAGGCCATTTCATCTCATCCTGTCCCTGTCCCCTGGGAGCAGAGCCTGACTCCCACCTGGCTGCACCCTCCTGTCAGGAAGCTGTGGAGAGCCAGAAGATTCCCCCTGAGTGGAGGCTTCCTTTTCTCCAGGCTGAAGCTCTCAGCTACTTCTGGTAGGTCCAGCCCCTTTCCCCAGCCCCATTCCCTTCTCTGGACACGCTCCAGCCCCTCAATGTCTTTCTGGTTGTGAGTGGCCCAAACCAACCTGGGACTCCACAGAGCTGCTCTCACAGCACTTTGAGGAGAAATGGGGGTCCAAGGCTTGAGAAGAGCCAGAGATGCCACCAAGAAGGGCAGGGCACCTCCCCGCTGCTCTCTGCCAGCCTGGGTGCTGCAGCAGCGACAGGCACATCTGTCCTCCCCGTGCACTTCCCAAAGAGCAGCTTACACCCGGATCAGATTAGGGGAAGAAAACTGCATTGCAATAAATCCAGGGAGGGAACTGGCTGCCAGGGCTTTAATCTGAGAGGAGCCTTCAAGATAAGAGCATTAAGAGGGGATGAAGCAGCCTTGGTGCAGGGATGGTCCGAGCTGGTCCCTTGTCTGGGATTTGGCAGAAGGAGACGGCTGTGCTGTGCCCTGGCACATGGGAGCAGCTCCACAACCCTGTCACACCTGAGCAGGCTCTCCATGGCTGAAGGACAGGGGAAGCTCCAAGCAGGACAGGGCACAGCACACAGAGCATCATTCTAAATACCAGGAGACTGGAATTCCAAGTGGGAAGGACAGCACAGTGCTCATCGGGACATCTCAGAGCAGGGTGGGATCTGTCCCACAGCCCCTCCTCCCAGCGAGGGGGCCCAGCACCTTCCAGATCTGAGTGCACTTCAGCCCTCAAGCAGCCACTGGATTTTCTTCTCTGGGAAATCCCTCTCTGGGATGTGGGCCAGGAGGCACAGTGCACTTCACAGGGCTCTGCTCCTCCCTCAGAGCCTCAAATTCCTGAGAGCCATCCTCACCTGAGTGACCTCTAGCCCAGCTCATGCCCCAGGGATGGGACAGCAGATGCTGCAGCAAGGCAGGAAGAAGCTGCCTGCCTCTCCTGCTTGCTCCTCTGGGAGAGGCAGGCACCTTTCCTGCCTCGTGTCTCTGTGGAGAGAATCCCCACAGCAGCAGTGAGGGAGAGGGAAGGAGAAGCGTTCACCTGCATCCTTGGGGAAGGCTGAGAGCAGCCGCCTGCTCCCACACCTGGAGGAGCCACCCGGCATGTGGTCAGTGGGGACAGCTCGAGGGGAAGGGCCCTCCTGGCCTGGCCAGGGTTGGACACCACTGGGGGCCGGTGATGGGGGGACAGTGGCTGGGGTGGACCCTCCTGTGCTCCGCCAGCTCAGCTAGAGATGGATGGAACCAGCTCTGCAGCCTGGTGTAAGTAATTGAGGGAAGAACATTTGTAAGGCAGGAGACAGCTGGATTAAAAAGGTGAAGCCCAAAAAGCAAATGAAAAGAGAATCACTGATGATGGATGGGAAAGCAGTGCCTGAGTCCAGCTTTTCCCAGGCTGCACTGGTGAGCAGCAACAAGGCAAGGTGAGCTGAGATCAAACCACAGAAAGAACCTGGGCAGCCGTGGGGGCTTGGAATCACAGATAAATAAAAGTTGGAAAATCCCTCTAAGATCATTGAATCTAACTCTTAACCCAGCACTGCCAAGCCCAACACTAAGCCATGTCCCCAAGTACCACATCCACATATTTTTTGAACACTTTCCAGAGATGACGACTCCACCACTGCCCTGGGCAGCCTGTGCCAGCGCTTGACCACCCTTTCCATTAAGAATTTTTCCATAATATCCAATCTAAACCTCCCCTGGCACAATTTGAGGCTGCTTCCTCTCATCCTGTCCCTGTTCTCAGGGAGCAGAGCCTGACTCCCACCTGGCTGCCTCCTCCTGTCAGGGAGTTGTGCAGAGCCAGAAGTTCCCCTTGAGCCTCCTTTACTCTAGGCTGAGCCCCCCCCAGCTCCTGGGACTTTCCCAGGCTCCATCCCCTCCCCTGATTCAGAGGCTGTGCTTGTGGAGAGGTGCCCAGGTGACACTGCTGCCACCCCACACAGTCCCAGAGGTGCCTCTTCCCCTGCACTGCCAGGCCCTGGCCCTGCCCCCGTAGAGCTCCCCAAACATCTGGTGAATGTTCCTTGAGGACACCCCCCAGAGATGCCAGAAAGGTCATTACTTCAGTTTGCTTTGCTAATTGCTGCTGATTAGATTCTTCCTTGGCAAGGTGGGAAAGACATTTGGGTTGGAAAAAAGTAAATTGAGTTTGTAAGGCAGAAGAATTCCCAACTGCTCCATCTGCACGAGCGGCTGAGCAGACCCACCGCTCCCCAAAGCAGGGGCTGCTCCTCCAGGCAGCCTGGGCAGCGCCTTGGGATGGGTCCCAGAGCAGAGAAGCCAAGGTGAGCCCACCTGAGGAGGGTCAGACTTGTCACACCTGGAGCAGCAGAGCAGGACATCACAGTGCCACCATCCCACCATCCCTTCTGTGACTGTCCCCCTACCAGCCCCACCACGGCCGTCACTGGAGCCCATGAGGCCCAAAGTGCTGTGCCAACTTCTCTGCCTGGATGAGGCCACCACCAGGACACCTCCACACCCTCCCAGCCCAGGGACCATCTCCCCACACTCTGCTGCCTTTTCTTTCATGATCCAGGCATCTCCAACATGCTCCAACTCCTGTTCCCTCATCCCTGAAGCATCCCTGAAAGCTGAACGCCTTCCATACCAGCTGCCTCCCAGACTATTCCTTGCCAGCTCTAAAACTCAGCTGGCCCCAGCAGGTCACTATCCTACTTGGTTTCCTTAAAAAATCCGTTTGCTCCAGTGCCCTGGATACCCCACGTGCCCACAAGACCCCAAAGCATTCTCCAGGAGATTTCCCAGACTGATACCCACAAGCAGATTGATCCCAGTGGGCACTCTGGGGACAGTGGCACGAGGCTGGCCTTGGGCTGTCCCCACACACACTGTAAATGCCCCCACATGCTGCAGATCCCAGTGCTGTACAACATCAGCACCAAGACCTTCTCCAGTATGTCCAGTGAGCCCTACATCTGCCTGCAACTGGATATTGTGGGGCAAGAGGGGCAAGGCCTTGCCAGAGAGATCCCCGAGAGCCAAGAGAAGAGCCAGGGATGGCTCTCCCAAAGACCTTACTCACGGCCCCTCGATCCCCCACATGAAGACAAGGAGATGGAGCAGCCCAGGAGCCTCCATCTCCCAGGGATGGGGACAATGGCTATGGCAGTGCTCAGGCTTGCAGCATCATTCCCTGGAGAAACACCCTGGCACATCCCCAGCATGATCTGGGCAGTGAGATGCACACAACAGAGAAGCACCAGCCCCCACCCAGCCACGGAGGAAAGCTGCCAGGATCACCATGTCCAGGGTCTCTGAAACCACCCATGGAGCACTGAAAATCCCTGCTGGAATATTGATGATGGAGTCTTGTCACCAGTATACCGGTACAGCAGGACCAGTTTTGCCCAGCTTGGGACTGGTGCTGGCGTCTGAGTCACCAGCTGCCCCTGCCTGCAGTGCCAGGGCAGTGGGAGCCCCCTGGACCAGACTCCCCTTGGAACCTGACAGGTATTTAACCAGGAGAAGGTTCAGGGCACAACCAGCCCTGGACACCCTGGCAGCTCCAGCCCCAAGGGGCAGGATGGCTCCAAAGCTGAGGAGCAGCAATGCAGGGAATCACCAGGCAGAGACAGACCAGAGGCAGCTGAGGGGCAGCTCCACTTCTGCCACCACCATGGGACACTGCCACTGCTCAGGGACACTGCTACCACCATGGCACACTGCCACTGCTGAGGGACACTGCCACCACCATGGGACAGACACTGCCACTGCTGAGGGACACTGCCACCACCATGGCACACTGCCATTGCTGACGGACACTGCCATCGCTGAGGGACACTGCCATGGCCACAGGGTGCTGCCATCGCTGAGGGACACTGCCATGGCCAGAGGGTGCTGCCACTGTGGAGGGCGCTGCCATGGCTGCCTGCCTGGCCAGACTGTTCCCTCCATCTGCTGCCAGCCCCAGCGCCGCTGTTCTGCGTTTCTCAGTCAGATGAGATCGAATCTTCCCCTTTAAAGCAGCGAGGGCACTGAGCTGGAACAAACCCCACCTTGCAGGGATGCCAGGCAGGATGTGGGGACACCACGGGGATGCCCAGCCCAGCACCAGCTCCCACCCACACCTCCCACGGGCCCACGCACATCCCAGCACTCTGGGGGTGAAGGCCTGGGCATGGAGCGGTACCTCTGGAGTGGAGAGTCCCAGATGCAGGCGCGGCTCTGCTGTTTCCCTCCTTTCCTTGCCCATTTCCCATGCTGCTTGACCGTCTTTCCAGCTAATTACCCCCCGCTCCTGCGGGCATGAGCCACGTGGCAGCTGGCATCTGCACCGGCTCCCAGAAATGACCTTGGCTGCTCAGAGGACAGCAGGAGCCTTTCTGCCTCCCGGGCTTCCCCCGAGGCAGACAAGGATCCTCCAGCAGGAGGGATGAAGAGCACTGCCAGCCCTGCTGCGCTCTCCTGGCTCCGAGGCTACTCCACCAGGACCCCCCAGCACCGCCTCCCTGCAGAAACTCCCAGTTTCAGGCTTGGAAATCTTTCTTCCATGGTTTTCCGCCCTAGTTTTGTGGCAGCACAGCTCTGAGCCAGGTCTGTCTGCATCCCCATGCCAGCTGTGCCATGGAGAGCAGACTCAGCCCCAACACTCGGGCAGGAGGAGCAGGGGCTGGGTGTGGGGTCATTCAGGGAACAGCTGGGGGGTGGCATCACTGCCACTGTCACACCCTGTCTTCCCTGGAGAAGGGAAGACACACCCCTCAGGAGAGGTGGAGCAGAGAGGAGGGACACACAGAAGCTCTCTGGGATGGCAGCCCCTGGGAACACCTGAGGGAACAGCCCTGACCCCCATGGCAGGAGACTCCCCAGGATGGGAGGGAGCTGTCAGCTGGCACACGGCTGCCAAGCAGCAGCCTGGGGCTGGAGGCAGGGCTGGCTGGCACTGGAGAGGGACAGGGTTCAGCTGAGGTCATGGGCAGTGATGGGAATGAGCTGGGCATCCCCTCCTATGGCAGAGGAGGTGATGTAGGGACACCTCTGGCATCTTGCATCCTGCCTTGCTGGGAGGGAGGACAGACAGGACAGGCAGCAGGTAGGGCTGAGGGCTGGACATGCTGAGGGACTCCAGGGAATGGGGGTCCTGGGGGCTCTCCCTCCTCAGCAGCTGGGGCAGACCCAGCTCCCAGTGCCTGGCCATGTGTTTTACACCTTCTTATCCTGACCTGGGTGCCAAAGGCTCCCATGCAGCTTCCCAAGCTCCTGTGGCCCTTTGGGAAATGCCCCCTCCAAATGCTTGGGCTGCTCGGTGCAGAGGTGCTGAACTACCCAGGAGCTCAGGCAGTGACACAGGTGTCCCCACACGGAGGAGCTCAGCAGCTCCTTCTGCCTGGGTGCTGGCTTCACCTTGAGCCACACCATGGCACAGATGTGTTTGTGTGGGGGGGTTTCCTTCAGTCTCCTCCCCAGACAACCTCCCATCTCCCTCCACCGATCACATTTGCAGATTCTTTTGCCTTAAAATAATAACCAAGCCCCTGCCATGATGGGCTCACTCCTGCCCTGCTGTAATAAAGAGGGAAGATAAAAAGACCAGGAGAAAATTTGCTTCTGTAGCACCTCACCATTGCTCCAGCTCCCTGCTGTCCATCCTTATTCCTCCTTCCCTTTCCCAGGAGCTGTCTGTAACCCTTTGGTAACACCCTCCTTTCCTGCGCCACCACAGACATGTCACACGCCCCTTTGGTGTCAGGATAATGTACAGACACAGCCCCTCGTGCGTGTGTGACAAACACCAACAGCCAGCTCTGTCCCAGATCTGCTCATTCAGGGAGAAAAGGGGGAAAAGGATATCTTAAAACAAACTCTTGCTGTCCAACACACACACACACACACACACACACACACACACACACACACACACACACACACAGAGCTGGTCCGGACAGGCTGGACCCCCACAAGGCCAGTGCCAGGGCTGAGCCAGGGATGTGCAGGGTCCCGCTGATGCCCCTGACTGAGCCCTAGGGACAGCCCTGGCAGGTGTCCGTGCCCAGAGGTGACACCTTGCAGCTCGGGCAGAGTTTGGGGCAGTAGCCAAGTACCTCCTTACAGCACACCAGGCAGCTCCAACCCCAAGTCTAGCCTAAGGCAGCTTGTGGATGATTTACAGGAAGCCCTCACCCACTGGCAGGACAGATGCCAGGGCTGCCCTGATGAGCCTAGCACCCCCCACATCCCTCTCCAGCCCCTGCTCCAGGCTCACAGCGCTTTTGGAGCCCCCAGAAACCTCCCAGTGTACCCTCTGTCCAGCCCCTCTGACTGAGGAGGGATTTCTCTGATCCAAGTGAGCCAACACATTCCTGGTGAGGATGGAGGATGAGCCCCTGCCCTGCTCTGCCACCATAGGAGCCTTCAGCCTCCCGCCTTCAGCCCCGGCCTCTGAAAACTTCCGCAGCCCTGGGGAGCCCTGAACCTCCCAGTCCCACATGGCTTGGGATGAGCACAGGCATCCTAAGAGTGGCTTGGATGTGTCCAGCATCTTAAGATGGATGGGCTGAGAATTTTGTTCTCAGACTCTCGGGTCCCTGGCTCTTCGCCTTGGTGCCGGCAGGGACACGTCCTGCTGCAGACAGGGTCTGCAGTGTGACCATGGAGGATGGACAGAGCAGCCAAGCTGGGCTGAGGAGCCCTCCAGCTCCCTGACCCTGTGGGAAGCAGCACCACTGGGAAAGCAGGCAGAGCTCAATGTCCTTCCCCATAGGGCTGCTCCCACCTCTCACACCCCAGCATCGTTTCCATTTCCATCCTCACATCCTGCTCCTGCAGTGGCTTCACAGCCAGCCTGGCACTTTCCTGTCTCCTTACATTCCCCAGGTGACTCTGCAGGAGCCAGAACCGAGTGTGCTGCCAGCACACAGAGGGAGCACGGTGTGATCCCACCAATCCCAACCATCAAATCTGGTGCTAACGCTGTGTCAACATTCCATGCACATGGACTGCCTGGAGGGGAGGACCTGTGGTGGGTCAGCCCTTGGTTTGCCTAAAGCAGCCAGTGATGCCTGGGGCCACCAACTTGTCCCTGGGGATCATGACAAGCATGGCAGGCTGGCAGGCAAGCCCAGGGCATCCATGACGGGATGATGGCTCCGTGTGACTGCCTCAGGCTCTTGCTCATCTGGGCTTCATGACTCACAGCCCTGGCAGCGCAGGAGGGGCCGGGGGTAGGGGGGACTCTCACCCAAGCTCAGGGATCAGGCTGGGATATTTTTCCATCAGCAGGCACTGAACAGCAGGTCCCACTGGGGGCAAGACCAGGGCAGTGAGCTGGCTACACTGTTGGGACAGACTCTTCCAGAGAGCTGGAGATTGTTCCTTTCTGGATCCAGGCTCTGACATGCTCAAAGGCCCTGCTCCACGGCGACCCTGTTCCACACAGTGACTCTGCTCCAGGGTGACACTTGCTCCACGTGGTAACCTTGCTCCTTGGAGAGAGACCCTGCTCTGGACATGGACCTTGCTCCACACAGTGACCCTGCTCCTGCTTTGCTCCCTGCAAGCCCCTCACAGCCAGGCCTGGCTTGAGGCTTGTCTTCCACCCCCAGAGGAGCTCTCCCCTCCTGACCCAGAACTTTCTGTAAGAGCAGGGACTGCAGTGAGAGCAACTCCTGAGGCGCCACACTCCCTGCTCCAGCCATGCTGCCCTCCATCCCACAGACACCTCCTGCTGCTCCTCCGGGATCTGCGGGCTCTCATCACTCCCTCCATGGACACACAGACAGCTGTCCTGGGCTGCAGCTGTGGGGTGGGTTACAAGAAAGAGCTCCAAAACTGGAGCATGCGGCTCCTGAAGCCTCCAGTGACTCTGCAGCCTCCCCTCAAAATTGCTTTTTTTCCTCCTTTTCCCTCAGGCTCCGCTGCAGATCCTGAGCATCAGGAGAGCTTGGGGGGCTGGGACCGGGGGGAGCACGGACAAGATGATGTTCTTCACTCCATGCTTCTCACCTGCCCTCTCGGAACGCCCCAGCCGGCTCCGTCCTGTCAATGGGAATCTGAGAGACAGGCTGAGTTTATCTAAGCCGGAGTCACCCGGAACCCTGCTCGTCATTAGCGGTGAGTAAAGCGCGGTGAGTCACTGCTGCCATTATCCACGCTCGCTAAAGGCAGGGAAATGCAGCTGTTCCTTGAAGTCACTGCTTGTAGCTCTTGCCTTGCACCAGTATCTCTGCACTGCGGCCCGGGACGGCTCTGTCCCCGCTGCCCGCGGGTGGCTGCCCTCAGGCCTGTGTCCGGGCCGGGCTCCTCACCCAGGGCCGGCACTCCGAGCCGCGCCCGGCCCGCTCCCCCGCGCCTCCCGGCCGCTCCTCCAACTCCGCCCTTTCTAAAGGTTAATGCATGCAGGACGCTGGTGCTTTTCCCCAGCTAATTGATGCTGAAGACACGACCGGCACGGGGCTGCTCGGTGCTACCTACCCTGGCGAGGGCAGTGTGACCGTGTCCCCCTGGGTCTGCCGCAGCCTGACCCTGCCTTGTCACCCTTGACCGTGCACTCAGAGCTCTCTGTGAGCCCAACACCCGAGGCCACCCCACTGCCGGTCACCTTCCCCTGCCTCAGCCCCTCCTCGGCCACTGTCTCATCCTCTGCTCCCGCAGTGCAGGGAAGCTGCTGGGAGCCCCTGGGCCCCCACCTCCATCCCCACCCCTGCCTTGCTCTGTCCGAGGGCGCACAGAGGCGCTGGCACTCGGGTTAAGTTGTGGCTGCCACACTAAACCACATCCACACACTGCTCTGGATGGCCCCAGCTCAGCCTCTCTCCGTGCCCATCCAACCCGGGCTGCTCTTGCTCTCTGCCTTGTCATCTCCTCACCTCACACCCTCATCCCCTCTTCTTTCACTTCTTGGTTTTCAACTTTTGAGCTTTTTTTTTTTTCTCCATCCTTCTGCTCCAGGTCTCATTTTATCCTCAGCACTGAAAACACAAGCACCAGCAGACCTAAGAGCGGACCCCTGCGGGGATGGATTTGCCCTGGGGGATTATCCTGGCCCCAGCCCATCCCTGCTCTGGTGTGGCCATGCCCAGCCGGTTTGCCAGTGCTGAAAAGGGCCCCAGTGCCCAACCACTGTCACTACCACAGGGACTGCAGGTGACCTGTGACCCTGCTGCTGGGGATGCTGGGCTGGGTACCACAAAGGGGAATGAAAATGCCAAAACTCTGAAGAAAGCAGAAGGCTCATGGAACCCGAGAGGGGAGAGCAATTGCCGCAGGCATCAAGAGGATCCCACACACAGCCCTCATCCCTGCCCAGAGAGCTCTGCTCCACGCTGCCATCCCCATGTCCTGCCCAGGCTCCAGGGCGAGACACTCAGATCTTCCTATTAAAACGGATTACAAATTACTGTCGGATCCACTAATTAGGACGAGAAGATGAGTGTGCTTCTGACAGTGCTGTTTAGCAGCCATTTAGAAATTGCTCTGAAGGCAGCGTGGCACCGTGAGCTCTGCACAGTGAGGGGCCACATCTGCTCCAGTAGCAGAGCCTGGGACCACCCCCAGGACCACCCCACTGCCCTGCTGCCAGCAGCTCTGCCCGACCCCATTCCTGCTCCCAGAGCTGGCTCTGCCCCACTGCAGAGCCTGCCCAGCTCCCAAGGATGTCCCCAGGCCATTTGGCTCCCAGCCCTGCTGCTATTACTCCATATTTATTTAACAAAATTAAAACCTGCTTAGTGGGGCCGGTGAAGGCAGGGCAAATCGGATCTGCTGCTGCTGCTGCCGGGGAAGGGCAGCCTGGCGCCAGGCTGGGGCAGCCTCAGGGGGACAGGGACCCTCCGTCCTGTGACTGCGAAGTCCCACCAGGGGCTGGGCAGCAGCACAAGCACCCGAACTTCCCGGCACCCTCTGTGCCAGCGGCTGGGGAAGGAGTCCAAGAGGAAAGCTCCCTGCTGGGCTGGGGCTCTGTGAGAGCTGTGGGTTGGGGGGTGCAGCCAGGCATGGCCACACCTCCGAGAGGAACCCCCAGTCCTGTGCCCACCTGCTGGGTTTGGAGACAGCAGCCTGAAGGGTTTGGCTGACACTGTGCGTGGAGGTTGCTCTGGACCCCTCCTTCATGCAGTGTCCAGGCATGGGACACTGCCCCAGCCCAGGAGGGCCTCCAGCCTCCTCCGAGCCTTCACTGTCCCTGGCAGGCCCCCTCTGTAGCTCCTAACAGGACGAGGCTCCTCTCTCTTGGGTGAGAAACCTGCTCCAAGACAGCCAGGAGCCCAGGTGGACCCAGGAGCATCTCAGGAACAGCACTGCAGCCTTGGCCTTCCCAAAACTCATCCGTGTCCATGTCGTGCATGTCCATTCTCCAGCATCACAGCCCCCCAAACCCCACCCCAGTGATGGACACAAAGCCAGGATGCTCAGCTCCCTCCCAGCATGCCCTAAGACTTCTATGGGAGACAGCACAGAGCCAGAAGCACAAGCCACAGCCCCAGCCAGGCCTGGCGCAGATCTGGCAGAGCATCACCCAACACAGGACTGCAAAGCCATTGGGAAGGCAGAAGGAGGGGTGGGAACCCTCAGGTGCAGGCACAAGCACCCACAGAGGAGTAGCTTCACCACAGAGCCTGGCCCAGCCATTAGCAGAGGAGTTACAGTGCCATTAATGAGTGCTTTCAATTTTAATGAAGTTAATCTACCTCTAAAAGCTCTTTATGCCCACAAACATATGAGCTGAGAGAGAGCAGGACCTGCAGCCACATTTTTACAGCATTTGAGCATGGTTTTTGCAGCCATCTATTTCCCAGCAGAGCAGCTGGGGGAAGAACAACCCCTGACCAAACTGCAGCCCCTCCCCTTGTAACTGTGCCAGTTACAAGTGGAGAAACATGGCCCTCCAGGAAAAGCAAGATCCTATGTTCCCATTATGATAAAAGTTAGAAAAACACTGCATTTCAGTAAGAAAATAGACATTGTCTTTCCTTGACTGGGGAGGAGATGGTGCTGGCAGAACGAGATGCTCAGGGAGGTGAGAAACTCCTGTCCAGCACAGTCTCTAGGTCCCTGGGCTCTCCCTGTGCCTCCTGCTCCCATCCCGAGTGGAGAGCCCATCCTGCCAGCCAGGCTCTCATAGCAGAAGCTGTGCTGTGTCTCCAGCCTCCAGCAAGTCCCTGTCTGCTTTGCCAGCTGAGGATCATTTTTCTAACATCTCCTGTTACTCCTGGAACAGGGTGCAGGTATCCTGGGTTTGATTCTCTGGCTCTTTTCCAGTTTCACTTTTCCCATCTGGGGAAAACTGAAGAGTTGGAGCTTGACGTGAACCTGGGATGGCCTCCTTAAACCCGCAGGTGTGGATTTGCTCCTCCCTCCTCCTTGTGAGTCCTGTGAAATTGCCCTTCCCCAGCGATGCCACTCAAGGTCCCTGGGCCAGCAGCCCCCAGGGCTGCCTGGGGAGCTGGTTCTTCACTCCTGCAGGGGATGACAGACCAAGCCACCCTCCCCAAAAACGTCCAGCTGAGCAGAAACCTTCCCATCCCACCTCCAGAGTGAGGGAGGAGCAGGAATAGCACTGGAGGTTAAAACATGTCAAAGGACAGAAGAGCTTTTCCCCAGGAGAGGCAGGCAGGGGCTCTGAGGGCTTTGGGGGCTCAGGGGGCTCTGAGGGCTCTGTGCTGGGCAGCAGCTGCTCTGATCCTCGGGGAGAGGCACAGGAGGGATGGCCTGGACCAGGAACGGCCTGGGGCACTCCCTGGCCACAAAGCCCCCACTGAGACCCCCTTTGAGGGTCAGCCTCGGCTGGCTCCAGGGCTGAGCTGAGTCCTCTGCAGCCACACTGGTGGTTTGCTCTCCACTGTTCTGTCTTTCCAACCAAAAATGCCTCTCCCTTCAGCCTGCCAAGGGCAGGAGATGCTCCGTGCCATGGCAGCCCCCAGCAGCACCCGGCTGTGCTGACACCCCTGCTCCTCTTGCACTGTTCCCACAGCTCTGTCACAGCCCAGTGGGTCTTAGCAAAACTTGGAAGGTTCCAAACACCCCTCCTACACTGGGGACTCACCACAGGCTGCTACAGGGATCCTCCTGTGCCAGCACTGAGGCAGAACAGCTCCGCCTGCACCCCCTTGCACCCCTCAGCTCAGGGCACTGCCCAGGGCCAGCAGCCAGGGTGAGCCAGAGCTCCTCCTCCCACCAAATTCCCCAAAGGCTGTGCTGTGTCTTCTCCTAATGGAAAATGTCCCCATGTCCCAGGGACCCCTCAGGGGGTGACTCCCTGCCCACAGTGGGAGATGCTCTTCTCCCTCTTGCCTCTCTCACTGCCAGGAGAACAGCTCCATGAGTCCAGCCCTGAGCCCAAGGCATGGGGAATATCCCTTCACACCCCTCTGAGACAGGAAGGTTACAGCAGCTTTCCAGCTCCAGTGAAAACCAGGAGCTCAGTATAAACAGGCGTTTGTGGAAGTAAAATTCCTCTTAATTTTCTCTGAAATTCACTTCTGTCCACAGAGCCTTGGCTGCTTCCACCATGGACTATGGGATGCTCCTGAAGCACCCACAGATCCACCCCAGACCAAGATGGGAGCCTGACAGAGGGATCCTGGTGCACCTGGCTTGGTCTGAGCCCATCCTTGTGGAAGAGGCTGGAGAAATAGGGATGCCAGACACATTCCTGGCTTCTTGGCAGGGGCAAAATGGCTGTATTTGATGGTTTTGAGGACAGAATCACAAAGCAGGAGTTCCTACAGAACCACAGAATATCCTGAGTTGTGAGGGACCCAAAAGGGTCATCCAGTCCAACCCCTGCACAGACCCTCCAACAGCTGTGTACCCCTGGCACTGCTGTCCAAACATTTCTGGAGCTCTGGCAGCCTCGGGGCTGTGCCCATTTCCTAGGGAGCCTGAGCAGTGCCAGCACCCTCTGGGGGAAGAACCTGTCCCTGATCTCCAACCTAAACCTGCTGACACAGCTCCAGCTGGTAATTCCCAAAGAGCTACAACTAATTTTCATGGAGATGACCAGTCCTGGAAGGCCCAGCAGATCAGCCTGGGATGTATGGAATGCCCTGGGGCAGGGAGGCACAGATGTCATGCTGGGTGCCTCAGGAATGGGCATTTCTGAAAACCAGGATGGGTGTTAAGGGGCACAGGGCTCTCTAGAGGCAGAGCAGATGCAGTCTGGGGTGTTCTCTAATGAGGTTAAAGCCTGACTCAGAGTTACCCCTCCAAGGGTCATTGGTTTGCCCATGGGGCTTTGGCTCCAAGGCCAGTCCGTGTCCTGCAGCTGTGGCAGGCACTGGATTGGGTCACTCCATTCCCCAGGCAGGGAAGTGGGATGAGGGGCTGACCCAGCTCCTGCCACCATCACCTCCCCAACCCTCCTCTGCAGGTCAGCAGGGTCTCCCAAAGCCACCAAACCCCAGCAGAGGGGAGGACACATGGTCACCCAGGGGTCCCCACTGGAAGTGGCTCACCTTCGCTGGGACAAGCAGTGCCACCAAAGTAGGGCTGCAGGGCTCCCGGGGCCGCAGGGCACGGCAGCTCAGTGCCACGGAACAGGGCGTCTCATCTAATTATATCAGCTGTGTCCCACAAAGAGCAGCTGGCAGCTGGGCTGCCCTATTTCCCAAGCCCTCCTTTGGGCCCGGCAGCGCTGCGCTGGCACCAGGCTGGCCCCGCCGCCTCCGGCCAGCACTCCGCACCCAGCACGGCCTGCATGGAAGCTTCCTTCTGGCCAGGACACGGCTGCGTGGCTCTGGGCAGTTGGTGGTCTCCATCCCACCCTCCAGAGCCCGGCCTGGCTCATACTGGGCTCCCCACAGGCTGTGAGTGATCCCACCCTGCCACAAGGGCAAATACCAGAGTGGTGTGATGGGGACAGGAGCCAGCCCAGCAGTGTCCTCCCACAGGACACTGGAGTTTGTGGCCAGGTGTGTCCCCAGTGCCCCACCTCCCACAGGCACTGGTGCTGGTGCCATAAAGGGCTCTGCAGCACAGGGACTCCCCGAGCTCCATGGGCACCCCAAACCTGTCAGTCTCCTCACATCTCCTCCTTTCCCTGCCCAGCATTGGCTTTCCAGCCCACCTCAGCCCCGCCCCAGGAGGGCCCATCCCTCTCAGGGGATTCTACAGAATCCCAGAGTGATTTGAGTTGGAAAGGATCTTGAGGCCCATCCAGTGCCATCCCCTGCCATGGCAGGGACATCTTCCACTGTCCCAGAGTGCTCCAAGCCCTATCCAGCCTGGCCTGGAACACTTCCAGGGATGGGGCATGGAGAGAAACCCTGTGCCAAGATCCTCTGGAGGTGGCTGGAGCCATCAGAAGGTAAATACCACCTCAGGCAGCACCAGGGTTCTGCCAGGAGCAAAATCCTCCTGCCCATGTTGGAACAACTGGAATGAACATGGAATGAACATGGAATGAACCATGCCAGGATTATTCTCTGTCTTGTACAGTACCAGGCAAGGGACTGGGCTGGAGCCAAGGATGCTCTGAGTTGGTGGTGGAGGGGGTGACAAGGGGACAGTGGATCCCATCCAAAATTCTTGGCATTCAATCTCCCAGAAACTACACTCTGGAGGTCCTGGCACAAGCCTCTCTCTCCTGACAGAGGATCTCTGGATGCTCCAGACTGTCAGCAGCCTGTCCAAAGGGTGTCAGAGTCCTGGTCCCTCTGTGCATGCTTGGAGGTGCCCCTTGGACTTCCCTGGGAGCTGCTCCTGGGGCATCCCCTCCCAGCTTGCACCTGGAGCCACTGCTGCTGGGGTGGCAGGTGCAGTCCTGCTCTGGAGCGCTCACAGAAGAGAGCTCCAGCCCCATCCCAGGGAAGCCCAGGAGCTGGGGAGTGGCTGGGGGCTGCCTGACCCCTGCC
Source organism: Regulus satrapa (assembly GCA_013396955.1). Classification (NCBI taxonomy): domain Eukaryota; kingdom Metazoa; phylum Chordata; class Aves; order Passeriformes; family Regulidae; genus Regulus; species Regulus satrapa. Next base: position 211,959 of record VWZN01012405.1, on the reverse strand, counting down.
ACCCAGGGGGATGACGGTTTAATCCGAGACTTATTTTGGTTGCTAGGTGATCAAATCATCCATCTGCTTGTGACTGGAGAGCGCCGTGAGTCAGCCCCTGCCACAGGCAGCAGAGGGGTTCACTCCAGCCCCCCTCCAGCCTGGCCCAGGGCCCTGCGTGCCCAGAGGATGCTCTGGCAGCACAGCCTGCCATGGACAGAGGAAACAGGTCCTGCCTGGGGAAGTCAGGCTACGGGGCTGGGGGCACCTTCCCACATGCTCCTGGAGAGCAGGAGCCCCACAGAGAGAGGAGAGCACCTCTGAGCTGCATCCTCACTGCACTGCCTTGCAGGAGGGGTTTGTTCTATTGATTGGACTTTCAGAAAAAAATCTTCCCTGTGAGGATGTGGAGGCCCTGGCACAGGGTGCCCAGAGCAGCTGTGGCTGCCCCATTTCTGGAAGACCAGGATGGACAGGGCTTGGAGGATCCTCACCTATTGGAAGGTGTCCCTGCCCATGGCCCACAGATGGTCTGTGATGTCCTTTCAATCCCATTCTGGGATTCAGTGATTCAATCCAGAGCAACTTTGAAGGATCAGATGAGCCCCACTAGAAGCACAGGCAGGTTTGGTGTTCCCCCCTAGCACAGCTCAGCCCCTCCCAGTACAGCCAACCCAGCGCAGCACCTTCCCCTTCTGCAGAACATCCCTACCCCTGCACACTGGGAGCTCAGGGAAAGCCAACAGGCTGCTCAGGAGAGCAAGGCAGAAAGGCAACAGTTTGGGAGAAAATAACATTTTCATAAAGTGTTTGAAGTCATTTGGAGGAGGAAAGTGGGAAGGGAGAGGAATCAGTCTCTGTGTGTGTGTGTGATGCGTGTATGTGAGAGTGCGACAACAGGAGCCTCCCTCTCCGCAGAGCAGAAACCATCTCCGTTTCTCAGGTTTGGGAGAGTGTTGAGACACTGGGAAATTAAAGCAATGCCCACAGAACATGTTTGCAAAGTCCAGCTTCTTTAGTGAGGCACCACGTGTAGGTGTCACACTCCTGCTGCCAGCGGGCACATGCTGGGGTTGGGTGCTGAGTGGGGGGCTGCCCAGGACCCCCACTCTCTGCTACCTGCAGTTCTGGGGATCTTGGAAGGCCACCAGGGACAGTGGAAATGTCCTGTGAGATCCACAGGCCTCTGTGGGAGCATCAGTGTCCACCCCCTGCCCATGGCACATCCGAAGGAGGAGCCCTGCAGCAGAGTGAGGAACACCGTGGATGGTAGAAATAGGACAAAACCCACGACAGAGCAGCTGGGCACCCCAAGCTGCTTTCTCTGCCTCCTGCCACTGCATGTGGGCAAAAGTCCCCCTGACTGCCCCCTCCCTCTTCCTCCACCTCCCTCATGCTGTGCCAGGAGCTCAGTCAGCACCAAGGCAGTCTGGAAGCATCCCAACCCCAGTGCCCAGCATCCTAAATCCTGGGAGCTGAGCTGGTGGCCTCCCCGCTGCTCTCCACAGCCCTCCCAGATCCCCCAGCAGCTATCACGACTTCTTAGTGCAAAGGGACTCATTAATGAAGTGGAAAAGGAGGAGGAGGAGCAGGCTGAATGGTCCGTCCTAAGGGACAGTGCAGCAAGGAGGAGGAGGAGGAGAGTGCTCAGCATTGATCTCAGCATAAGCAGCCACCCAAGAGGGGAACGACTGCTTGGAAAATACCGGTGTGGAAAGGCAGAGGGCAGGCAGCCTGGGGGCTGGGAGCCATGCAGGTGTGGGCAGGAATTCAGCCCCCACTGTCACAGTCCCACCTGCAGCACCCTTACCCCAAAGGCAGGAGGCAAAGGAGCCCAGGGGCCCATGGCACCCCACTCGGTGCCCTGGAGCTCAGGTGTGTCCATCCTGCAGGGCACCAGCCCTTGGCCATGAGCTGCAGCTCCCCACAGCAGCACTGGGGAGGGGGAGGGAGGGAGGAGGACAGGCTGGGCTGTGCGGGAAGAGCGTTTTTCTCCTGCTCAGTGGTTCCCAGATCCCAAGCTGTCTCTGCAAGGCCTGGCTGTTGTGCCTGTGAGAAGCACTGCTGGGGGCTGGAGAGAGCCACTGACCCCCAGCCACCAGCCCTGGCTGGGCAGCAGCCTCAGGAGCAGGCCTGTGCACACCTCAGGCAGGCAGTGCCAGAGGCTGCTGGGGAGCCACATCCAAGGGGAAGGAAGGTTTTCATCCCCAGCTCACAGCTGAAAGCAGAGGACAGGAGACATGTGGGCGACAGGGACACATGGGCAGACGCTCCTGCAGCTCTGAGGCCTCGGTCTATTCCTTGGGTCCCCAAACCTAGGGAGTCCCAGCGTGCAGTGGCTTCCTGTCCCCAGGTCACACTATGAGCTCACCTAGGCCTCCACTGCTCCTGGGTGGGTAGTGGGAGGGCTGCTGTCCCCTGCTCACAGCCCCACCTCAGGGCTGGGGACAGGACTTCTGAGCCTGGCCAGTCCCAGGAAAGGACTGAGGAGCTCCTGGAGAGCTTGGCTGCCCCATTTCTGCCCATCCCTTCTGCCTCATTGTGCAGGGCACACAACTTCTGGGAGCATCATTCCTTCCATAAGCATCACTCCAGGGAGCGTCCCTGTCCATGCTGAGCAGGGGCAGGACACATCTCTGTCCTGGGAAGTTCAATCTGTCCGTGTCCCTCCAGTATCCTGCATGCTCTTCAGTAAGCACAATCCAAACCTTGGCCTGCCATGAAATCAGTTTTCCAATTCCAGAGGCTTTTCCCCACAGCAGGCAAGACAGGCAGGGATTGGTACCAGTGGCTGTGAGCTGACAGCTGAGAAATGCTCCATTCTCCTGCCAGCTGAAACACCTCCTAAGACATCACTGTCACCGGACTTTGAGCTCTTCCCAAACTAGCAGCAGTGCCCAGCTGAGACAGGAGGGTGCACCATTTAGAAAAATGCCAAACCAGCCCTTTCTGATCGTTCTGAAAATTGCCTCAAACTGTTCAGAACAAGAAAGTCACTGGACAAACGACCTTGTCCGTCAACTGGGTCTGCTCAGTCCTTAACCCCAGCCCCACGTCCCGGCTGCCCCAGCAGCTCTGCCCAGGTGGGAGGTGGTTCCTGGGGCAAGGCAGCAGGTCCCTGTCCCAGCTGGCTGTGCTGCCCATGTCTAGGACTTGTGCAAGCCCGCGGTGCCCCAGCTGAAGCCCCAGAGCAGCCATCCCATCTCCACCATGGGAAAGATTAATCGGTCAAGGAAAACAGCAAGGGAGCGTTACCTTCATTCCTGCAGTGAAAACTGTGCCATTAAAATCCTCTCTCCTATGACACACACTGAGCCTATTTCCGTAATAGTTTGGCAGGGGAATAACATTACAGCGCCTATAAATACCTCGTGGGGTGCTGCTCTGCTGACGGAGCAGCAGGACGTGCCCCTGCCCACCCCGGGAAAGCTCAGCTGCCGCCACCCCTGCAGGTGAAGGACAGAAGAGCAGGGCAGGGCTGTGCCTGGGACAGGACTGTGCTCAACAGGCACAGAGCAAGAGCTGGGCAGGACACCGGAGGGGACGGAGCTGAGCCGGGGGAGCACGGAGGTAAGAAAATGGTGAGGATGTTCCCAAAGCAAACTGTGAGGGTCCCTGCAGCTGCGGCTGAGGACTCTGCTCTGACCCAAAGCAGGCTGGCACACAAACAGCTCATCTCTGTCCTCCCCATGGGGACCCCAGGCGCAGAGGGGGTCTCACACCAAAACAGGCACCAGCAGAGGCTCCTCAGCGTATGAGGGGATGCCCTGGAACACCCCAGGAACACTCGCTGCTGGTATTAGCTGCTCCCTGCTGACTCCTGGCCTTCAGCTGGGCCACCCCAGGACCCAGTGTGAGGAATCAGTGACACCTCCAGCACATGTTCCTCTACCAAAGCCCTGAGACACTGCGGGCGAAGAAAATACTTCAGCCCAGCTGAGAGGGAAGCAGTGGGGAGAGGATCCAAACCTCCCAGCCCCCAGCCAGCCTGTCCAGCCCCCCTGAAATGGCTGGAGCCTGGTGCTGTCACCCGTCTGTCACCTGCCTGGGAAATTGGTGTGGGTGGTTCCTGTCCTGTGGAGACACAGGGAGACAAACAGCTCAGGGGCTGGGATATTAAATACTTGACGTAAGGGGACTCTCATGATGCTCATCACAGGCCTTACCACTCCTCCTGAGCATAAGTGTCACCTCAAAGCTCCTGTAGAGAGCTCAGCTCCTCCGAGTACTATGGTCAGCGTGGGAGGTACAAGGGACACCCAACCCAAAGGCAACTGTTGGAGGCCTGAGGAAATGGGGCCCTTCCCTATGGGAGCTGATCAAGAGATGTGCATAAGGGTCCACACATCCCAGGGACTGCAGAAGCCAGGCCCAGGAACATCTAAACCATCCCCAGCAGAGTGTAGGTTTGGGGCTGCCTGTCTCTCTGCCCCCCTTCCCATTCTCCCCCAGAGGGCATAAACCCACCAAGACCAGAGACTGGTTTGGGTCAGAAGGGATCTTAAATATCGTCTAGTTCCAACCCTCTGCCACAAGATTTCCATAACAGCTCTGGAAGGCGTGCTGTGCCTCCTTGCAGCAGCTTTGCTTTCTTGGTCAAGAGCTGCAGCCAGGCCTCGTTTGGGCAAAGCTCTCAGGAAAGACAATTTTCCTGACAGCCCATGGTCCAGAGCCACCAGACAACCACAGGAAAGGCTGTCATCCATGGGGGCCTTCCTGAGCAGAGCCAGAGCTGGCACAGGAGGGTTTAGCATGGTGGGAACCTTCCCTCTACTACGTCTCTGTAGCAAGAAGAGGCTCAGGACCTTCTCTTGCACACCCAAACCACGGGGTCACGCAGAGAGCCCCCAGCACTGTACACCGGGAGCTGCATGGTTGCTGCAGCCACGCTCTCTGCCCACGGAGGGACCCAAGGGACCTCCCAGAGCAGAGCTGTGAGTGCGAGGTGAGGAACAGAGACATCTGCAAACCCTGCCATGTCTCTGCCATGGAGAGCAGCACATGCCGAGCCCAGGATGACAGAGCTTGGTGCCAACCCCCCGGCTTCAGTAAACTTTGCTGCAGGGACCCAGCCTTCAGCGCCTCGAACCTTGAGCCAAGGGCTTCCTTCACAGACCCGAGCAGAACCTTCACCTCTGTTTATTCTGCACAGAGCTAAACACACCCACAAAATGAGAATAACAAAGCAGCCCCACTGCTTAAAATGACTGCCCCTGACTACCCCAGTGACAGCCTGAGATGTCCTGCAGCCCCTTTGCCTCAGTGAGTGTGACCGGAGTCCCACTGGGGACTCCCTCCAACAGGCTCCTGGTGGGAGGCAGGTGATGCTCAGCCTGCCCTGGGTGTTCAGCACAGCCCATTCAGCTCCCAAAAGGGCTATCCCAGGCTGCAGCGCTCCATGAGGGGCTGCCTGACCCAAGCACAGCCAACTGCAGATCCTGGGCAGGATTTCCCCCTGGAAACAGGGCAAGAAAAACCCCACCGAGCTCTGAATCAGCTCCTTGAACCCCATCCAAGAGCAAATGGGAGCCAGCCCAGCTCCTAGCAGCCCAGCGCTGCCTTGCCTGGGGCTGGCGGTGCTCGGCACGAGCTGACAGCCCTGGCCTGGGCAGCAAAACGGGGGGCGCAGGTGGCTGTCGGGAACAGGGCCCTCCCAGGGCCAGTCCTGGCGAGCTGCTGCCCTGCTCTGCTGCCCTGCCCTGCTGCCCTGCGCTGCGGATGGCGAGGGGAGGATGCGGGCAGCGAGGAAGGCAGCTGCCATCTGGATCCAGGGCTCTCCATCTCTGCAGCGGCTCGGTGCTGATTGTGGGCAGATTAGAGGGGACACAGCATGTTCATCCCCATCCTGCTGCGTTGCCGCTACCCAGGCTGGAAATAAAGCCTCGTTTTTCATGCAAAGATGCACAATGGTTAACAGGGAAAAGCTTGCCTGGGAGGCATACAGGTAGCAAACCAATTTCCAAACGGGTCTCCAATTACTCCTGATGGTTATTCGATTTACATTTTTTTCTGGCTCACCAGATGTTGATGCTCCGAGGGTGAAATTGGGCCCAGCACGAGGGTGTGGGAAGGTGCAGGAGTCTCCTGCTGCAGAGTGGCACGTTTCCCTGGAGCTGCTCCGTTCCTCGCCACTCGCAGCCATGCTTCCAACCATACCGTGCGTCATGGACACGGAGAGGAGCGAGGGAGCCGGGCTGCTGCTGACACCGGAGCCATATCTGCCAAGCCCACATCTGGAAAAGCCCCATTTTCCTGCCGGCACAAGCGGCAGCCCCATGTCCCAGAGCAGGAGTGGCAGCTCCTACCCGGTGACAGTTTCCTGTGAGAAGCCCCTGAGCTGGCTCTGTGCTCTGCTTCCCCAGAGAAGCAGTCAGAGGTGGATTTGCGAGGCTCCGAGAGTCCATTTTGCAGGAAATGCTCCAAGATGCCCAGGCCCTGTGGAACACCAGCCCCATGCCTCTGCACAGACACAGCTGCTCCTGGTGCCATGGGTGCTGGCCCCACACCAGGCATGGGGTCAAGAAGGTCACCAAGGCTCTGCTCCTCAAAGGCATGTTGGTGCCAAACTCCAATGGCAATGAGGGCAACAAGGCTCTAAATCCCATTCCTGCCCGGGCCTCATCCTGGACCGGAGCTTCCAGAGTGCATCCTGGCAAAGGCCCACAGGAGAGTTTGTTATGTGGCGCCTCTCTCCTGGAGGGGACTGGCACTAAGGGGGCCTGGCATGTGGAGGGGACATTTGTCTGCCCCTCCAGAAGTCTAATGACAGTGCAATGACCCAACCACCTGGGACTGATCCAGGCCCTTGGTGCAGCTGGAGGGGCACCGGGGCTGGCACACAGGGACAGGGACAGCAGGCACTTGACCTGCCAGGCACTGCCACTCGCTGCCAGCCAGCTCCATTCCCTGCTGGCTCCACTCCCCAAAGCCCCACTGGCTCTGGGCAGTCTGGAGCACCGTTACACAGGAAAACCTGCTGGAAGAAGGGTGAGGGTCAGGCAGAAGGGTGAGGGTCAGGTAGCTCTGCCTGCAGCCACTGCCTGCACATTGCAAACCATCCCGGCTGAGGGGAAGGACGGGATCCATCCCAGGCACAGAAAACACGGGCCGAGGCCATGCTCGGGGCTGGTGGCCACTCACGGCATGGGGACAGGTGCCCAGAGACCAGCAGGGGCTGCAGCCAGGCTGGGGCCCTGCGGGAGCAGGCAGCCCGGGCACAGCCATGCTCACACAGCTCCCCACATGTGCCCATTCCCTCCGTCACCCCGGTGTGTTCCCTGGCACACACCTCCAGCCCTCACGCCCTGCACACCCGCAGGGACATCACCACCAAGCACGGCACACGCGTGTGTGGCACACACCCCCAAGACGGACACAGGCACCCCAGAGGGGCACGCTCGCACCCCGAGCGGAGCACA
>VWZN01012405.1:184339-203821 GCA_013396955.1 Regulus satrapa | reverse complement strand
GGAAGAGGAAAGAGGGAGAGGGAGATGGCTGCCCCCAAAACCAGAGCTGGATCTGGAGAAGACTCTGGGATTTCCACCAGGAAATCAGGGCAGGGAGTGGAGCGGGGCCGGCGCAGCACCCCCCGCCCAGCCCCGCACGGCAGCCCCAGCCCGACTCCCGGGGATGCTGAGCCAGAGGCTGGGGACTGCGGGCGGTGGGCACGGCCCCCCCTGGAGAACCCAAATATCCTTCCCCCCCCCAAGACAGGGCTGGCCCAGCTGGGGGACACCAACCACCCCAACCAGGAGCTTGGCTTTAAGGGCATGGAAAGATCTGGGGGCACCTTTTGGTGGTGTTGCCAACCTGGTGTGCAGGGGCTGCATGCTTGATCCCACGTCTGCCCTTTCTGCAGAACCCAGCTTTTCTCAGACAGACCCCTTCACCCTCACACGCAGTCAGGACCCCCTCAAATGCACCAGGGTCCTGAGCCCCAGGATAACGTCCTGCATGCCACATCAAAATTTCTCAGCCTTTCCTAATCTGGGTCTTGCTTAACCCTCTGGAAAATAATCCACTGACCATCTGCCACAGTGAAATTCATTTATAACCTTGCACAAATTAGGCTCAACTGTTCACTTCCCGCTCCTCTTCTGTTCAGGGCTTTTGGTCACTCTGGTGCATGTGTGTCTTCCTTCCCATGGGCTGGGATGTCCTTGCCCTGGGCTGGGGGTGGCCTTGCCATGGACTGGGGGTGACCTCGGCAGTGCTGGGCTGCAGGGCAGTGCCTGTTCCTGACACGCTCTCAGATCTTGGGTTACTTTCTCCTGGGATGGGATGGCATTCCCATGCTGTGATGGTATTCCCATGCCCAGCCTGCACAGAGTCCTGTCCCAGGGAGGGCTGAGGAAACAGCCTCTGTCTCTGGCTGCCCTTGGAGGTGTGTGCAGGGCAGGTGAGGAGCTTTCATAGGTCCAGGCAGGACAGAGAGCAAGAGTTCTTGGATTTCCCTCTGCCAGGGATTCCCAGCCGGACCTCAGGCGATCCAGGTATTGATCCAGGTATTGGAGGTTTCAGAGTCCGTGAATTTTGCTGTTTTGGGATGCCTGGCCAGGGCTACCCCATGGGAGTGAGGTGATCAGAGCCAGGACTGTTCAGTTCTGTGAAACACCTCTGCAGTCTCTGCACCTGCATTGGAGCCTGGCCTGAGGGGTGAGCACGGTGTGAGAGCAGCTATAATGGGGATTTTGCCATCCCTTTGCCCTGGTGCTTTTGCAAATGGAGAGCTGGCTTTCTGGGGAAGAGGCTTTATTCTCTAAGGAAAATGGAAATATACAATTTTTTTTTCCTTCCTGTAGCAGATTCAGCAAAAGTGCAGCTGCCTTCCCAGTCTTGAATACAGAATTGACCATTCAGTTCATCCCTAAGGGGAAATGGCCCAGCAGAGAGGAACAACGAGCCCCACAGTGCTCGCTGCACCCTCCAAAGTCTTTCTCAACCCTGGCATTTTCCTCTCTCAAATTCCAGGGGTGCCTGGCACCCTTTGCGGGGCAGTGAAGGTTTTCCTCGTGCTTCTAACCCCTTTCTCTGAAAACCTATCAGCTTCAAAAGGTATCTTTTTTTTCCCCCTCAGATTGTAATTTGACAGACTATTTGTCCCTGCTGGAGCCTGGGGTGCAGAGGCACTGGGACAAGTAGGCCAGGAGCTGGGTGAGCGGCACCCCAGGGGCATTCCAGCCCTGCCGAGGGCACAGAGTGTTGGGACCACAGTGCTGGGACCAGGCAACCTGGAATCTTTTGGCTGCAAGGAGCAGTGCTTTTTCCATCATTCCACTTACTCCTGGGCCTTATGGCAGCTCCAAGTGGCTGAAAGGCCATGAGATGAAGACATGAGTGATGATTTTGGCTGCTGATTTCACTGTGGGTATCTGGGTGCTCCTCAGGAAAGTCACTTGGTGTCCTGAGCAGGCCAGGCCAGGTACAGTGCCGGGGGGATGGAGCAGCCCTGGCAGCCTGCAGGAGTCCCTGCTGGGGTTTCAGTCAGCAAAGCCCATGTAGAGGAAAAAAATAAGAAGGGATATCTGGAATTTAGGAATAAATTATTTTATAATATTTAAGAAGAAATACCTCCCTTTGTAAGTGGGGTGGCCCTGGCACAGGGTGCCCAGAGCAACTGTGGCTGCCCCTGGATCCCTGGAAGTGCCCAAGGCGAGGTTGGATGGGGCTTGGAGCAACCTGGAATGGTGGAAGGTGTCCCTGTCCAGGGCAGGGGAGTTGTAACAAGATATTCTTTGAGATGCCTTCCAGCCCAAACTATTCTGGAATTCTGGTATTCTAAGAATGAAGGGTAACTGGGGAGGTTTTTCTGTGAAAGAGCCCAAAGCCTCATTTCTCACCTGTACTGGAGTCAAGAGGGGGCTTGGACGCCTGCAGGAAAGCAATGGGCAGCTACAGAGGCTTCCCCAAGTGAAGACAAATGGTTCTCATTCCTGGTGATCCAGGAGGGAGAATCGGGGGTGACACAATTCAAGGCAAAGGGGAAATGATCTCTTCAGGAGCTGGTGTGGTGAGCACTGGTTAACTGCCAGGCTGGAGAGCTGGGGGCAGCCCTAATCCAATGGCAATGTCCCTGAGCCCAGGAGAGTGCTGTCCTTGAGGAATTCAACACCTGGGAGCAGTGATGGAGAGAGCAGGTGGAGCTCAGGTGGAGCTGGGAGGGGGAAGCTGAGCTTGGGGTGGGGCAGAGCAGTGTCTGCACAGCAGGGATGGGGGAAGGCTTCAGACCAGGGTGAGTAACTGTGCTAAAACTGGGCTGAGGGGCTGACCCTGCACCAGGAAACATCAGCCAGGCTGGCTGGGTTTTTGAGAGAAAGAGACAAGGCTGGCACAGCACGGTGGATCTGAGAGTCACCATAGTGATAGTGGCTGGAGCAGGTGGGTGGTGGAGATCAGGCAGTGATGGCTGTGAGAGAGGAGCACGCAGGGCTGCAGGACAGCATGCCCTGGGCACCCAGAGGACAGGGAGGCAGGGGAAAGGCAGGCATAGGTGGCAAAGGTATGTAGAAAACAAGGGAAGGACATCAGAGAGGCTTTCTAAGCCTTTCTAAGCATAGCTGAATGTGTGGAGAGCAGGAGAAAAACCAGAGAGCTCTGAAACCTATGGGAGAAACCTGGGGCCAGGACTCCACTGGGCAGATGGGGCAGAAGGCAGGGAAAGTGTCAGTGTGGACATGGAGGAAGAGAAGGCCTGGGAGATGGGGCAGCAATCCAAGGGAATTTCTCCAGGCTTAGAGATGTTAGTGCTGCAAACCTGAGGGGCCCTGGTACTGGTTATGGGGACAGCAGAGCAGAACAGAGGGAGGTGTGATCGGGCTGTCCCTGTGGCAGGGAGCTGGTGTTGCCAGGAGAAACAGGTATCCAGATGAGTCCCACCACAGCAGCAGGGCGCAGCAGAAGAGGATGAGGGCTGACAAGTTACAGGCTCTTGCATCCCTTGTGAAGGATGCTGTGTGGGAGGGCAGCCAACCGAGAGGAACAGGGTCTTTTAGGGAGGGGAGATGGAAGCAAATCCCAGAGGATCGGTTTTGAGCTGAGGAGTTGGCTTGGGTTAGGGTCTTGTGTTATGGTTTGCTCCACAGGCACTGGCAGAGTGTGACCCCTCTGCTTGCACTAAGGCCCTTCTATTCCAAGTTTTATCATCGCAGGGTTCAGCTGGTGGTGACTCTGCAGCCCACAGGACAGGCTGTGGGTGTCACTCTGCTCTTAGGCAGGAACAATTCCCCTGGCACTGTATTGCTGCTGTTTCCAGGGGTGATAGAGGGAATCAAAGATGACAATGGTCAGCTCAGTTACAATGGGCCAGATCTTCAATGCCAGCAGGAGAAATGATGGGGTGGTGGCTCCATCCTGGAAGCTGGGGAGGGACTGGGGGAAAATGTGTGGAGTGGAAGGTGAGAGGAGAAGGAGCAACCAAGAAGGCTCCAGGGATGTACACAGTGCTGAGCATGCACCGAACAATGCTGGGGCTATGGGACAACCAACCAGGGCTGGCCCAGGACTGGGGGACGAGGAGGAGGAGGTGAGTGAAGCCAGGCAAGGGCACTGCAGGGGAGCAAGGTCCAGAGCCTGGACATGCATTGACCACTTGGCTGCCCCCAGACTAAGTGAGCTCCAAGCCCCTCCAGGGTGATCCCACAACCTTCTGCACTACAGGCAGATACCTCTGGAGACCACTGACGGGTGGAAGGGCAGAAAAGCTGTGGTGGGCTGTAAGAGATTAAGGATGTGTGGTGGATGCAGACATCCCCCTCCTCCCCACCAGGCAAAGGACAGCCCTGCTTTGCTCTGCTCTCTGCCCACAAATCTCTCAGAAGTCAAATCTGCCCCATTCTGCTCCTCACTGAAGACAAACACGGGTGAGTAGCAGCCTGTTAACGCACCCCTCAGCGTCCCTCTGCCCCTGCCTTGCTCCAATGTGGCAGCCCCTTCAAAGTCTGTTCCACATGAAGGAGCCCTCTGCCACAGCAGCCTATGCTATCCTTGGTCTCCAAATTCCTTCTGACCAGGCAGTGGTTCATTCCAGGCCGTGTGGCTCTGCCGAAGGTTTGAAATTCTCTCTGAGGACAGATGGAAGTTTATTCTGTGGGCACCTCTGGGCAGGGGCTCTTGCCCTGTCTGGAGGCTGCCAGCCCAACTGTGAGCAGATGTGCTCCATGCATACAAAATGCATCATCTCCAGTTGATGAGGTTTTGGAATAAAAAATATCCTGTTCTTGGAGCACATGCAAAATAGGACATAATGGGCTGAATACCCAGAAGGGTGAGAGACTCAGCTGAAGTCAGTCCAGCTCTCACACGGGAAATGTTCAATTCCATATGTGATGAGCCAAGGAATGAGCACAGGAGGGCTGGGAGTATCTCTGGTTACCTGCAAGAGGGGAACACTGAGGAGTAATGGGATGAAACTGAAGGGAAGAGCTCAGTAAGCTTCAGGAAGAAGATGAAGCCCTTAAGGAGCAAAGGAGCATCTGCAGCCATGTTAGGCCCAAGGAGGAAGCAAGAGAGGGACTGCAGCTCTCCTGCTGCAGCCCAAGGGCTGCTCCAGCCTGGACCTGGCCCCTCGGGCAGGGCTGCAGGGCTGGAACCCAGAGTCATGGAATATCCTGAGCTGGAAGGGACCCACCAGGATCATCAATCCAACTCCTGGCCCTGCACAGACACCCCAACAACCCCTGAGAGTATTGTCCAAATACTCCTGGAGCTCTTGGCATTCCCTGGGGAGCCTGGGTGGTGCCCAGCACACTCTGAGGGAAGAATTTTGAGGACTTCCTTGGGACTGTTCGCCATGAACCTCTGCTGAACATGCAGACAGGGCACCAGTCTGCTCCAGTGTGATGTTTGCAGGTTTTTACAGCAGGAAACTATGGCCTGGGCATGAGGACACAGCTGGACACTGTCCAGCTGCTCCTCAAGAGCTGTCAGTTCATGTGGCATCTGCACAGCTCTGAGTGATATTCTCTGAGAAATGAACCTGTACCAGAAAAGAAGAAGGAAATTAATAAGGCAGCTCAAATCTTCCCTCTACAGCTCAGGAGCTCGTGGTGCTGCCACACTCAGAGCACAGCCATGGGCTGTGGACTGTGGAGCTCAAGCCCCTTCCCTGCCAGAGCAGGGCCAGGGAGCCCAGGGGCACTGGGGCAGGGCAGGAGGACGTGCTGTGCCCATCAGCACCTGTAGGTACCCAAGTACCTGAGCTTTCCTGGACTTTGTCCCTGGAGCCTGGCTCAAGGCGTTCCCCTGTGCTGGCAGCCTGGCCAGAGCACTCCAGGGAGGTGCCAGGGCAGGGCAGTGCCAGGGGTGCAGTGAGGCTACTGTGTGCTGAGTGCGGTGAGTGCTGAGTGCCAGGGGCTGCTGTGAGGCAGCAATCTCTTCTGGAAGGAGAAGGTGAGCAGGAAGGTGGTTGTTGTGTAAGGATGAGGTCAGAGCAGGAATGCCTCCCTGTGCTCTGACTCCTGCCCATGTCCCTACGAGCTCCAGGCTGTGGCAGCACCAGCCCACACGCTCCTGTCTGCATCCTGAACCAGGGGCCAGATCCTCAGCTGTGGGAATCCTGGCCTTGACCCACAGGGCTCCTTCATGCAGGGCTCAGACTGCAGGCTCAGAGCATCCCAATCTTCTCACGGGGAATTTAATCCCCTCGCTACTGCAGGCTGGGTTCCTGCTGCTCCAGCAGCACTGGGTGATGGAGCTCTGGGTTCCCACTGTGCCTTGGGTCCCACCCAAAGGCATCCCTGCTGATGTCCCCTCTGCTGAGTGCCTGTGCAGGAGGGGCAGGCTGGCCCTTCCCGAGGGCGGCAGCACGCATGCCAGGCCCCTCCATCTCACAGCAGAGATCAGCTGCTGGATGCTTGTTGCTTGGCAGCCACAGGCTTAGAAATGTCAATTTCTAATTAAAACCATGCACCCAAAATCTGCACACCCCCCCCCCCCCCCGAAAAAAAAAAACCCAAAAAACCAAAAACAAAACAAAACAAAAAAGCCTGGGATTTTGTGCCCTGTTCTCAGCTGCAGGGGCATGGCAATATCCCCCAGTGTGCCAGCACCTGGGAATGAGCCGGGGCTGTGGCAGGGAGGAGCCAGGTGAAGCACAGGAGGGCCTGAGCAGGAGGGCATCCAGCTAAAAAAAGCAGATGCCAGCTGATAAGAAGGGAGATCGAAGATGTGACCCAGAAATAGGAGTGAGGAAGGCTCCACTGGAGCACATGGCAGCAAAGCCAGGGTGCCAGGCACAGAAAAAGGGCAGTGGGATGGGAATCCCATGGTCCCATGGGACATGGAAGTGCTGGGGCCTGGACATGGGGATGAGGCCACAGAGGAGAGGGCAGCCCCCTCTGCCAATGCAGTGACAGCACCCTGGGCCAGCCAGGCCACATTTCCCTCTCTTGGGGACCTCTGTGTCCCCTGGGGCCTGGAGCCTGTGCTAGGCAGCAATGCCTGTAAATCACCAAATCCCGAAATATTTGGGGTAGGAAGAGACCTTAAAGCCCATCCAGTGCCACCCCTTGCCATGGGCAGGGACACTTCCCACTGTCCCAGGTTGCTCCAAGCCCAGTCCAGCCTGGCCGTGGACACTTCCAGGGATTCAGGGGCAGCCACAGCTCTGAGCACCCTGTGCCAGGGCCTGCCCGCCCTCTCAGGGGAGATTTTCCTCCCAGTATCCCATCTGCCAGATTGTTTTTCCTTGTGAGAATTGGTTTTTGCAGTGCTGGGAGCTGCATCTCAGGCTGAAATTATATGTCCAGGGCACTTGGTCCCTGGTTCTGCTTTGGGCAGGAACACAGCAAGTCCAGCCCCTGGAGCTCCAAGGAAGAAGAAGAAAACTCCATGGTAAAGTCTAAGTATGAAAAAACTCAACCCCACTGAAAAGTGCAATAAAAGAAATGAGTGTTTTTTAAATCCATGTAATTGGATTGCAAATTTGGGAAGATTAAAAATTAAAATTGTTGGCTGTATGGTATCTGAATCTTTAGCATTTGTCTGTCTTGCTCCATGAAAACAAGTAGAGAAAGGAAAGGCACTGGGACCCCCAGTAAAGCCCCTCTGTGAACCAGGCCATGGCCAGCACTGGGCTCACAGAGGCGAAAAGCCTCACTGGGGAAGGGATTTTATTTTTTGAAGTTTGCAGAACCTCTTTTTAGAATTTTTCTCACGGAATAATTCTGGGTTTCTGCTTCCAAGTGACATTCAATTTCCACATCTGAGCTAGGGATAAAATGAATATTTTTACAACCTGACTGAATTCAAACCAAAATGCTCCAAAAAAAAAATGATGCAACTATCATCTGTGGAGCCAGGCAGGGGTGGGCAGGCAGCTCCAGCTGCTTGATGGCTGGGGGGGTTGGTTTGCCCAGTTCAGACTGGAGCATCCCCCAGTTTGCCCAGCTGGTGGCTGCCCCATGCCCACCGGGGCTGCTCTGAGGAGACGGGCTCTGGAGCAGCCTCACGGCACAGCGTGGGCAGGGGCTCTCCCCCTTTTGGGAGGTTCTACCCTCTCAGATCAGCCGTGGTACCGGGCTCATCTCTGCCATCCTCTGCCTCCCATATCTCCTTTCAGCTGATCTCAGGAGACATTTGATTGGCAGGTCATGCCAAATACATTTGCTTTGAAGTTTTCCCAGTTTCCTTGGAAAAGACTTTCTTATAAAAAGGACCTCGATGTCAGATTTCCCTCAGGTGGAGAACAGAGCCATGAGGTGGGGAGGGTGGGAGATGTTTCACATGGCAACCTGAAGGGCTGCTGAAGGTGTCCCTGCCCATGGCACAGGGTGGAGTGAGATGGGATTTATGTTTCTTTCCAAACCAAACCAGTCTGGGATCCTATGATAGATAGACCAGGAATAACATTTTTTTCCCCCTGAAGGTCTTACATCCCCTATGCTATAAAAGAATCCTTTAATTAGTGAGGCCAATGTGTTCCATAGTTACCAGTGGGACCTTTTTTCCCATGTGCATAATGGACACACCTAATTAGTCACGTTTAGTTAATCCTGGGTTTGCTCTACTCTCATTCTTCAACATTTCCTGGCCTTTCTAAAATCTCCAAATTCTGTCTCAGAATCCAATTCCTGTCTGGAGCATAGACAAAACAGCGTTTCCTCCCTGTTTTGCAGGATTCTTTGGGAGAAGACAGCTGGGCAAAGACCAAGCTTTTTGCTGGAGAGAGTGAAAATGCAGCTTCCAGGTGTCAGGCTGGAGTTCCCCAAAGAGAAGTTGAATTTCCAGGGGCTGGGAAGCAGCAATCACAATAAGTGGGGTCACTGGGCTATCCCAGAGCAATTGGCTCTACACCAGTGCAGCGGGAAGTCTGGAAGCGTTGTTCCTGAGGATTTTGTTAGTGGGATCCCTGGCAGGATGGGATGGGGGGATAGGGCTGGTTCAGAGGTGCAACATCAGCATCCCATAGACCTGGAGTTAATTATCTAAAAAAACCAACTATAAGCTTCATAAAAGCCTATAAAGACTTTATAAAAGCCTAATAGAAATAGAAATAGCTGTGCTTTGTTTTTTAAATCACTGACAACATGGATCATTATTAGTCTAATTATCTCCCTGCAGTGTGGAGATGCCATGGGGTTTTTTGTTTTTATTTTGTATTTTTCAGGCACAGAAAGCACACAAGGCACATTTTGGAGATGGAATAGTATGGAATAGGAAGGCCAAGCAGGAGGCAAGGAAAGCTGCGCTGTCCCAGGAGCCCAGGGCTGACTCCTGGTCCCGGTGTCCAGCTCTCTGCTGCCCTTCCCACTCTGGATCCCAGACCAAACAGCAGCAAAGTTCAACCCAAGGCTGGGCTGAGGGTGCACCACAGGGTGGTGCCAAGAGTGAACAGGAATAGAGGGAGAGCAGCTCGAAAGGGAAATTAGTGACAACACAACACAAGAATGAAAAGTAAATAAATGAAAATAAATTAAATCCACGGACATGCTATTGAATATCCAGAGACCAGGACTGTGTTGTGAAGTCCGTGAGCTAAAGGGAGCTGGATGAGCTTTAAGGTCTCTTCCAGCCCAAAGCTTCTATGATTTTATTGGTCTGCGAAATCCCCATTTTGTGTTCAGAGCATTGACACCAACAAGGTACTACAGCTAAAGGACACAAAGGAGATTTTCCAAATTACCTTGCCATTTTTAGTGACAGACTTCTTCCTTCCAGCCATTTATTCTCCTTTACTGATATTCCATCAATTTCCTGGTAGCTGCTGCTCCCTGGGTGCATTAATGGCAGCAGATCAGCACATCCCAGAGTCCCTCCTGAGCTCCTTGTGGAGAAGTAGAGTCTGGCCCAAAGCCCAGGAGGGTTCACAGAGGTGACTCTGGAGGTGGGAGGTGAGGCAGGAGCGACCTTGGGGTCAAAAGCCCCTTGCACTGGGCCCCAAGCAAGCACCATCTCTGTGCTTTGGGCACAGCCTGAGGTGTCTCCCTTCCTCCAAGGGCACCAAAGGACATACAGCACTTCCCTGGAGCTGAGGCCACTGAGCTAGGACGCAGCCATTCCAGCTGGAGCCTGCCTGCTGCAGCCCTTCTGTCTCCATCTGCTGCAGACGGAGCCAGGGATGACCCTGCAGGCATTCCATGGGCACAGGGATTGCTGCTGCCCTTCATGGGCACCTGTGCAGAGTGACAGCGACCCTGCAGATGCTCTTGCCAAGGTGGAAAAGTCAATTTAGCATCACTTCAAGTGCCACACTCTGAGGGGGCTGCTCAGGGTGTCCCTGTGCCCTGGGAGCCCTCACCTTCCTCTGCAGGAGCTCCCTGCTTCGAGCCAGGTGAGCGTGGGTGGGGCAGGTCAGGCTGGCAGCTCTGCGGGTTGTTCTGCTGGGATCTGGGACAGAGGAGAGCAGAGGTGGTGGTGCTGGGCTGGTGCACCAGGGAGGGCAGAGAGGGGCCTGACTGGATTCGTGTGCAGGAGGTGCAGCTCTGCCTCCCTGCGTGCAGGGTCTGAACATCAGAGCTCTCCTCTGTCATATCTGTGGACACTTGGCACCTTCCCAGCTGCAGGTGCCACCAGCAGGCTCTGGCATAGCCCTGCCAGGATGGAGGGAGGCAGGGACAGATCCCAGGCATGGGGATGGATGGGCTCCGTCCACCTGCCAGCATCACCGGCTCAGCTTGTACATGGAAAACCAGTGGAATAGAAAACGCCAGGCCTGGACATTTTGGGTGCAGAGCCCACCAGTGAAGGTGTATCCTGTGTTGCTGCAGGTGCTGGGACAGGAGCAGTGGCCACAGCATTGCTCGGCATGGGGACAGGGGCAGAGCTGTGGCTCAGGGGAAAAAAACTGCACAGGGACCTGTGACCCCGCAACCTGGGAATCCCAGAATCCCAGTATGGTTTGGATTGAAAGAGACCTTAAAGCTCATCTTGTTCCAGCCCTTGCCATGGGCAGGGGGACCTTCTACCACCCCGGGTTGCTCCAAGCCCCTTCCAACCTGGCCTTGGACACTTCCAGGGATGGCGCAGCCACAGCTGCTCTGGCAGGAGATTTTCTGGATCTCCATGAGCCACCAGAGCAGCCCGGAGTGAGATAATGCCATATCACTTGTCCCAGCTGCCTCCTGCTCCTCCCAGGAGCAGTGTGAGCGGGGGACACTCTTCTCCCTCCTGTTCCCGGGGAGCTCCAGGGCTGCACCGAGGCCTCCTGACGGAGCTGGGCCTGGGGGCTGGGAGTTAAGAACACAATTGGGCCCAGAGGGAATGGCAGAGGCTGGGCAGGACTTGCTTAGATGCTGCTTTCCTTAACAGGAAGGATCCCGTGGAAAATCCCAGCGTTCCCAGGACCCTGCTGCAGGGCTGGGGCAGGAGCCTGGGGAAGGCGGAGCAGCCCCTGCTCCATCCCGTGCTCCCACCCTTGGGAAGAGAAGGGAGGAGGGCCCCACGAGCAGCCCCTGATGGCAGCCGGGCCCAGGGTGTCGCAGCAGCGCTGGCAGGAAGGGACATCCCCACCTCCTGTGGCCACCGGCCCACGGGGGACAGCCATGAGCAGCACCCAGCTGTGCCTGGCAGTGGCTGAGACTTGGAAACTGCATTTAATAAGAAACTGTCACCACTTGAAACCTGCATCAATCCCAGCTGAGGGGGAAAACTGTCCAATAAAGAGAGCATTTCCAAAATGGATATAATAGGGAAAACAAAAGTGCAAATTGTGTTTTAAAATAAAACGCACAAAATGTAGAACGAAATGCTGAGTCCTTGACTTTCCCGGAGTTGCAAATGGTATTTCTTTCAGTTTCTCTCACCCAGCAGTGCTGTGTAACATGCACCAGGCACATGGTGGGGCAGAGGATTCCTGCTCTTCCATTAATTTATTCCTATTGCTGTATTTGTTTTACAACATTCAGAACAGCTTTTACTCAGTGTTGATTGAAACATCTTATTTTCCAGATCAAAGTGCTGCTTTGTGCTTTAATGAAATACTTTGACACAATAGCTCTGCGTTTGCTGGAAATCATTATTGAGTATATTGAGAGCTGCTGGTCCTCTCATTAACTTGCTGTCTGCTTGTCTTCCCATCTTGTTCAAAGTGCCAAAACATTTCACTACAGAACAATTCCATCAGGATATACCAGCAGTGCTTGTGCACACCGGGCTTTGGATGGGATGTGTGTGCTGGCCCAGTATCAAAATAATAACAATAGTGAAAATTAGAAGCTTGAAATTAAAATTAATTTTGAGTGTAATTGTTGCTTCTCCAGTTAAAATTTTTTAATGCTTTTTCCAAATCCTGCCCTATTTCTCATCTTTTCTGTCCCTTTTCCCTACATGTTAATTTCTCTGCTTGTCTTTACACCTGCAAAAATCTCTTTTTATGCACTCAGAGTGTTCAACATGTGCAGTGGAACAGGGAGATGCTCTTTGCCAGGCTCCTCATCCCCTGTTAGGAATACAACAATCCTATTTCCAGAAGATATTTGCAAAATCCTACAAATATTTTCACTAAAAACTACCAGTTTCTCTAATCCCTGGGAAAAGTATAGAAAATAAATGAAGATTTTTTTTTTTTTTTTTTTTTGTGATTAAGTGATTAAAACTGTCCTCGGCCTGGAAATACCCATTTTGTGACTCTCAGAGAAAGGCTCAGCTTTAAGAGCAGCTTAAGAGCTCATGGAGAGGCCCAGCTCTGTTTTCCTCCTGCTTTTGGCCGCTCTCATGCCGCAGGAAGGCGGCTGGAGGCGGCTCCGGTTTGGCCGCGGGGCACGGAGCCGCTCCTCAGCCCAGGCTCCCGGGTCACCCTTCCCTCAGCCCCTTCGGAAGGGCTTTGTCCGCTCGGCTGAGGGGTGATCCAGGGCTGGGCCAGGGGACAAGGCACGGGGAGGATGGCAAGGAAGGAGTGGCCTTGAGCCCGGCCCCTCCTGGGGGAGCGCAGCCCGTGCCTCCCGGGCATGAACTGGACCATGGGCCATGCCCCGCTCCCGGGCATCCTCGCAGACCCACCAGACCACAGGTTTTGTTCTTATTCTAGGGAATAATGCAGGGAATTGTCCCGCTGGGAAAGTCTCAGGCTGTGGGTGGCCCCTGCAGGGTGGGGAGGTGAGGGGACAGGGACACCAGGTAGCACTGGCTGTTCGCTGTCTCATCACAGGAGCTAATCCAGCACAGATGCTGTCACACAGAGGGTTTAAAAGATACAAAAGGTAGGATCTGCCCATAAATATGTGAGGGAATTACAGAGAATAAGGAATTTGGGATGGCAGAGTGCAATATCCAGTGATGGTCTGCACACAGCCTCAGCAGTCTCTGGACCAGCAGTGGCACCTCAACAAGGCAGCTGTAGAACGACTTGTCAGGCTCCCAGCAATTCTCCCTCAGCATCTTCCTCTGGCCACAGACTCTTGTGGCAGCAAAGCCCTGAAGTTCCTTTTCTCAATACCTCAAACACCTCGGCATTCCCACCTCCCCCCTTTGGAGCAGCTCTTTTCAGAGCAAATCTATCACAGAATTCCAGAATCCCAGAATGGTTTGGGTTGGAAGGGACCTTAAAGCTCATCTCATTCCATCTCCCTGCCGTGGGCAGGGGGCACCCCCACTACACCAGGTTACTCCATCCAAGCTGGCCTGGAGCACCTCCAGGATGGGAAGCAGGGACAGGGTCTGGAGCCCAGCCCACAGCCTGGGACGGTGTTGGATTATGTGCAGGGTGTCCCTGTGCCCCTTTCCATCTCTGATCTTTGACAGAGACGTCCAAGGCACGGCCACTCCTGCCCAAGTGTGCCTGCCCTGGATTGCTAATCCAGCCAGAAGTGGAGCAGGAATTCTCAGCCAGGTGCATAAAGCCATGTTTCATTCATCTTAGATATATAAAGCAGGGTTTTGCCTCACTGCTCTGCTCATTCTGCACCACAGATCAAAGGAAAAGAACCCCTTCAATGTGGCACTGCCTGCTGGGGCACAGCCAGGGCAAGGGGAGACCGCCAGCAGGGCAGGGGCTTGTCACCAGGGTCTGTCCCAGGGTAACTGGGCAGGGGAGCAGAGCAGGTTCAGCCCAGAGCCACCATGACCAGGGCAAGAGGAAATGGCCTCACGTTGTGTCAGGGGGGTATGCCATGGATCTTAATGAAAGTTTCTTTTAGGAAAAGGTGCCCACGGTGGAGTCACCATGCCTGGAGGGGTTCAAAATTGTGTAAATGTGGCACCTGGAGACATGGGTTAGTGCTGACCATGGTGGTGTGGCTGGACTCAATGATCTCAGGGGTTTTTCTGTGCTCAGTGATTCCATGACTGTGATCAGACAAGGTGGTGGCCCAGCTCCAGGACCAAGGCAGGGCCAGGGTCAGGGGGGGTAGCTGGGTCAGCCCAGTGCCCACCCAGCAAATCCCTGGCAGGGCAGCAGCGCAGACAGCCCTGGGTGCAGGGCACGCAGCCCTGCCAGTGATGGGATCAGCCCTCTCCAAGCCAGCCCCTGCAGAGCTCTGGCACTGCACCAAGGGCCCCAGGGGACAGGGATCACCCTGGAGCCTCACCAGAGGAGCTCCCATGGGGGGATGCTCTGGGGACCCACCTGTGGCTGCTGGGAGGCAGAACAGGACTCACGGGCCTGTCAGTGGCACAGGCACTGCCAGCACCCAGGAGGCAAAGTCCTTCAGCTCCGGGGTCACATAGCCTGTGGCAGCCTTGGTGGGTGGGGTGAAGCTGTCCATCCTCCCTGTGCCAGCAGAGACACACAAACACAGCAAGGCACCTGGCTGTCCCCGTGAAGGGACCTAGAAATGCCACTGTGGTGCTCACGGGAACCCTTCAGTGCCCAGCAGGGAACAGGAACCTGCCAGAGGAGCTGGGGGGCTGCTGATGGTAGGGGGTGCAGACCCCCTTCTCAGCCCACCCTGCCTGTCCCAGGCTCTTTTGGGCTCTAGGCAGCAGGCTTGGGACTCTGCTTATTTAACTCCCCCAGAGATAAACACTGCCCCAGTGGTTGTCAGTTAATTGTAATTTTGTTTTCCAGTAACTGCTGCCCAGGGGATGCACTGAGGGTAAAAGCAACACCAGAGGAACTCTTGCAGGAGCCACTTGGGAGGCAGCCGGGACAGGCTGGCTGCAGTGCATGTTGTGCTTCATCCCCAAATCACTGAGCTGGGCTGAGCTTGGATGGGAGCCAGAGTCCTCAAAGTGCATTCCACACTGTCTCCTGGGGTAGGGCACCCTGCTGGCACTTCCCCCCAGCTCCCATGGACTGATTATCACGCCTCTGTGATACAGGCATGACACAAATGGGCCTGGCAACTCTTCCAGGACAGGACTCTCAGTCCTCCTCAAAGCACAAGAAGACACAAAAATGGTGGGTTTGTCTTCCTTTGGGCCTTCCAGGAAATTCACATCAAACTGTGTTGGTTGTATTTGTGCCCCTGGGTTACCAAAGACTGGGTATAAAGGACAAAAAGCCCCTGAATGAAACGAACTGGTGACCACAAACCTTCCCTGAGACCCCTGGGCTCTGAAGCAGTGGAGAAGACACAGATGGGGCCGCAGGGTCCTGCTTGAGGGCACCAGGAGCAGTGTTGGGTCAGGATCCACAGGGATGAGCTGGAGAGGTGAGCAAGACCCTCCCTGTGCTGGGAGGGGAGCACGGGGGCTCCTCCAGCAGCCATGTAGCCGGTACGGGAGGGCATTGCACAGGCTCCTGTAGGAACCTGCCCAGGTCACTCCAGCCCCTTCCCCTGTCCAGTGCACTTTTAGGGCACTGGCATTCCCTGTTCTCACCTCTCTGACAGCACCAGCTGCTGGCAGGGCACAGCTCCTGGGGAGCTGGCAGAACCTTCCTGTGAAAACACCTCAGTGGAGTGACAGGGGAAGGGCAGGGACTGCCCCCAGCTCTGGCAACCCAAAGGTGGCTGTGGGGGTGGCTGGTGGGACAGGGCAGCACCTCGGGCAGCAGGTGGCACGTGTGGAAATGCACAGAGCTCAGGGTTGATGCCCTGGCTCTATCCTGCCCTTTCTGACTCCACTACCTCTTGATCCAGCTCCTGGTGAGCACCAGCCAGGAGGGGTTCACATCACGGGGGTGGGACACGCCTCAGGTCCCCACCCTCACAGCCCGGGGCAAACCTGCCCACTCTGCCAGTGGCCAGATCTCCCCTGAGCTGGTGTCACTGGTGTCACTGGTGTTTGCCAGAGACTGCTAAGAGCTAAGTCTGGCACCTCACTGCACCCAACATCACCCCAGACATGTTATTACTGACTCCATGCTTTTCATTGCTTCACCTCCTGATTTCCCAAAACTTTGTGGGGTGATGGTGTCTTTAATGGTTTCCTTTGGATTTAAAGGCTCTGCCCTGCCTCTCCTGAATGCACCATTTCACACGAAGCCCTTCAGCGCTGACCACAGTGTCAGTGTCAGAGAAACCTCCACTTGTGGGAGATTCGGAATCCTCAAAGCCCTGTGCTTGCTTTCCCTGAGGGCATCTTCCAGATGCTGCAGGTAGATTTGGGGGTGATAGGGGCAAGGTCACCCAAATCCCTGGAAGTCGCTAAATACTGTGAATTGCTGTGATTAGCTGTCCCACGATGCATCAAACAGCTGCCACCAGCAGCGTGCCATGAGCTCTCTCCACTCTTGCTTCCCCCAGAACAGCAAGGAAGCACGTTCAGCCTCCTCTCCTCCACCTCCTCTGCCTCCTCCTCCTCCCAGCACTGCTGAGGAAGGCAGGTGAGGTCCTGCCAAGCGCAGTACTTGCCTCATTCTGCCATTAAGCATCACGTCAGCGCAGCGATTACCTGCTGTTAGCGCGGCGCTGCCGAGCGCAGGGCCCTGCCCGTGCCCCCACGCGGGGGACGAGGGCTGCTCAGCACCCGCAGAGAGGTGCAAAGGTCCCAGGTGGCCCGGGGAGTCAGAGCCGAGAGCTTCCCCGCCCCTTGTTTGCTGGAGAAGAGGTTCCTGGGTCCCAGTTCTGTCAGCCCCGTTTTCAGGCTTCGCTGGAGAGCGACAGGAGCAGCGCTGGCAGCAGGATCAGCACCGCTGCGTGGAGGGGACCGGGGGTCTCCAGGGGGGAGCTGGGTTAGCCTTGAATGCCCAGCTCAGAGCAGGAGCCCTCAGAGCAGCCGCTCTCCATGTGCTTTGGTGTCGCTGGAAGAGAAGCAGGGCTGTCCTCTCTGCTGCAGCCCCCTGTGCTGAGAGTGCCTGCAGGGCTGCACCTGCACAGGAGCTCTGCCCCATCTGGGAGGAGAAAAGCTCTCAGGAGACGGCCATAAACTATTCCCCTTCTGACCTTTCTCTTCAGAGCAAACAAAGGGCAATCTTGATCTAAATTGGAGCCGTGAGGAGCTGAGCAACCCTCAACCTGTCTCTGCAAGCTTTTTATTTTAAGACACCCAAGAAAGGGTCTGTCCCTGTAGAACTAAACCAAACGAACTTGATTCCAGTGAGCTGCATGCTCCTGCTCAGCAAACGGCCCGGGAAATCAAAAAGCCAGCACCAGCCACTGATAGGAATTGCTAAGGAATTAGCCCAAGGATTGGAAAGGCTGGGAGCCACATCACTGTCTGCAGGAGTCCCAACGTGCCCCTGGCATCACTGGCACACAGCGGGAAGAGCATCCCTGCTCGCTCCTGCCAAGGAACCACTTGCTCCCTGACAGAACTGTGATGGGCTGAGATGGGAGCTTTGGAGCCCTTCTTCCCCATTTCCCTTGGGAGGGAGAATGCTTTGAGTTACAATTGCTTTTTTTTTACATAAATCGTAGGTTTCTCTCCAGGATGTTTTGCCTCAGCTTTGTGACAGTGTTGCTGCCGGGCCATGCCTGGAGCAGTGGTGGCAGGTGGCTTCGTGTCACTCTGTCCTTGCCAGGGCCCTGCAGGGGTGATGGGCACAGCACTGTGTCTCAGCTGTGCCTCTGCGGGGGTCTCTGGCCCAAACTGAGCCCTTGCCCCCTGCCCTTCATCCCAGCAATCTTAGGGTGGCAGAGCAAAGGGAGGGCAGTGCAGGGCTGGGGCTTGTCCCCAGGGCTGGGAGCATCCATGGCTGTGCTCCCTGCCCCTCAAAGGGTCGGGGAGGCTGGAGCATCCCAGCGTAGCCAGGACAGGCTTGTGGGCTCTGCTACTCACACCAGTGTCTCCAGCCACCTTCCAGGCATCCTGCTTGCCACTCCCTTTCCCCCATCCCACAGAGTGTGCCAGAGCAAAGCACCAGCTGCTCCTGCAGCACTCCCGGGCTTTGAAGGCTTGTGAGCCTGGACAAGGCTGAGAGAAAGGCATGGATCCATCCAGGGCTCGTCCTGCTGCTCCCACTGCTGCAGCCAGCCGAGGTGGGGGTGTTGTGGCTCTGCAGGTATGGGGTGAGGCGTGTGTCACTGTGCCCAGCAGCCCAGGACTGGCATGCCACGATGCTCCCAAAGGCCTGGCAGTGGTGCTATCAGGTGGCTGGAGCCAGCGGGCTCAGGGAGGGCACTGAGCCCCCGAGGCAGCATCTGTACAGATCTCCTGGATAATTCCAGAACAGACTTGTAGACCAGGCAAACCCAGCCAGATCCAATTGGCAGATTGGGTTAGTGAGGAGAATAAGCCAATCCACTTAGGGGCTTTGCTGGGCTGGATTGGCTAAACCAGATTAGGTGCAGCTGCTCGGGTGGTGGGAGGTGGCCCAGGGCTGGGGGGCCAGGACACAGCACCAGGGCTTCCCTCCTAGTAATCTCTGCAGTCTCCAGGGACGCAGGGGAAGAGCTGCAAAGTGACATTAATGCAGAGGGATGGATTACACGGGAGGCTTGGAGATAGCATTAGGCACAAATTCCTGCTTTGGCTCACTCCAGACACCCCATCCCAGCCCTTCTGCAGAGGCAGGGGATGCACCTGTGCTCAGCTCCTCTGCCAAGTGCTGCCCCTGGCACTGATGGATCCCTTTGGCCAGGCTGCTCCAAGCTGCATCCAGCCTGGCTTTGGACACTTCCAGGGATCCAGGGGCAGCAAACTGTGCCAGGGCCTTCCCATCCTCACAGGGAACAATTCCTGCTCAATATCCCATCTAGCCCTGCCCTCTGCCAGTGGGAAGCCATTCCCCCTTGTCCTATCACTCCAGCCCCTTGTCCCAAGTCCCTCCTCAATGCTCTTGGATCCCCTTTAGGCCCTGGGAGCACCTCTCCCATGAGGAAAGGCTGAGGCTTGGAGAGAAGGTTCCAGGGAGACCTTAGAGCACCCTTGGAATGAGGGGAGCTTTGAGATCTCTTCCAACCCAAACCACTCTGGGGTTCCATGCTCCAGCCTTCCTCCTCTGCATCCCTGTGATTCTCCCTGCACAGCAAAGCTCCTTCCCTCAACCACATCCAGAGGTGACAATGCCGGGGAGGGCACTGCCAGCCCGGGCAGGGAGCGGGAACAGGGCAGGAGCCCCTCCCGGGATGCAGGAGCTGCTCCCGGGGTGCAGGAGCCGCTCCCGGGATGCAGGAGCTGCTCCCGAGGATGCAGGGGCCCCTCCCGGGATGCAGGAGCCGCTCCCGGGATGCAGGGGCCCCTTCCGGGATGCG
>VWZN01012405.1:155659-181121 GCA_013396955.1 Regulus satrapa | reverse complement strand
GGTGGCCAACGCTTGGGACCATTTGCCACAGGCCACCAGGGGCCAGACAGCTTCTCTTTTCCTCCCCTACTTCCCACCGTCTGCCAAATCCTGGGGGAGAGCTCAGCACATCACAGCTCTGGGAGGAAATGAGGCCAAGGGACCACACACGGTGTGGGGGAATTGTCCCCACAGAACTCTAGAGGGGCTCAGGGCCAGCATGGCCAGGGCCAAAGCAGCACATCCTCCCCAAGGGAGCAGGCCTGGAATGCATGAGGGGGGGTCAGGATGGAGCAGCTGCAGAGCTGCCTTGGCCGGGGCTGCCAGAGCCGAGGGGCTCCTGGAGGTGGCCTGTGCCAGGTTCCCACCTGTGCTGCTCTGGTCTCCTCCCAGGCTGGAGTTGAGCCCACCCAGCACCCCCATGGCTCCACTGGGATGAGTTCCTGGTGGTCCTAGTGCCATTCATCCCTGCAGCCCTGCCCATGAGCCTGGATGTGAAATCCCTCCTGCTTGAGGAGTTCTTGAGAACATCCCTGAGCTCAGA
Source organism: Regulus satrapa (assembly GCA_013396955.1). Classification (NCBI taxonomy): domain Eukaryota; kingdom Metazoa; phylum Chordata; class Aves; order Passeriformes; family Regulidae; genus Regulus; species Regulus satrapa. Next base: position 180,598 of record VWZN01012405.1, on the reverse strand, counting down.
ACTTTTACCTGAGGTCAACACTTCTGAGGGATGGCAGATTTTGGCTCTTTCTCCAATAAAGGCTCAGGGCTGGCAATGCCAGTGGGAGCTGCAAAGCCAGAGGAGGAGTTTGGACAAATTTCTTTGAGCTCTGGAGGGCTCATAGAAGCCAGAACCCAGCTCATGCAGGCCTGAGTGAAAGGAACTCTGTTCTACTGCGAGGTCTTTCCCATTTTATGGAATCTACAGTGACACAGGATTGAGAGGGACCAGGGCCTTTCCCCTGCCCACAGAGACAGGATTCCCTCTGCAATGGACAGGCTCTTGTTTTTACAGCTGTTCCTGCGAGCAGCACTGGGACCAGAACAAGAAGAATCCTTTAAACACTATATTTATTCCACAACCTCACAGGTGCAGGATCAAAAGGATCATCTTGAGTCAGAGATTCCAAGATCATAGCATCATCAAATTATGGAATGGTTTGGGTTGGAAGGGACCCTAATGCTCATCCAGCTCCACCCCATGCCCTGGGCAGGGACACCCTCCACCAAATGACATTTGTCAGACCTGGCCGTGGACACTGCCAGGGATCCAGGGGCAGCCACAGCTGCTCTGGGCACCCTGTGCCAGGGCCTGCCCACCCTCACAGGGAACAATTCCTGCCCAATAACCCATCCCTCCCTTTGCCAATGGAAACCAATCCCTGTGTCCTGTCCCTCCATCCCTTGTCCCCAGTCCCTCTCCAGCTCTGCTGGNGATTCCAAGATCATAGCATCATCAAATTATGGAATGGTTTGGGTTGGAAGGGACCCTAATGCTCATCCAGCTCCACCCCATGCCCTGGGCAGGGACACCCTCCACCAAATGACATTTGTCAGACCTGGCCGTGGACACTGCCAGGGATCCAGGGGCAGCCACAGCTGCTCTGGGCACCCTGTGCCAGGGCCTGCCCACCCTCACAGGGAACAATTCCTGCCCAATAACCCATCCCTCCCTTTGCCAATGGAAACCAATCCCTGTGTCCTGTCCCTCCATCCCTTGTCCCCAGTCCCTCTCCAGCTCTGCTGGAGCCCCTTTAGGCCCTGGGTGGGGCTCTGAGCTCTCCCTGGAGCCTTCTCCTCTCCAGGTGAGCACCCCCAGCTCTCCCAGCCTGTCTCCAGAGCAAAGGGGCTCCAGCCCCTCTTCTGAACTCACTCCAAGGCAAAGAGATCTTCTGCAACAAGCAGCTGCTGCCTATAATCCCTGCCCCCAAGTCAGGTAGATGCTGGAATTAGGTGGTTTTGATTGAGTCACGGGCAGTGTACTCAGATCACCTCCCACCCTAAACTCATCCTTCTGCATTCCAGTATATCCTTCCCAAGATCCCAGCTTGGCACAGATTTCCTCTTCGTTGTGCCTGTGATGTAGCTGTTTAAAGAGCTCCACCCAGTCTTACTTAAAAGCCACATGAAATTTTCATGTTGTCAGTCTGCGGGGACGAGTTTAATGCTGTTTAATAAAGGCTGATGGTGCCTGAACCTCACAGCAGAGTTCCTTGGCAGACTCCCTGGTGGAGGCAGTTCTCGTCCCCACTGCCTCTTTCACTTGATCTGTCAGTATGAGGAACAAACCCTGGTGAGCCACGTGGCAACTGTACTCCCGAGACAGCAGAGAAAACTCTGTGTAGTTGTGGGTATTTTGTACAAATGAGTCAGCATGGTGACAAGTTGTGTTCTGGGTTTTACACTGTCGGGTTTCGCTCTGAATGAAGCTGGTCTGGGTTAGAGAGCCAGACAAATGCTGTCCCTCCCTCCCAGGAGGAGTCTGGGGTAGAGGTGGGGAAAGCCAACAGAACTGGACAGGACACAGCCTAGCGTGGTCCTGCCCCAGGCCATGTCAGTGCTCACCTGGGAGCCCAAGTGCAGGTGAATCAGTGCCTGGCACTGCTTGAACAGAGCCCCAGCACCCTGCCCGGAGCTGGCTCCAGGCTCGGCTGCAAACTTCCCAGCCCAGCCTGGAGGCACTGAGGGCCCCAGGAGCCCCCTCACACCAGCCATGGGTCAGGCTCCAGCCCACCCACAGGCAAATGCTCCACAGCCACCCGAGGGCTGCTCCCAGGACAACCAGAACGAGTTTGGATCTTGTCCCAGCACACCAGTCAGACAGGCCGGGCTGGGGTTTTGTCTGAGGCATGGCAGACTCCCCGTTTGATGGGATCTCAGGAGAAGACCCTCCCTGGGCACCTCATGTTTGAGATCTGAGAGCCACCAGTAAGATCTGGGAGCCAAACAGGATCTCAGATCTCGTCTTCTCAGGACACTGAAAGCTACTGAGATAAGAAACCTCACCCAGGGGTCAGACATGGCACCAGGCTGATTCCAAATTGGGATGGATCAAGCCAAATGGAAGGACGGTGGGGAAGGGGTGAGGCAATCATTTCCCTTCCTGTGGAATCACAGCCTGAGCTGGGGGACAAACCAGGACTACTGCTTTAGCCACTGGGAGCCAGCTTTGTGCACCGGCAGGGTTCAGAACAGAGCCACAGCTCTTCAAGGACACATTTTCCAATGGGTTTATCTCCTGAGAGGAAAGGAGGAAGGCTGCAAACAGAATATCCCCCTGGAGTTACAGGTCTGGAATTCAGAGTTCTTGGCTTTGAAAGGTGTCGACGGCAAATGCCTCTGGGCTGCAGGACCAAAAGGCATCCTGAGAATGGCACGAGGCAAGGAGTCAGGTAGACACTCCTTAGACATGGGCAATCACCCCAGGAATGTGCCACTATCTCCCAGCTAGGACTTGGAGTGTCTCCCAGTGTCAGCCAGAGACAGAGGCAGGAGGCCCTTGCTGAGGAATGGTGAACCAGGGCTCTCCTCAATGGTGCGTGTCCATGGCAGGGACACCCCCGTGGGTGTCACAGCACTCCTGGCTGCCACACGCAGGAAGGACCTGCCCACACCTCTGCCGTGCCACCAGCACTCACAGCCTGCTGGTGCCCACCTCCCCTTTCTCGCTGGACTCTGGAATGCGAGGGCATGGATGCAGCTCCATCCCTCAAAAAACAGAGAGGAAACAATTTCAGCCCAGAGAGCAAAGCCCTCCCTGCTGTGTTCTGGGTTAGGAACAGCTCCTTGGTGCCTTGGCTGAGCTCGGCCCGGGGCAGTCCCAGGGTTCCCCAGCATGGCTCCACTGGCGTGTTCCTCTGCATCCTCTCCAGAGCTGGAGCCAGAGCACCAGGCCAGGTCTTGCACTTCTGTTCAGATCTCTGAGCCCTTCAGACACTGCCCAAGAGCAGTGGGAGTCACAGGTGCCCCTGTCCTACATTCAGAGGCTCAGCACCATCTGGTTATTTTGAGTTGAGCACCTGCCTCCTCTCTCCAGCAACAGCAGCGCTTTGCCAAGAGGTTGGGATGGGATGGCTGCAGGTAGGAGGCACCTCGCCAGCCCCCAGGGCCGCCCTTGGCCTGCTGTCCCCTCACCTCTGGCTCAGCCCCTCCTGCTCACTGGGACACCTGAGAACAGGATGGTCCCTGGGCCTGGAGTGAGGAGGGGACAGTTTGTCCTCTCCTGGGGCACCAGGGGCTGCAGCCAGAGAGCAGATTCTGGCAGGACAGAGCAGCCAAAGGAACAGAACAGTCATCAGCAGCTTGGACAGCCCTGGGCACTGCACAGACACAGTGCTGGCCAGGACATCAGGATTATCTTTTTCCATTAGCAAACAGCACTATGGGAGTGCTGGCCTCCATTTGGAAAGCCATCAGGGATGGTCAGGAAGAAATTTCTCATCAAGAAGGGCTGCTGCTGCTCAGCATTTGCTCCTGGGAAACTTTGCCTTAGACCCCTGGGTCCCCTTGAAATAACAAGCCATTTATATTCTATATCTTGATGCTTGGAAGGAGGGCACAGGACTTTGAAGCCTCCCCAGGAAGTTCATTTGAACAGTGGGCCTTGGCTCACTCAGGCTGGGTATTCAGACCAGGGAGGGTTTAGGTGGTCAGACCACAGCATCTGTGGCAGGGAAAGGAGCAGAAAGGTACCATAACATGGACTCATCATCATCAGGCCACCCTGGTGCAGGGCCTGTCTCCCAGACAGTGCCCTTGAGTCCCCCTCTGGAGCTGGATTGGCTCCACCAACCCTCACTGGGCTCCTGGTGTGTCAGTCCCTTTACCAGCTCACACCATGGAAGAAAAACCTGGCAGCACCCTGGCAGCACCAGGAGGAGCAGGAGGAACATTTCCTGCTCATGTGAAGACAAACTTTCCTCTGCAGCAGTTCACGCTGGGCCAGGATGGCTGCAGAGCTCACCTGCCTGAGTGCTGTGGCTCAGGGGACACCCTGGGAGGAGCAGGCCCCACTTAGAGCCCCTCCCAGGGCCCAAAGGGGCTCAGGAAAAAGAGAGAAAGTGAATTTACAAGGGCAGATAGCAACAGAGCAAGGGGCAATGGTTTCAAATGGAAAGAGAGTAAGTTTAGATAAGATACTGGAGGGGAATTGTTCCCTGGGAGGGTGGGCAGGCCCTGGCACAGGGTGCCCAGAGCAGCTGTGGCTGCCCCTGGATCCCTGGCAGTGCCCAAGGCCAGGCTGGACAGGGCCTGGAGCAGCCTGGTCTGGTGGAAGGGGTCTGCCCGTGCAGGGGCGGGATGGGATGATCTTCAAGGTCACTTTTGGCCCAAGCTGTGCTGGAGCCCAGGGCTGTGTCCTCGCCCAGCAGAGTCTCTGCGGCGCTGCCGGCTCCAGGCTCTGCGCAGGGGCTGAGCCACCCGCCTGGGGAAGGGAGGGTGACCTTGTCCTATATTTTAAAGGCCACTTTTCATCTACAAAAAGCAGCCAAACGAGGGCAGCAGCAGGGAGGAGAAGGACAAGCGATGCAGTGCGGCATGAGGCACAGGCGATGCTTCCACAGCCTCCGTCCCCTTCCTGGCACGGCAGGGCCTGGGAAGGGGCTGCCTCCAGCCCTGCTTTCCCTCCTGCCCTGCCATGGAGCTGTGGGATGCAGGGAGGGCAGCAGGGAGGTGCCCAGAGGGGCAGAGCAGAAGGTTTGGGACCCACAGCCCTGGGCCTGGGTCCCTGAGTGGCTTCCAACAGGGATTGGTGCAGCACCCCCGGCACAGATGGCACAGCCCCCTGGTCCAGCCTTGAACTGGGTCCCAGACACCCCGGGAGTTCCAAACATGAAGCAGGACCCCAGCACATCCCACAGACATCCTGCACGTGACTGCCTTTATTTCCTCAATGAAACGTAAGAATTCTCTGCCAGGGAAGCCAGTTGCACCACCACGCTCCAAACATGTCCCCAGCCTGGTTCAAAACTTCGGGACATCAGTGGAGAAGCCCAAGTGCGTGGTCAGCTTTGCCAGGGCAGCGCAAAGCTGATGGTGACACACAGACATCTCCCCACCCACTTCCCAAGGGCCCTCTGGGAACGCATCCTGTCCCTGTGAGCAGCACTGGCCCAGGGGAAGGGCTGGACCTTGTCCCTGTCCAGGGCCCAAGCAAGAGGCATCCTGGCTGTCCCATCTGCTGGCACAGAGCTGGGCGTGACAGCTCCTCCAAGCATCTTGTGCTGCAGCTGTGAGCTCTCACTCCAGGCTCTGGAAAGCACCTCAAAGATATTCTTCAGCATTTTGCTGCTTCAGGGCTTTAATGACAAGTGCATCGCTTGGTTGGCAGGAGCCGGAGCTCCCCTCCTCCCTAGGAAGCATCAGCAAAAGAAAGGAAGGCTGCATTAGGGGCTGATGTTCTCCATTCAATCTCTCATTTTCTGGGAGGAAGGATTGCTCATGTGCAGCCATTAGAGAGGAAAGCAGGTCCTGCCTCCCAGCCCTAAAATTGGAAAGTTTGCACAGGTTAAAAGAATTCAAGAATTCCTAGGAAAAAAGGCCGAGGTGTCTGCAGAGGATAGAACAGGGAAGGTCAGAGCAGGGGTGCCAAGGGGACACAACTTCTGCACCTTTAATGCAGAGGCAAAGCACCGCTCTGCACACAGGGCCCTGCTAAAGCCTGGAGCCCTGCAGGGCCCTTCCCATGCCTCCCTACCTGATGTGCAGGTGTGTGAAACCTGGAAGGGCCATTTGAGCCTGTCTGGGATGGGCTCCTGCTCCCCTTCCCCCAGTCCCTCCCTCCCATCCCCTCCTCCCACACTGCCAGCTGCTCTCAAGCCTTGAGGGTGCCACAGTTGGTGACATCTCTCCCTGCTGGGAGCCTCCCCCACTGGGCTTGAGGGAGCCAGAACTGAGGGAATGCTTCCCAAACACCTGGGTGCTGCTCTGAAGCGCAGAGGGGGTCAGCCCGTGAGGCTGTGACTGCTCAGACTTCCAGGCTCCCTGGATATGTTCTCGGAGAAGTTCTCTGGTGTTTTTTGCCTACAACAATGGCCACAATTTGAAGTAAAAAAGGGAGGTATTATCCAGGTGGGGCTCGAGGTTCTCCCAGGAAATGAGTGAGAGGACAAGAGAGACAACCTCAAGTTGCACCAGGGAAAATCTATGTGGAAATCAGGGAAAATTGCTTCACAGAAAGGAGGCCCAGGCACTGGCACAGTTTGCCCAGGGAATGGAGAACATTTTGAACACCCCAGGGGTGTTCAAAAGCCATGTGGCTGTGGCACTTGGGGACAGGGGTTAGTGGTGTCCTTGGCAGTGCTGGAGGAACAGCTGAACTGGAGGCTTTTCCAAGCAAAATGAAAGGCACTATGCCCTTGGTGGAACAGCTCTGGGGTCAGACTTGTGCCGCATGTCCATGGGATCAGCTCCTTTGGGATAATCTCAGGGCTGCAATCCATGAATGGCACCAAACCTGGGAACGGAGCTTCCTTTAGGAGACACCAACCTCCCGTTAGCGCTGCTGTGCCAGTGGGCCAACCTGAACAGGACTGGGCAGGAACTTACAGGGGTGCCCAGCACCACGCAGGAAAAGAGGCACCAGGATTAGCTGGAACCAACAGAGGAAAAAAGAAAATCTAGTCCCAAATTTTCACTTCTGTGGAAATTCCCCCCTGTGTCTGGAGGAAAGGTAGGACAGGGAGTCTGGAGGCTGTGCTGAGCTGCAGAGGTGTGGGACGAGCTCCTGCAGCCCTGGGGAGCAGCCAGGGGCTGTCCAGAGGTGCCTTCCAGCTCCTCACCCTGGCTGGGACCCAGGCTGGGCACCCCAGCAATGCCCCAGTGGCACCAGGAAGGAAACGAGGGGAGGAAATGAGGCGTGGAAACGAGCCCAGCAGCAGCCCCAGGGGCAGTCCTGGTGCTCATAGACTCTCCCAGGGGTTAGGCTCATTTGGTCATCAATGTTAATAGCTGGGTAAATTATGCACACTGTGCATTTGCATGTGGCATCCTCCAGTCATGCTGCTGCTGCCAGCCACCAGCCCTGGGCACCACAGCACCAGCAGCACCTGTAACCTGCTCGCAGAGCCAGGGCTGCATGACAAAGGGCTTTATTCTACTGAAAACAAAACTCAAATCAAACATGGAAACAGTCTGGCCTGGGGAGCCCAACCCTCCTGCCAGCAGAGAGCAGAGTCTGAGAGGAGCGACAAGCAGCGTTGTCACCTCCCTGCCCGTGTGACAGACCCGCCAAAGGGAGGAGCCCTCTGCCTTGGGAGCACAGAATGCTTCGGGTTGAAGAGACCTCAAGGATCATCTCTGCCCACCCTGGCCATGGCAGGGACCCCTCCCACTGTCCCAGGGTGCTCCCAGCCCCAGTGTCCAGCCTGGCCTGGGCACTGCCAGGGATGCAGGGGCAGCCCCAGCTGCTCTGGGCAGCCTGTGCTGGGCACCCCAGAGCTGGATGCAGTATTCCAGGTGGGCCAAGGTAGAGCAGCGGAAGGGAGGAGCCACCTCCTGACCACCCATCCTCTCCCTGGGATGGATCAGTCCCTAGCCCTGATCTGGAGACATCGATCCCATCACAGCCTAGATCCAGTCTTCCCTATCTCCTTCCCACATCTCCATCTCTATTTTTTTCTCACGAGATGCTCTGTTCCTGGAATTCTGCTGCTGTGTCTCATCACTGCTGGTATGAGCCCAGCTCACATCATCCTATCATTACCCAGCTCTGATTTCCTGGTACACGATGTCCCCGTTGGGAGGCGGCTCCGTACAGCCCAGCGCTCCCCTTGGAGCCAGCTGGGAGCTCGTGTTGCCATGAGCAAAGCTGCATTCCTGTCTGTCATCTTCCTCGTGCTGCCAGCCCTGCTGTGCATGCTGCTGGGGTGGCCTGGGGCTCTCTCCTGCCCAGCCACACAGGCAGATTTCCCATGGGCAGAGCTCCGGGCGCTGCTGCGCTGCTTCATGCCCCATGCTCAGGGCACAGCTGAGGGGCCAGGGCTGTGCTGCCCAGCAGCAGGAGCAGCAAAGGGAATTCTGCTCCTTCCACTTCCTGCCATCACTGTGGCAATGTCCCTGAGGGACACCTGTGAATTGTTTAGGCTGGAAAAGCCCTCCAAGATCATTGCATCCAACCATTCCACCAGCACTGCCAGTTCCACCACTAAATCGTGTCCCCAGGTGTCACATTCACACCTTTCTTCAACACTTCCAGGAACGGTGATTCACCACCGCCCTGGGCAGCCTGTGCCAGTGCCTCACCACCTTTTCCACAGAGAAATTTCCCATGATATCTGATCTAAACCTCCCCTGGTGTAACCTGAGGTTGCCAAAACCAGAACAGGCTGCAGAGAGAGCAAAGCACTCTTGGAACGTCCCACTGCCCCCCGAGCACCTGAAGCCAGGCTGCCCCCCCTGCCAGCTGGTCCAGGAGCCACATCAGGGCTCTGGAGCTCCCTCCTTTGCCGGACCTGGGATGAGGATGGAGGCATAGACAAAAAGGACTTCCCAGCTGAGGGGAACGGCATGGTGCCCGTTCTGAGCAGGGACAGAGCACAGCAGGAACCTCAACCTGTCCTCTACCACTCACCCCAAGTTCCTGGCAGGGCCAAGTGCCACGCTTGGAACACAAGCCCCATGGCCAAGAAACAATTTCCAACCTGAATATATAAGGAGGGAAGAGAAGATCTCTGGGTGGCACAGAGGTATCCAGAAGAACCTACTCGGTGCCCAGGGGACAAGGCACCTTCCAGCCAGCTCTCCTGTTCCTGCAGCTGCCCCAAACACACAGAGTGGGGAGAACAAGGACTCACCATGGCCATGTCCAAACCCACAGACCACCCCCAGCAAGAGAACAAGGCAGATGCTGCAGTGTCCCCAGCCAGCCACATCTGGGGCCTTTTCTCAGCCACAGCTGGCAGATGTTTGCCCAATTCTCTTTGAAGTTTTCTCTCTCATAGCTCTGGTCTTTACAACACCCTGTGAGGAGCTGCTTCCCAAGCAAACCTGGGGCTGGTGGAAGGAGGTGTCAAGGTCATCAGGTGCCCCCAGCATCTCTGATGGAAGCTGTCCCAGGTCTCACCTCTCCTCCACACCTCTCTGGTTTCTCAGAGAGGCTGTTCAGCAGTGCCTGTTCTACCTGAGACACGGGCACACCCCCTCCATCCCCAAAATCACCCTGTCCCCCCCACAGCCCCACCTGACACTGCAGAGCAGGGACACCGACACACACAGGATCCCTTGGGACCTCAGGACACGTGGCCCAAGGGGGACGCAGACAGAGTGACAACCCTGAGGGTGCTGTCTAGGCCAGCTGGGTTACCTGACCAGGTGTGGTCACGAGAGCTGCTGGAGGGCCACAGTCACCCAGAGCTGCAATCCCGAGGTCCCCTGCAAGCCCCACGGAGGGACAAGGGGGCACAGAGCCCTGGTCCTGCCCATGCTGTGCCCACGGTCCCCAGGAAGGAGGAATGAGTCAGTGCTTGAAGGCCACTCAAGCGTGGTGTGGGTGGAGCAGAGCTGCAATTTCTTCCCCAGGAGATTACACTCCTTGCAAAACCCTCTTTATTTATTTCTCCTTATGGAACACAGCAATTACTCGCTCCCGGACTCCCCCGCTCCTGGGGCTGCCACACGTGGGCAGGGGACACTCATACCCTCCCAGTGTGCCAGGCTGGCAGCACAGCACTCAGCCAGGGCCAGGAGCTCCTCCTGGGACCACTGAGGAGCCAGGAACTGACCACCAGATTCACCCCTGGTCACAGGACACCTGCACCCCCATTGCCACAGCAGTCCAGAGCAGGACAGCCAGAGTGTGGAAGCCAGAGGGTACCAGAGGTTCCCAGCAGTCAGACACAGCCCAGCTGGGGCGTTGCTGGGAGAGAGGCAGGAGAAGCTGGGAAGAACCTCAGGGCTCCTCCTGGCTCTGTGGCAGTCTGTGCAAGCTGAGATGGTGTCACCCCAGGTCCCCAGTGAAATGCAGGCGTAACTCACTGGCAGCTGCAGCCAAACAGAGCTTTCAGTGCTGGGGACACTCCACAACACTTCCCAGGGACAGCTGCAAAGTCCCTGCTCTGAACAGAGCCCTGGGGCCACTGATAGCCCCTAAAGCAGCTCCCCTAGCCCTGCAGGAGCCCTGTGCTAGCCCTGCTGGGCTGGCCACACCTCTGCCAGCTCAGCCAGATCCTCCCCTGCCTGGGGGACAGGGAAATGGGAACGTGCTGAAGGGCTGCCAGAAGCAGGGCTGGCCACAAGCCAGGCTGTCCTCTGGGGACGAGACAGGGATGAGGACAGCACCCAGCTCACCCCACACTCAAATATTAGAGCTGCCTTCAGTCAGTATCACAAGAGTGCAGGGCTCCTCCAGGAGCAGCTCCAAGCACTGATGTCAGAGAACAGAAAATTCACCAGATGTTGTCCAGGCAGTATGGAAGGAAAGCAGAGCCACTCCAGGAAAGGTCACCTCTAGGAAAAGCTCCTCCTGCTGTGCTCTCCATGAGCTCTTCTTGCTTGAAAGGACACAAAAAGGATTATTTCTGAAATTTTCACAGGACATGGCGCCTGCAGGGCCTGAGGCTTCTGCTTCCCACCAAGAGGCCACAGGGAAGCACCAATGCCCCTATTTGCTGCCAGCAGGTGCCCCCAGGGCAGCCGGCACCCCCCAGACCCAACACAGCCCATGGGACTGATGGCCAGCTCCTGCTTTAGCATCCAGTTCCTCCACAGCACAGAGTGGAGTCCAGGGCAGTACCGGGGTGTCCCCTGGGCAGGCTCACTCCTTACACACGTGTCACCCTCCAGCTCAGAGCACATCCAGCTGCTGGGGATGGAAGAGGGGTGTCCCTGTGGCTCTGCCCCTGCCCTGAGGTACACCCACAGCACAGGCTCCCAGCCCCCCTCACCCTGCTCTGCCTTGGGGAATATCCTGCCTCACCAAGTCATCTTCCCACCAGCATGTTTCTCATCCCCAGTGTGGAACTGGGACCTCCTGTAGGTACTGGCCCTGCTGCAGAGACCTTTCCCTGGCTGCTCACAGCCCCAGTGTTGAGCCCTGTCCCAAGGAGGATGAGCTGTGGGGCTGGAGGCAGAGATCACCTTGTTCAGCCCTGTCAGATGTTGCTGTCCTTCATGCAAGACACCACCTGCCTCACCTCCCCCAAATCCCACTGCCCACACAGGTTCTCATCCCACCTCACCCCCTCACACGTTCCCCAAAACTGCCTTCCTTATGTCTTCTTGCAAATCCAAGCATTTGCATTCCACCTCCTCAAACCCACTCCTGACCCATGTCCTGACGCTGCAGGCCGCCATCCACATCTGGGAAGGTCTAGAGCAAGGCACTGCTCTCCCCCCAGATCTGCAGGGACTCAGGGCTCTCCTGGAGATCCCACGGGGTGTTTTCTTGGGCTGCTGGTGCCACATAGGGATGCCAAAGCTGGGAGGGAGCAAGATACTTCCAGCATCTCCTCCGCCCAGCTTGTGGTCCCTGCAGTCCTCAGCACCTCAGCTCCTCCACACATTCACAGCTGCAGTGAGGCACATCTAACTTGTGCCTCCATCCCTGCCTCTGCCTCCGCGGCTTCTCCAGGGCTCTTCACTGGTGCTGTGGCATGGTGTTGGTCACACGTCTGTGTCCCATCACACAGCACAGACTCCTGTCACACGTCCTGGGCCATGTCTCTGCAGCCACCACACCATGCAGGGCCCAGGGGACGGGGAGGTACCTTGGGCTCATTCCCGTTCCCCTGGGGAAGCAGCCTGGTCAGGGAGGCAGGGCAGGCACGCAGAGCTCTCCAGCACCGCATTTCCATTGATCCACAGGAGCGGGACAGGTCGGGATGAGCGGCAGAGGGAGAAGCCAGGGGCGTGGGGAGGAGGAGCAGCAGCTTTGAAACCCGGGCACAGAGCCGGGTGATGGGTGCACAGCAGTGCTCAGGCAGCAGCTGACCGGGAGATCCTGTTCCTGTGCACGTCCCTCAAACCACTCCCTGCAGGACAAGTGGAGCTGCTGCTGGCGTCACTCCATGGCCACAAGCCTCAGTCAGGAGCGAGGGTAAGCAGGTCCTGACCCAGCAGCCAGGCTGGATGCAACCAGCCCTGCTCAAACCCTAAACCAAACCCAGCTCCTTGTCTGGGAGCAGCGCTGATTTCCCTGAGGACACCCTGGGGACATCCAGCCGGAGCACTTCACACCTGCTGTGCATCCACTGGACACATCTGGGCTGCAGCCGGAGACCCCAGGCAGCCACGAAGCCTTTCTGGGGATTCCTCTTGTCACCTCCCACCCTGCCAGAGCAGGAACCACTGGAGCTCCTCACCTGGCCTGGGGAGCCCAACCCTCCTGCCAGCAGAGAGCAGAGTCTGAGAGGAGCGACAAGCAGCGTTGTCACCTCCCTGCCCGTGTGACAGACCCGCCAAAGGGAGGAGCCCTCTGCCTTGGGAGCACAGAATGCTTCGGGTTGAAGAGACCTCAAGGATCATCTCTGCCCACCCCGGCCATGGCAGGGACCCCTCCCACTGTCCCAGGGTGCTCCCAGCCCCAGGGTCCAGCCTGGCCTCGGGCACTGCCAGGGATGCAGGGGCAGCCCCAGCTGCTCTGGGCAGCCTGTGCTGGGCACCTGAGCTGGATGCACTGGAGCCGCCCTCACCCAGCAGGGACAGGAGGGAGAGGGGAGGCTCTGAGGGGCACTGGGAGGAACCAGGGGGAGAAGCTGAGCCCAAGCCCCCCTGGCTGCCCAGACCTGTGGCTATGTGATGCTCACACTGCAGCTGCCCTTTGTGAGCACCTTGGGCTGCACACGCAGCTCTGAGGGCCCTCCCGGGGCCACAGGCAAAGCCACCAAAAGATGCTTTCACTGTGTTGGAGAATACACAAAGTTTAAATTGTTTTATTTTATAGCTTTAGTCAAGTTTGTTCACCTTTGTCTTGGGGAAGGGAATTGAAATTTCTTTCCAAGGACTGTTCCACCAGGCCAGGTCTGATGAGTTGAACTTCTCAACAGGCTGGGAGTAGCACAGAAGATACACAAAAGATAATGACCATTAACAGTGCTTAGCGACTATTAGCTCCAAACCCTGGCATGGTCAGAGATATCTGGTCTGGGAAAAAATAGATAAGAAAACCAAAAATGAGAACCTAATTAACATCGTAAACGAAAAGATCTGTAACCAATAGGAAACTGAGTACTGAGAACTGTGCAACGTGGGACCAATGAACGTTGAACCATGCATTTCTATGGATTTTGACTGTGTAAGTCTGAAAAAGATCTGAAAAATCTAGTAAAATTCATGACTGATGGAATTACTTTCTCTGCGCTCTTGGGTAATGTCTGGATGAAATTATCTGTTACACATCCTGGCCAGAATAAAGTAAGGCCTTTGATTCTCTAACACTAAAAATGTTTTTGAAGAATTTTTGTTTTTCCTGCACTTTCAGTGACAACTGGATGGTGACCATGGGGAAAAAGAAAAAGGTTTACTGCTGGCACACAACAAAACCTTCCATCTCCTTCCATCTCCTCCCAGTCCTCAAGTGTGGAGAGGCTGATCACTTGACTCTCACTAGAGTTGGATGAAGACCCCTGCCACAATCAGAGGAGTTGTCTCATCATTTGAAGTAGCAATAAATGCTTTGCCACTGAAAAAGGAAAGGGAGAGGAAGAAAAAACAAAAGTAAATCAAAGGTGGCTTTTCCCTTGGGAGTCTGGAAAAATCTTTGCAGGGAACAGTGAATAATAAGAGAGGTGGAACATCTCCCGCCAAGGCAGGAAAGCTCTTGACCTACCCAATTTTGCTGAGGAATGAAATGAGTGAGAGCCCCAGAAGGAGCATTAGATAGACTGGTTATCAGTCTTGTTAAGAAATTCAGTCCATTAAATGAACACACTTGGGCAGTGAGAAGTTTCAGCAGTGCTGAACGTGCAGAGCCCTCCCCAGCGAGCTGGTGCTAATGAAATAAAGCCATTAGGGGCCTTGAGTGACCAGCCAGCACAGCTGGGTGACGTGTTTCACTGCTCCCTGCTGCACTGACTGCACAGGCAAACAGAAGTTTGCGGAGCTCAGCAGACTCTCAAGTGATGCTTTTTAAATCCTGAAGTCTGAAAAACAAAACAAAAATACCCCCAGGCAGGAGGCTGTGCTTCACACAAATGGAAAATTGAGCCCAGGAGGCAACACAGCAATCCTGCCTGATTTCTCTCCCAAGGTTTGCCAGCTCATCCCTTCTCCATCCCCTCCTACCCAGGAATTCACTCCAGGGACATTGTGGCTCTCACGGAGGTGGTCAGGCAGTCCTGTGGCAGGAGCTGGTGTCACTGCCCTGCTCTGGAGCCTCTGACCACAGGTGGCAGAGCAGGGGATCCCATCCCATGGGATGTGTGGGGGCAGCTCACATCCCTCTGAAGGGTGTAAGAACTTACCCAGGGAAGGATTTCAGCACTGACTGAATACATATTAATGTGGCCCCATAAAATCCTCCATCAAACCTTATTAAAGGATAATTCACTTTCTGTCACTGGGAGCAATTGGGCTCTGCCTGGAGGGATCACCTGACCTGAAATGCAGATTCTTGCAGGGCTGTGTGGTGCAAAGCCTACCCTGGTGCCCCACAGATCAGGCAGTCCTGGGGGCTGGAGCAGCCAGCCCCTTCCCCACCAGGAGGACTTGGGGCATGTGGGAAGCACCAGCTCCCAGCTGGATGCCCAGGACAGACCAGGATGTGTCACAGTGTCCAGCCGTGGGGCAGCACTCCCAGGGTAACCCTGGCATAACAATTCCTTGGAATGACTGCAGTGGGGCTGTCTCCTGCTAGGTGAGTTAGCCATGCACGAGGGTTCCCCGCAGTCAGGATGGAGCAGGAGCACCAAGATGTTCCTGTAGCACAGATGCAGAAATTCCAACATCCGCCACCAAACCTGTGAGGATGGAGCCACCCAGAGGTCCCTCTCCTGCTCTGACAACCCTGCTCTGCACAGCAGCAGCTTTCCCTCTCTGCAGAGACCATTTGCTCCAGCTGGCCAAATTTTAACAGCAAAGTTGCTTTTGAAGCTCCTGAGGATGCTGCTCATGGGAACCCTCCCCAGAAAGGCAGCACAAGTAGCCCCTCCCTCCCAGCACACATGGAAAGGGATTTCTGGGGAAGCAGTAAGAACTCCCACCATTAACAGCACTGCTCCTGGAACATTTAACTCAGGAGCTTCTAGCCAGACCAGGGAAGGGATGAACAAATTGCACAGGAAGGGCAGTCCCACAGGGAATTCCTGTCCTTGCTGGCTTGGGGAACCCAACACCGACTCCTAAAAAAACAATCACTGTTTAGAATCCTAGAATGGTTTGGGTTGCAAGGGACCTTCAGGATCAGCCCACCCCCTGTCATAGGCATGAACACCTTCCACTGTCCCAGGGTGCTCCCAGCCCCGTCCAGCCTGGCCTTGGACACTTCCAGGGATCTAGTAGCAGCCACTGCTGCTTTGGGCACCCTGTGCCAGGGCCTGCCTACCCTCAGAGTGGAGAATTCCTTCCCAATATCCCATCTAACCCTGCTCTCTGGCAGTGGGAATTTCCCCTTGTCCTGTTTTTGTTTAAACAAAGATATTTTTTTTTAATAGAGAAAAATAAAATCTTCACAGGATTAAACAGGTCAGATTCTCAAGGAAATTTCTGTCCCCCAGAGATCCTATCCCAACAGACATGGCCACCTTTTTCTTGCTCGAGTACAAAAAGAATCCCCAATTCTGCCCGGTCAAAAGAATCAACTCTTATTTTGTGCATCATCTGAAACCACCACAAATCCACATCTGCTGGAAAGGGACGTCTTTCCAAACACAGATTTTCAAGAATAATATCCTCAACATGCCTATTTTCCAAACCTCTTCAGCCTCCTGTGCACCCATAGCTTTGCCAGGTTAAGCTTTCCCAGGTGCTCTTCGCACCTCCAGCTGTTCCTCAGCTGAGGGAGAAATCAGGGATTTTTGAATAAAAAACAGTGACAACTTCCTTTTATTTAGTTAATTTATTTAGAAGCTTGAAACTTGCTTTTGTACTTACTGTAATGTACAAAAATCACAGCAATTCTTTTTATGCTGCCCTCCCCCAAAGGTGTGCAGGCACAGCCACCACAGCTGGGGGGGAAGGGGGGGGCAGGGGGCAGAGAAGCAGCTTTTGCTATTAAAAAATCAACAATTGTGGCTAAACCTGCACTTGGGAGAGGAAAAAATACTAAAAATGCCAAAACCTTTAGCATAAGATAGAACAATGACCCGTTCTGGGGAGCCCCACACATGCCACGGGCAACCAGTGTCCCCCAACCTCCAGCCCAGGGGGTTTGAGTGGCTCCAGGCTCCCTCCCCTCATCTTCCCACCCTTCACTATCCCTCCTTTACAAACACCAGCTGATTTCCTGAATTATTTAAAGGCTGTGGTGGGAAGAGACACGATCTTTCCAGGCAGACATGGTGAGCAAATTGCAGAGGGGCACTGGAGGGGCATTCCTCCTGCCAGGTCAGCCTTGCCCGGCCCCTGGGGGAGAGCTGCAGCTCCCTCACCGAGGGGGAACCACTCCAGGGTTATGGCTGCAGGGCTCTGAAGGCTGGGAGATGTCCCAGCACTGCTGTGAACATTCCCAGTTTGCTCCTGGTTTCCCAGCGCCGTCCCTCGCTGCCAGGCACGGCAGGGGCTGTGCCTCAGCGTTTGGTTCCCAATCCATGGCTCCCTCGAGCTGCAGCTGGAGCCTCAGCCCAGCTGCAGGGAAGGGGAAGGTGCCAGCCCCGCAGGATGCAGGACATTCCTGCTGCAGCTCCTCCCAGGAGGGCAGGGCAGGAGAGGGATGGGGATCCAGAGCAGCGGCTCCATGGATTTTTCCTCCTATTGATTAGCCCACATGGGGCTAATTTGCATCGAGGCTGCCCTGCGGCTCATTAGCGCTGTCCTAACGAGGCCCCTGCGCAGTCGGTGCCTCCCAGGCTCTCTGGAGCATCCCCCATCCCTGCTCCAGCTCCACCCTAGCTTGTGCCACCCTTGTCTCTATGGGACAGCTCCCAAATCCCAGGACAGGTTTCCGGAGGGGAGCAGGAGTGGCTGTGGAATAGCTGAGCACAGCAGAAAGGAATGGCCAAGGACAGCACATCCCTTTTCCAGGACCAGGCCTGCCCAATGTGCCACTCTCTGACTTCTTGACAACTACCAGCAGTACTAGGAGTGAAATATTTCCTTTCTCAGAGAGAGGAACCAAGGCACTCCAGTCCATCTTTTTCCAGATTCCAGGAGCTCGGTGCCAGCCAGTCCATCTGCAGCAGCTGGGGCAGGCCATGCCCAGCTGCCAAAGCAGAAGCAGATAGAAAGAGTGCTCCAAACAAAGGTGGTGTGTCTAAGAGACCCTGGGAAACCTCTCCCTCCTGGGAGTTGTGGGAGGCACAAATGGACTTCTATTGTGTTATTTCTGGAGAAAAATAAAGGTACAATAATAACAAACACCAGGAAAACCTAATAAAACCAGAAAAAGACAAACTGAACCACAATGGACAGAGACAGGCAGGGATGCCACAGCAAAACACTGAGCAAAGAACAGAAATTCAGCTTACCATTAAGCAGGACAAGAGAGAACTCCAAAAAAGAGTTGCTGGTTAAAAAAAACAAAAAAAACAAAAAAAACCAAAAAAACCCCAAAAAACCCCCAAAAACCAAAACAACAACAACAACAAAACAAAACCAAGACAAAAAAACCCCAACACCTCCCCCCTCCAAAAAAAAACTAAACCAAAACAAAAAAAAACCCCACAAAAAACCAAACCAACAACTCCGAGGTGACTTCAGATTTAAAACTACAGCACTACCAAGCTTTCTACACCTCCCCATCTGCCCCCTCTCACCTTCAGTTTGCTTCTAGAGAACAAGAACCTCCCTGGCTCACATCTGACAGCGCCTCAATCAGTGCTGCTTGAGGGCTGCAGGCATTGCTGCCACGGGGCTGCACAAAGCCAGCCTGAGCTGCAGGACTACACCATGAGTGATTCCCAGTGCCACAGTGGAATCGTGGGCACCAATCCACCCCAGGAAGAGACAGAAGTGGTCTGGCTGCTGCCTTGGCACTGGGCAGGAGGTGGTGGAAGTAAGAGGGACGTAATAATTGGAGCAAAATGTGTATTTCTCTTCCCAAGGGAAAAAGGGAGTTATCCATGCTGTGACAGGAGGGCAGCTCCCTACAGCCTCAGGCAGAACATTTCTCATGTCCAGATTTGCAGGGTGGGTGAAATGAGAAGCAGCAATCCGTGGTGGTGGTGCAGGACAACCCAGAGGCCCCACATGAGGAAACTGTCCCTGAGACTGAAAACTCTGGTTTGTCTCACATCAGTGAGCCTGGGGAGCAGGGAGAAGGACTGGAAGAGCAGTTTGGGGGATGGATACCCTGGCTCTGGGCCTTGCACAGTGACTGCAGGGTCGGTACAGCCATGGGGGTACCCAGCCCACGCTATTGCTGATTCCCACGGGATCAGCCTCAGCCGGGCTAAGCAGGGCTTTGCTCCAGCCCAGCCTACAGGGAAGCACGGCTCAGAGGCAGGAATGGTCCCAGCCTGTCCCCTGGCACAGCTCTGGCAGCCAGAGAGCTCTCCCCAGGAATAGGAGATGGAGGGAGCTCATGCCTCAGTGCTCCTGACCCCAATCCAACACAGAACCAGAGCTGCAAACACATCCCAAATTCCACTTCCTTGGCTTGCAGCAGTGTATACTTCCCAAAGTCTTTAATTTGCTTTTGAATAACATTCATCTCAGCTGGAGGAAGGGGCAGCCTTATCATCACCTAAGGCTTTGGGAATGCAAGAAGATATTCCTCCATTCCAGGCTGCTGCTTATATACACCCTCCTTCCTGCTGACTCCCACTCTTTCCCCCAGATCCTTGTGAACATCCAACAAGCTGCTTCCTGTGTGCCTGTTTCCCTTTCCCCTCCCTGTGCAGTGGGGTCATGTAAAGCAGTTGCATTCTGAGCACCTCCACCTGCATTTAGCTGAAGCTTTGCTGCTTCTGTTCCCTACCCCAGAGAAGGGCAATGGCCCCACAGCCTGGCTCCTCCCCACCTGTTCCGTGGTCTAGCAAGACATAATAATGAGATAAAAGGAGATGTAAGGGAGCTTATAAAGAGGGACAGGGACATTTTATAAGGTCAGATAGTGACAGGAACAAGGGGAATGGCTTCCCATGGCCAGAGGGCAGGGTTAAATAGGATATTGGGAAGGAATTGTTCCCTGTGAGGTGGGGATGCCCTGGCACAGGGTGCCCAGAGAAGCTGGGGCTGCCTGGAAGTGTCCAAGGCCAGGCACGGCAGGGCTTGGAGCAGCCTGGCATGGTGAAAGGTGTCCCTTACCATGGCAGTGGTGAGATAGGATGGGAATGGTCCCTTCAAGCCCAAACCATTCTGGGATTCTATGATTAGCTGTCCCTACTACAACCTTGCAAAAAGAAAAACACAATGGAAGTACAATTATATTCTCTTTTCTCAGCTGCTAAAAGTGCAGTTCATCATGGGAACCTGACCATTACAATTGCAAACTGTTAATTTTCAGTCACTGTTTTTGAGCAAAAACATAGGATTTTCAATTATAAAACAGAGGATCCAGTTCATGTGGAAATCTGATCCTTTATCTCATGCTGGCCCTGCTCTTTAACACCTGGGTGACTACAGTCCACTAGCTATGTCCTGTCACCAAAGTGTTCACTTTCTTTTACAGCAGGCAGAACAGTGTCAGCAATAAATACTAAAGGGTTTAACAGAGTGGGAGGAACAGGAATGAGACACGGAGGTATTGGATGTATGAAATTGGAGGAATTTTGCTGTGGCTTTGAGCCACCCCCCTCCCCCAAGAAATAAATCACAGTGAGCACCCGACACAGCAGCAGTTGTGGTCACACCACTGCAGCATGAACTTCAGTTCCCAGCCTGGGTTCGAGCTGTCAAACCCACTCCAGAGTCTTACAGCCCTAAACCATAGCTGCTCTCCAAACAGGGCATCAGCTCCAGCGCAGCAGGAGAGGGGCAGCAGGGATGCAACTTTAATGATTCTATGACTTTGTATGTGGTTTGTGTGCTAGGAGGAGATGCTGAAGGGCTGGGAAAACCCCAAGGTGTCGGAAGCAGCCACGTGGCAACACTCAAACTCCTCCAACACCTCTGGTCTCCTCACAAAGCTCAGCATCCTCCTGGGCTTCCCACATCTGCTTCTCTAGCAGAAAGAGAATCAGCTTCAGAAACAGCCTTTAAGAAGCTGGCAAGGCTGAAGAGAAGAAAAGTGTCCTTTTAGAAGTCGTTTGCTCCTAAGAGGCCCTTTGGCTCAGTCCACCTGCACACCTTCAGGCAGCTCCACCACCACAGGGGCACAGTCATCAGGCTCTGCCTCAAAGTCCCATTTGAATTTCTTTGTCAGGTGAGCCTTGAACTTTTCAGCCTTTTTCCTCAGAGTCTCATCCACAGCAGAGCTGCATGTGCAGGAGAACAGCACCTGAAACAGAGAGCAGAGGCCAGGGAGAGGTCAGCCATGGCACCAGCTGGGTATCTCCTCCCTACAGAGACACCAGGAGAGAGCCAGGTCAGGATCTACCACCCTGGGACTACTCCAGCTTTGGAGGGACCCAACCAAAGCCCACAGCTCTCACGTCACAGCCCAAGCCCATCCTGACTTCACCACTGAGTCAGCATCAGAAATATCTGCACTCAGCTAAGCACTCTGTCTGAAGGAGGAGGGTGTTTGTAGCTGAATTTGTACTGTGGAATTCTGAAACATGCCAGAGTGTGAGCTAAGGAAAACATCTTGACAAAAGGCATTTTTGAACATTCAAAAATACTAGTAGGCAAATTTGCAGGAAGTGTCCAAAAGGCCAGTAGACAATTGCACCCCTCATTTCCATGGACAGAGATCTCCCAAAGTATTTTTGTAATATGGAATTAGCAAGACTTTAGGATACAGAGGAAACTTAATAAAAATACCCTGATTGTCAGAGAGGAATGGGAGCTCTCTGGAAAAAGCCTGGTTATCCTCAGCACAGCCATTTGCTTGTGCACGGGGTGCTGAAGTCTGGGAGGAACCTCTGCCTTCCATCCCCAAACACAAACCTGTTAAGATGTCACAAATTCCTAGCCCCTGTGTGAGAAGGAAAGCATCTGTGTGTGATTAACAGGGCACTAAGCCCCCGAGCCCAGCTCCTATCAGCCTGGTTCTACTCCTCCTGAATTTGTGATCCAGAACTAATTTCCATAAAAAGAAATCTCCTCTGGGGAAAACACAGCCTCTTATCTGGGGAAGACCTACTGAAAGCTGGAGAAAACACTGACAATGAGCAGCAAAGTCCACTGCTTTGTGGATGAACATTTGTCTTTTCCTTGCTCATTCTACTGGAAAACTGCCTCTTTCTAACAGAACTCTTACACAGCAATGCTGCTGGTAGGGAAAAAAATGATTAGAAGATTATACTTCCCACTTCTTCTCAATGAACTGCACTTTAATTAGTTATTTCACCAATTTTTTTTCTTTCCTTTAAGCACTGGTAGGTCTGCACAGTCACTGGTGGCTGTGCTGTGCTCTTTTTGCCTTGGATCAAACTCCAAAAATGAAGTTGCTGCTTCCAGAGCTGAGACGGTGCCCTCCCCCACAGCTCTGAGCCCACGCCAGCTGAGGCAGGAATTCTGATGTCTGTGTGTAAAGTGAGGGGTAAGGCAAGGCCCAGAGCTTCCCTGGCACCACTCTGGGAAAATCCCACGGGAGCAGAGAAATAGAGAACTCTGCGTGAGGAAGGGCTCAGTTTGCAAGGCTGTTCTTTGTCACTGGGAATGTGGTGCCTCCTGCCAGGGCTCAAGAGTGATTCTGACACCAGCACAGCTCCTGCTGAGAGAGTAAAACACAGCCTGATGGAGCCAGGGATGGACAAGACTCAGGCAGCCAAAACCAGCAGTAAGGGTTTCCCAAATTCCCCTCGGGGGAGAGAATGGCTGGATGCCTTATTCTGGGTCCTGCTGGGAACTGACAGCACTGCTCTGGGCATGCTTCAAACACAGCTGGGCTGTCCAGACCCGTAGTGGGATGGAACAAATCTACCAACAGAAACAGAATATAAATTTAAAACCCTCCCAATACTTGTAAGAATCACAGTTGAAAAACCAGGAAGACACTCGATTAAAGCAATACTTCCCAAAACATTTTACCTAGCAATTAAAGCCAAAACACCTGCACCCTTCCCAAAAGTACAGCAAGAGCTTGGGGTTAACAAGGAGAGGAATGGAACTGCTCCCTGGGAAAACACCTGTAGCACAACTGCCCACAGCTTCCTGCAGGGCTGGTTCCCACTACTCAGCTTTATCAGTGTGTCTGATTTGGGCTTTTTGGGTTTTTTGTAACCTAAGCCAGTTTGCTGCACTGCCAGCACGGTCACCATCAGTGGAGTAACTGGTTTCACTGGAGCTCAGCCACAGACCTGCCCCCACCTGTGTCAGCAGAAGCTGCATCTTTTGCATTTGGAATAACCATAAATTCCCTCTGGATACGACCAAGACTTCAGGAAATCCTCAGGAATTTGCTACGTGCTAAGGAATGGAAAAGCTCCTTAAACACTATTACTGCCCTTACTCAGTGAGGTTTTGCTGCAGCTTCCCTGCATACTGAGCAAACCATGCAAAAATCATCATCGTCATCAATCCTTCACGCCAAAGTTTTTTTGTGTTGTTTTTTCTTTTTAAGAATGAATGGCATTTTGGAAAAATTGAACAGATACCATGTTGCACTAGCCCAGCCTCCCTTGTAGTTGTAGAGCTGAATTTCTTGCTGAATAACACAGGGAAAAAGTATAAGTGTGCTTAGACAAGCTCCCATCTGCCACACAGCTTAATTCCTTCGGCAGCTTCTCCCCAGATTTGATGGATGCCCTCTCTCCCACCCCCATTTCCCAGGGAACAGCCACAAACATACCTGTAAGGTGCTGGTTAAAAAGTTATCCTGGGAGACAATGTCCACAAAAAAATCCGCTGGGATTTCGTTGAGCTGGTGATAGAGCACGGAAATCAGGTTGATGTATAGGTCTTGGTACTTCCCCATGGCCTCCTCTGAGCGGCACAAGATGTTGAGGAGTCTTTTCCAGTGCTCAAAGGCATCATACACATTCCCAATCAGGAAGCAGACAAAGGCAAACTGCAACTCAGCTGTGTGGGTTCAGAGAACGGAAACAAAACAAAACTCGTAAGACTAAACAGATATCCTGGGAATGTGTCCTCCCCAAAGCTCTGTAAATGATTTCTAAATCCTGGTTTGGCTTTTGCAAAGTGCATTCAAACCTCAAACAATGGAGCAAAGCAAAGCAGAACGGAGCAGGTCACCTGTAACTGTGATTATTATCAGCATTGGAGAGGGACTTTACAGACAGCAAACGGCACCAAACAGACTTAAACATTAAGCCAGGCCCTGCTGTTATTCTGAGTGTTCAGTCTGCCTCTGCTGAGTGTCCAGTGCCAGATGGGACTGCAAACACCACTGTCCTGGCATCCTGGAAATAAAAAAGTTTATTCCAAACCCAGGCTCCAGCTGGGAGGGCTTCTCCCTCCTTCCTGCAACAAAACAAAACTCTGTCCCGGGACCCCCACCACAGACTCAGCATTTATTTGTATCACAGCTTGCAAAATAGGCTGGGGAGTAGTTGAGCTCTGGGAGGTCTGGTGTCCCCAGAGCAGGGCTGGCACAGCCAGGACACTGCCACTGTCACCAGCAGCACATGGAGCACACGGGCAGCTGGGCCATGGAGGGACCAGACACTGCACCGGGAGCCACCAGCTGGGATGCCAACAGCCCCTGCCCAGGCAAACAGGAACACGGGTCTGAGGCTGTCCCCGCCTGATGCTCCCAGGACTCTGTAAGATATGTCCTCAAGAGGTTCACTGAACAGGTAAAGTGCCAGACACCAGGGCTGCCTGTGACCGCGGCCTTCCACTTAATCTGGGGTGATCCGGACTGCAGCATCACGTTCTCACCCCAGAGTCATAGAACAGAATTAGAGAATATCCTGCGTCGGGAGGGTCTCACAGGGATCATCCAGTCCAATCCCTGGCCCTGCACTGACACCTTACTCCTGGAGCTCTGGCAGCCTCGGGGCCATGCCCATTCCTTGGGGAGCCCGGGCACTGCCCAGCACCCTGTGGGGGAAGAATCTTTTCCTAACATCCAACCTAAGCCTCCCCCGAGAGCTCCAGCCGTTCCCTCAGGTGCTCTCCTGCCAGAGGTGGCAGCTGCCCCTCAGGAGGAGCTCTGGTCTCAGTCTCCTCCAGGCTACTGAGACAGCCCCTACGGCTGCTAAAAGCTCCACAAACTCCAGTCCTGCGCTGAGGAGGCCCCTCGCCGCGCAGGAGACGGGCGCGGGCTCCACCCTGGGGCCGTGTCTTTGCACGAAAGGACATTTCCCCGGGCGATGCTCACCGAGCAGGCCCAGCGGCCGGCCGGGGTAACGCTGCTCCATCACCCGCTGCAGGGCGTAGCTCAGGTCCATGCTGTGCCGGGTGATCTCCTCGGGGCTGGCCCCGTCGGGGAAGGCCTGCCGGGGCAGCTCGGAAAAGCGGATCTGGGTGCCGGCCCGCGGCCGCATGCGGGGCAGCCGGGCCAGGCCCTCGGCGTAGCTGCGGCACTCGGCGCCCAGCGGCG
>VWZN01012405.1:131664-155136 GCA_013396955.1 Regulus satrapa | reverse complement strand
GCCGTTCCCCGGTCCCCCAGCTGGCTGCCACTGCCCTGGTCCCCCCATGCTGCCAGCCCCTGCAGCGGGACAGACGGACAAGAGCTGTGTCTGGGACTGATGGACCGAGAGGCCGTCCGGGGGACCCTCACTGTGACACACATACCCTTAAGCAGGACCCACGCTGAGTTCCAGCACCACGCCCTGCCCAGACAGAGTCCGGAGACTGTCGGGAGAGAGGGGCAGTTCCCGCCACCTCCCTGCATGCTGAGCATTCTCAGAACCACCTTCAGTGCCCCACGGTGTGTCCGAGGATCAGCACCTGCCGCACGAAGCTGTTCCCGGCTCCACCAGCTGCAATTCCCGACCGGGCAACATCTTCATCTGCCCTTGCTGGAGTGAGATCCCACCTGCAGAACTGCATCCAGATCTGGGGTCTGCAGCACTGAAGGGGTGTGGAGATATTGGAGCAAGTTCAGAGGTGGCTGTGGAGATGCTCTGAGGGCAGGAACCCCTGTGCTCTGGATCCAGGCTGGGAGAGCTGAGGGTGTTCACCCGGAGAAGGCTCCAGAGAGAGCTCCAAACTCCTTCCAGGGCCTAAAAGGGCTCCAGGAGCGCTGGAGAGGGACTGGGGACAAGGACCTGGAATGTCAGGACAAGGGGGAATGGCTTCCCAATGCCAGAGGGCAGGATTGGATGGGATGTTGGGAGGGAATTGATCCCTGTGAGCGTGGGTAGGCCCTGGCACAGGTCAGCCAGGGCAGCTGTGGCTGCCCCTGGATCCCTGGAAGTGTCCAAGGCCAGATTGGATGGAGCTTGGAGCACCCTGGTCTAGTCAAATGTGTCCCTGTCCATGGCAGGGGATGAACAGGATGAGTTTTATATTCCCTTCCAGCCCAAACCATTCTGGGATTCCATGATTTCTACAATCTTCTCTTTAGACAAAGCCTGGTATTTCCATGTGCAGTGCCCCCTGTTGCAAGGTTCTCCCTTCACTTCTCCATCCTTTCATAGAAAAGAGTCCACCTAGGCCCCAGGCTGATTTAGCATCAAACACATTTATTTCACTTTTATTGAATACGAGAACAGTGAGCACACACGCATACACCACCGAGCACTGAAAAGGAGTATGACCAAAGGGGGAGAGGGAGAACAAGGGAAGAGAAAAGGAGAGTTAGTGAAGGAACAACAGAGCGTTGCAGTTGGTTGGTAAGGTGCTTCTCAAATAAAAATAAATATTATTATTAATAATTATTATTATTATTATTATTGTTACTGTTATTACTCATGCAATCGCAGGCCAGGTTCAGAATGAATTTGTGGGATTGGGTAAAAACAGGCACTCATGTCTCCCACCCCTTTCCACAGAAAAGGCCCCTAGCAGAAAACAAGCAGTGGCCAACTATCCAAAACAGAGTGTGGTAATGGGCAGGCTGAGGCTGAGCAGCAGAAAGCGACACC
The DNA here is from genome assembly GCA_013396955.1 of Regulus satrapa. NCBI lineage: Eukaryota > Metazoa > Chordata > Aves > Passeriformes > Regulidae > Regulus > Regulus satrapa. Next base: position 153,696 of record VWZN01012405.1, on the reverse strand, counting down.
TCGTCAGGAGAACAAGCAGTGAGCTTTTTACCTTTTCTTTTTTTCTTTTTCTCTCTCTCTTTTTTTTAAGGAAAAAAAAAAAAAGTTTTCAACACTGCCACCCATGAACACACTGTGGTAGCCAGGGGTTGCTCACTGCAAAGGGAACTCAGGGCAGCCCAAGCGCACAGGGAGCCCAACTCCATAACGCTGCTCAATCCCACGAGAACCTTTGCTTGCCAGACTGCACACAATGGCAAAAGCAGCTCTGGAGGGTCACAGTGGCCTCGGGTGGGCTGTGGAGGTGCCCAAGCCAGGTGGGCACTTCCAACCTTGAATTGTGCCAGGTACTGCATGGCAGGCAGACCCTGGCCCTCCACCACCCCTGGCAGTGCCACTGCTGGGCATGGCTGGCTTGGGTGCATTGGGAAAACAAATGAGAGAAAAGGAGCCTCTTTGCAATGGCTTTAACTGGTGTTAGGTTGGGGCTGTGCTCTCTGAAGGCGTGTGGCTGGACGCTGGGGGTGGGCACTGGCACTGGCAGCAGTCCCTGTGCTCTTGCCTTCTGTGCCTGCAGGAGAAGCCTCTCTGTCAAGAGAACGGACTCACTGGTGAGCAGCTCGCAGGGAGCAGCTTCCTCCCGGACAGCGAAGGTGGGAGCAGGGTCTGCCCACAGCATCCTCATGGCTCAGGCGCTCCTGGTCGGGCATTCTGGGAGCCCCACGGGGCCTGGCAGAACACACCTGCTTCTGGGCACAGTCTGTGTGAGGGGTGGGAGACTAAAGGCAAAATGGTGCAGAATCATGGGCCCTTCTGTTTCTGCAGGAGCTAGAGACAATTCTGAGAAGGAAACCCATTTCTTTCCTTTCTGGTTTTGGTTCCGAGCCTACCTGAACTGCCTGGTTCACAGTGTAGGGGGCCCTGGGCTTGGCCCACGACCCCCTTCCAAAGGCAGCCCTGGAGGGAGCCTGTGGCTGAAGACTGAGCTGGGAGCAGCTCCACTGACACCTCCTGGGCTCTCCCATCCAGCATGGGATGCTGGGGACATCCTGCAGGGATGGACACAGCACGGTCCCTCCCCTGCACATCCCCGGCAGGTTGGGGGAGCACTGCCATGGCCCTGCTCACCGCTGTCCCCAGCCCTTTGCCCTCACACCCTGGGTAGTGGGGGAGGCAGGGCACAAACAAGCCCTCTGCCTTTGACCCCACTACAAAACTCAAGTACCTCCATTACTGGGATCCAGAATCAAAGCCAACCCGCCCCACCCAGCACAGGGCTCTGCGGCTGCAGGAGAACCCTGAGCCCTGCGGCTCCCACCTCGCTCCCAGCTGATCCCGTGGCTCAGGGGGGCTGGGGCCCATCCTGCCTAGGGCTGTTGGAGCCGGAGCCTTCCGTGCCCCTCCAGGTGACCGCTGCCCCTCCAAACGTCACCACCACACACTGCAGATCAGCTGGCAGGACATTCCTGTCCCTCACCCTCTCCCCTTCCCCCCAACCAGCAGCGGCCAAAACCTTTCCTGTTCCCTTCTTGCAGGACTCAGAGTCTCATGTGTGATCTAAGAGTCTCCAAGTACACCAATCACAATCAATCCAAGAGTTAATAATTTTAAAATGTTGGCATCATCTGTACCAGCACTGTTGAATTATTTCAGCATTGTTCCCTCCCTCCCCCTCCGTTATATAGAATAATATACAGAACTGAAATGCACATCCATATGAAGCCCCACAGGCTGCTCATTAGAGATGAGAAACCATGTACATATCATTTGCTTTGTTTGAAATGAAACCCATTCCTAAATACCTTCAGAGAACAAGAGGTTGGACAAGGGCACAGAGAAGATAAGGAAGGGGAGGGGAGGAGTTAACAGAACCCCCAAAAAATGAAAAAAAAAAAACGGCATGGAATGAGAAGGGCGAACGACACTTGTGAATTGGAAAATAACTCTAAGGTCATAACTTGAATGTTTTTCTCTCTTTCCAGAGGTGGGGAATGGTTTTGCTTCTGCTTGTGGTTTTTTACTTCAGTTTGCTTACTTGCTTTGTTGCAAAGCAGTTTTCTTTTCCATTCAGTGTGCAACAAATGAACTCATGATTGTGTGTCCTTTCATGTAACATGCAAGATGGTGGCTTATTGTATTGTTACTGAGAGTATTGTTATTATTATAACTTTTTAAATCTGATTTGATCACCAATCCAGGAAATTCTTCAATTTATCTGCAGAGGGTTGGTTTTGTTTGTTGGTGGTGTTGTTTGCTATTCATTTCCAGCATATAGCAGCAGTGCAAGGATGCATTTTGTTTCCTGTTTTTATATGTATATATATATATATATATATATATGTATGTATGTATATATATATATATTATATTTGTTATTCCTTTTTTAAAAATTTTTGTCTCTTGCCATGAACATTGCAGCCAGGATGTCTATATCTTGCTGACAAATCCAGCATGAAGGCTCCTTCTCCCCTGTTCTCCAGGTTGGAATACAGATGTTGACTTCCAGGAACATGTCGGTCAAGATTCCTGTGCAAGGCAGATGGAAAGGACCAAATCATGGAATGTCAATCCATGGAGGCTCCTCTTTGGATGAGGGCACTGGATAGAAACTGCAATCACTTGGGGCCACAGTTTACATTTAATTAGCAGGAGCTCTGGTAATTAGCAGGAATTCAGGCAGAGGGCTGGTATTGGTGCGTGAAGGACATGAGGGAGAGTTGCTGCTCCCTCACTTTAAATCATTCAACTAAACCTACATCCTATGGGATGTAGGAATGTCTGGACTTGTCTGTACTGTGGGACAGGATGAGGCAGCTCCATGAGCCTCTCATGACCTTCCCAGCTGCATTGCTGGTCACTTTTCCAGGCTTAGAAGCTGCCAATCAAAACCTTCATACCATAAAGAAATGGAAAATCCCAGTTCTGAGGAGTGACTTGAAATGCACCTGCAGCCTGGCTTCTACCAGAGCCCCCAAAATCCTCTCTTCTCCCTCTCCCTTTCCCTTTCTCTTTCCCTCTCCCTCTCCCATAGAGGGGTCTGGTAGCTGTGCCAACCCAAAAGAGCTGCAGCTCCTAGCTAACAGGGGGAATGGGGTCAAATAGGGGGTTTAGGGTGGGGTAGGTCTCCCCAAGCCCTAGAGAAGTGTCTGGGACCGTGACAGCTTTGGGGTGTCAGCAGGGAGGTGCAAACCTTGTGTGCTGCTGCCTACACCTGTTTGTGTATAAAAACAGCCTGGGGATGTGAATGGGACTGAAAAACTGTGAAGTTTTTGTAAAGAAATGATAATTTTTGCCAACATTGGTCTGATACTTTGGCTTTGCAGAACCTGCAACCTACCCACAATTGTGAGGTCCCTTCATCCCCTCTCCACCCCAGGGGGATGAGCAGCTCCTTTCCTTTTTATATCAAATGCCTCCGAGTCCTGTGCTGAGCACGGCAACAAGGTGACATCCTCACCATTGCTTTTGGTGCCATGGGAATGGCTTCCTAACCACAACCATGTGGCTGTGCCCAGAGCCATCATGCCAGCACCTGTGGCTGGTGGGTACCAGAGACCGTGACACGCCCATTATCCAGCAGGAGTAAATCACACCTGGCAGCTTCTCCACCTACCTGAGGTTTCTTGTCCCTTTCCTCTGGAGAGGGCTCTGTTTCTCTGTACACCACAGCTTTGGTTACCAGCATGTCGGGGTGCTGGAGTTTTGCCTCTTTGATTGCTAAAGCCAGTGCCTGGAAAGCAGAAAGATGAGGGAGAGCATTTATCCTCCCTCTCCTGCAATCAGGTACTCTGCAGCCAGAAAGCAGCTGAGTAGGATTTCAGAGAGCACAGTGGGATTCCAGGAGGACAGGAATGCAGGGGTTCAGAGCTGAACCCACAGCAGCCTGGCAGAAGAGGCTGGAGCCCAGCATGGGAATCCAGCATGACTGGAAATTCAAGCACAACTGGGAGCCCTCAAGTGCTACCTTTCTTCGCTGTTTTTCTGTACAGATGTACTACTGAAACCTGGGCAAAGGAAAACACTAGAAAAATCTACAGAATTATCAAATTCATCATTATAATTCTAAAAATTATTTTAGAGCCTTTTAATTACTTTGTCTCTTTAATTTTTTTTTGTAAGTAACAAATCCCAAAGGGTGATGCCACAGGAAAATGACCCTGTGGCCCTAAAGACTAGTGTCAGTCTTTGTTATTTCATCACAAAAGTGTGTGAGTTTTTTGTCCTCTGACACTGAGATAGAGGCCAAACACCATCAGCTGTAGAAACTCAACCTGTAGTGAGATTGTGCCATTGTAGAGAGGTGACCCGGGTCACTTTGTAGTATTTCAAGAGAGAAAGGGCACCTAGAAATACGTTTATGACTGTTGAAAAGTGATGCCATCCCTCTGTTCTGCACTGGGATGTGACCTTTGCCATGGTTTCATGGTGGGAGATGAGGGTCACTGCACCCATGGGAACCCGCACTGCTGGACAGGTTTGGGGCGGGCCCCAGCGGTCAGTTTTTGGGCAAAAGGGGTAAACAGGTTCAGCCAGAGGTAGAACATGCAGTGCTGCATCCAGGCACAGCCAGAACTGGGCAAAGGCAGGCCATCCTGCTCCTACCTGGTCCTGATCCACATCTTCATCTCCCGTGATGATGATGCGCTTCTCTATCCGGGTCTCGGAGAAGCCCCCTTTCACAGTCTGCGTGAGGAGAAGGAGAGCTCTCACCCCTGTCCCAGCAGCCAGCTCCAGGCAGGGGGAACTCTGCCATGGGAGCTGGGACAGCACCAGCATCCCCTCAGGAACTGCCCTGTAATTCAGCAGAGCTCCCACTGCCCTTGACTCGGGGAGAAGGGTGACTGTGAAACACAGCAGCCCACAGCAGGGGAGGAGAAGAGCTGGGGGCAGGTACCAAACACTCTCCTGCTGCTCAGCTCCCTCACAGAGCTGCTGCTGTCTTTATGGAATCACAGAATCACTGAGGCTGGCAAAGCTCTCTGAGATCACCAAACCTGACTGTTCCCCCAGCACTGCCAAGGTCATCACTGACCACACCCCCAGGTGCCACAGCTACACAACTTTGAAACCCCTCCAGGGATGGGACTCCACCACTGCCCTGGGCAGCCTATGCCAGTGCCAGACCGTCCTTTCTGTGAGGAATTTTTCCCTAATATCCAATCTAAACCTCCCCTAGTGCAATTTGAGGCCATTTCTTCTCATCCTGTCCCTTGTTCCCTGGAAGAAGAGCATATATTTAATCTGGGGATGCAACAGCCATGGGTGAGACCCTCTGCTGTCTCCTTCACTTCCCACCCCTGGCCTGCCCCTGGCTGAATGCACACCTGGCTGTGCTTGCCTGCTGTGGTCACACCTGGCTGATGGGACAGGCAGCGGCGCCCAGAGCACCAAGCACTCTGTGGGATCACCACTCCCATGGGACAGCAACAGCTCTTGGCTTGTTGGAAGGAGAGAAGCCTTTTCTTCTGTACCAAGCACAATGTAACTCTACCCATCCCCTAATTCCCGTGGCCCTCAGGAAGCCCTGGAGCTGCTCTCACCTTGGTAACATGGGTGGTGGTGGAAGTGGAGAGCGTTTCCGCAGTGGCGCTGAATATGCTGGTGAGCACCTCCTTCCCGGCGGAGCTGCCGGAGATCTGCGGGACACGAGCATGGGAGTCAGGGGGACATCGTGGGGGAGCCCCCAGCCCAGCTCTCAGCCAGCCAGGACCTTCCCACTGGGACACACCCACCCAGCCAGACACAGGAGGGAAGAGCATGGCAAGGGAAAAGGCACTGAGTTGTGCTTCCAACTGCACCAAGGGCTTGGGGGGAACAGGGAGAGGTTTCCACAGGTATCCCAGACCACAGCTGCTAGAAAGGGCCTCTGCAGTGGAGAGAGGATCTCATGGCTACTCTTGGCTCTTCCCCACCCACCCTCAGGGCCACTCTAGCACAGAGCTCTCAGGCTGCCTCTGTCTCATCCCACTATGCATGCCAAGGGATGGGAAGGGGGGGAAGGAAGGCTGGGAAGGATGCACTGGTACCCCAGCCCCAGTGCCAGCTCTGCTCTCCCTGCAGCACAAAGGGATGAGCCTGGGGCAGCACCTGGTGTTTGGCCAGGCTGGACTCCATCAAAATGAGGGGATGGAGTAGAGAAATCCCATTCCCTTTTTCCCTTCCCCAGAGGAAGGGCTGTGCTGAGCAGGATGGTTGGTGGCCATCACCTCCACTGGGAATCAAGAGACTTTGTGGTTAGCCTTGGGTGACCCCAGGACCAAATGCATCTCAGCCCACTGCACCAGGGACTGGGGTATTTTTGGGATTTATCCTCCTCAGGCAGATGCTCAAAGTATGGATCAGGCACAGAAAAAAGCCCACAGGTCAGGGTCTCCTGACTTCTTGCTTCCCAACCTTCTGAGCATCCTTCTGCCCTTCCCAGTACCAACATATCAGCCAGGTGCCAGTGCTGGGACCACAGCAGAGGGCCAGTGGGACCAATCCCACCCACTGCCAGCCCCGCAGGGTTGCTTTCCCCAACTTGGCCTGGTTGATGGTACCATGTCCCCCCTCACCGGTGATAGGGAGCGAAGGTCTGTGGTGGGAGCGGCCCCTTTGCCAGCCTTGGTGCCGTGATCCTGAAAGAAGAGCAGACGGGTGTGTTGGCTCATGTTGGCCTGGGGCAAATGTGGCAGGTGTCACCCTCCAAAGACACTCCCAGTGGGGCAGGGTCCCCCCAGCACAGCTGACCCCTGCTGGAGCAGAGGGACTGCAGGGGACAGTGGCTCCCCCACCCCTTGAGGAACAGCCCCGCTTACTGAGGTCACCAGTGCTGTCTCTGTGGTGCCAGCCTGGGCACTGGTGGTGGTGTCCCTGCTGCCCGGGGTGCCTCTGTCCACCTGCCAGGGCAAAGGAAACCAGTAAGCCTGGAGGTGCCACCAGGGAGTGGGTGATACTTGCAGGGACAGCATGGCCATATTCCTGCTGCCAGGGAAGCCAAGGAGGGCTGTGAGGCCACAGATAGCTGGTAGATGTCACCCACTACAAATGTTCCTGTACAACAGCACTGCCCAGTGGCATGGCAGGTGGGGCCAGGAACACTCAAGGCAATATCGCTGCCTGGGCTTTAGTTTGTGTTTTGGGGACTTCAGCAAGCCAAAGGTGAGCAGAGGCCCCCGACCACCCCACAAAGCCCCCGCCCTCCTAGCGCTGCTGCCAGGGACAGGCTTTGGTGGGCTCAGGCCTTGGGGTGCCTCAGGGCTCAGCCCCTTTGGGGCTTTGGGGAGCTACCACGTCACCTGGGCTGTGTCTGTGGTGCTGACCCGATGGGGAGCAGAGCCATCTGCTTCAGACTTCTTCACAGTCACAGTGTCCGCTTTGGGGGCTGAAGGCTGCAGGAGGAACAGCAAAGAGTCAGCAGAGCCAGGGTCCTGGGGCACAATGCAAACAGCCCTGAGTGCTCTGTCCATGGCATGGCGTTGGAAAGAGACGACCTTTAAGGCCCCTTCCAGCCCAGCCACTCTGATTATGTGCTTCTCGTGCACCAGCCCCTGGCAGAGCATCCCTGCCCGCTCCTCTGCAGGTGCCACACACGCGATGTCCTGCAAGTGTCACACTGAGTCCTACCTGGGCAAACAGCAGAGCTGGACTGCTGTCCTGGGCAGATGGGCACCACCCACAGTGCCCTGTGACCCACACACCCCAAATCAGGCCTGCTGCTCTGTCCCTGGGAATTTTTGGATAGATTTATAAACACCACGGATAAGGACAAACTGTTCTTCAAAAGCCAAGTGAGACCCCCAAACCAGTTTTACATGTGTGCTGCAGCCATTTTGGGATCTGCACCAGCTCCTGGTGGCTCTGGGTACAGCTGGGTGTCAGAGCCTCGGGGGAGCGGACACAGGCTGCCAGCACTGCACTGCTGTAGGAAACTGTAGCTGCCAAGGGCTCCTGTATTCGGGTATGCTTCACCAGTGCTCAATCCTCCTAAGCAAACAGCCCCCTGCCCACACTGCCCCTGGATCCAATCCCCCATGGTCACAGCACAAGAGACTCCACATCAAGGTTTTCAGGCTGGCTCAGTGACAGCTCCCTCTAATTTTGCAGCTCTTTCCTGGCTTTAGGTCTGCACTAACCTCAACAGCTCTGGCCAGCACTGGGGACTTACCTGCAGGGCTAGAGGCTGCCCTGGGTGGCTGGGCCAGAGATGGCGCTGGCCCGGCACAGAGACAAGGTCGCATGGAGCTGGGGTTGGTTCTGCTGCTCCCTCCCTGTTTGTGCACTCAGCCCCACACACATGCACATGCAATTCTGTTAGCCCTGCTATATCCCTCCCAACACAGTGACCCTCCATGAGCTCCAGGACAGCTCCACGAGGCCAATCCCTCCCAGCGCTGGCACGATCAGAGAGATTAGTGGGCAGTACATGGCTCTGCACTACACAGACTGGTGACTGAATTCATGCAGGACACGAGCACAGCTCCATGTTAGTGCCATGTGCCCTCCCTGCGGCGCACATGCTACCGTGGGCTGAGGGCAGGGCAGCCACGCGCAGGGACTGAGAGGTGAAAGTGACTTCTCCTGGTTAGCAGATGCATGAAGCACGTGACAGAGCCATGCAACACAGACAGAGCGTGCACCAGGCAGGAACGGGGGGGCGGCAGCCAGCATGCTTCCCAAAACCAGCCGGGAGCGCACACCCGCCAGGCAACGCCAGGCAAAAGGGACACAGAGGCATGATGGCACCAGGCCGCTCCTGGTGAATGGTGTCCCTGTGTACCTCTGGCTGGGAGGCATCTGGGCTGGGCTGGGAGACCTTATCCCTGCCTTTGACATCTTCCAGTCCAGGAACTACTTTGTCAGTGTGCTGGAAGGAAACTATGCCTTCATCTTCTGTTTCGCTCTTGTCCTTGTCCAGCTCGGGCAGGCTCCGGGAGATGTCCTCAAAGGCTGTGCCATGGAAGTCCCCGATGACGGTGAAGTCCACCTCCGCTTCCAGGCTGGAGGTCGAGCTGACTGTGATGCTGGAGCACTTGCGCTCGATGGCCAGGTGGTTGTCCTTCAGGAAGACCGAGTCCTTCTCCTGGTCAGGCTCCTCATCACCGGTGTCACTTTCGGGGGCCCTGTGCCGGGGTGGTTTCACCCTCTCCTCGGGGCCCTCCCTCACGCCCGCTCTCTGAAGGAGACACAATCGTGGAGAGATGGGGCCCGTGAGCACCGCGAGGCAGCGCCGGTGGGGGCATGGTGGGAGGAGGAGGAGGAGGAAGAGGAGGAAGGCTGCAGCAAACATCACAGAGTAGAGTCAAACACAACTCAAGCATGGAGACCGAAACCTTTCTGACAGCAGTGGCTTTGCTGGGGGAGAGAAGTCGACTCAATTGGATTGTGCCAAAAGTTTGTTGGCAATGAATCATCTCAAAAAGGCTCGGTCAGACAAAAAACAAGCTCGGCCAGCTTGGAGGCACTTCAGTGCACTGGTGGAAGCAGATGGATGCAAAACAATGGGTCTGATAGGAGACATTCAGAAAGAGCTCAGATGCAGGGCTATTGGATGTCAGTGACTCAAAAAAAAAACCAAACAAGGGAAAGAAAGAGAGAAGAGTTTGAAAGGAAAGGGCCCATCAGCCAGGCACGGTGAGGAGAAGCAAAGGAGAGTGCCAATTCCACTGAGGCGGAGTGAGTCAATTCCACTGAGCATCCTGTGGAGCATCACCCTGGGGGGAGGTCCAGCCCAACAGCTGCCCCAGGGTGAGTCTGTCCCACTGACAGCACCTGCCCCTCCAGAGGCCTCAGGTGAGTCTCAGGGTGACCTGGTCAGTGTAATTGACAGCACACCAGAGCCAAGGGATGACCTCCCTCCATCCACTCTTCTCCAGACACAGACATACCTCTCAACTCTGCCGTTTGAGGGGACATGTCCCATTGCCACATTTGCCATGAAGCCATGGGAAATCTAGATCCAGTTGTCCCTTAGGAACAGCTCTAAGCCCACCGAAGCCAGAGGAAAGCCCACCTCCTGGCCTCTGCTCCAAGCGTTTGCAGCCAGGTCCAGCCCCCAGCGGCCGGGCTGTGCCGGCACACCCCTCCCTCGGCATTGTGGGAGGTTGAGAGGTATGGATGAAACACAGGGTGTCCAGCAGCCCCAGAGGAACACGCCTGCAGACACGTGTTGGGGGTGTGTGTCTGACCAATACATACAGAGAGCCCTGCAAGGGGAGCGGAGGGGCAGCGCAGCCCTGGCCGTGGGGTGAGCGCTCACACTGCCGGGAGAAGCACTTAGCAAAACAGCACTGAGACCTGCGAGACCACTGGAACAGCAGCCTTTACATTCTCTTCTTTCAGGCTGGATTTTACTGATGGGTCACATAAATCCTTTTCTTCCCCACTTGGTTCCTGAGATTTGCTCTGGATTAGAGAAAAGGGTTAGTCGGAAGGAAATGAACTCTGCAGGAGCTGCTCTAGTGCTCACAAGAGCGAGGAAAGCTGCTCCATCACCCGGCCACCAGCTTGAAGGCAGGGCAAGCTGGGAGCTAAGCAAGAAGGAGTATCAACCAACGTAGGAAATGCAGGGGTGAAGCTGGAAGCGTGGGCACGCTGCTGCTGGGGCTGCGTGTCTGTGACAGTCCCAGCTCCTCCAGCCACCCCCCAGCGCCCTCTCCTGCTCCCAGCCACGGAGCTCGGGTGCCCCACGGGTGCTCGGGAGCCAAAATGTTGGGGGGGGCGCAAAACAAAAGCTGATGAACTGACTGGGCAGCGGCTGCGCATGCAGCCAGTGAAGCCTGACCACACACACAGACAGAGAGGACAGGGATGCAAAGCGCCTGCTGCCAGTCAATGGATGTGTGAGGAGCCACTGGACATGGGCAGAGCCACAGAACATGCGCACGAATGTCCCGTCCGGACGGTTCAGTGGAGTTACCACGGCCTCGGCCAGGGTGAGCTCGCAGCCTGAGTCGGGCGAGGCCAGCTCGGCACTGTCTTCTTCATGCTCGGGGTCAGCAGAGACATGTTCCTTCAGGGAGTGAGGCTGGGAGGTGTCTCCTGAACCAGCTCCTTGCTCAAGGGCCAAGGAGCCCACACTGGACACAGGTCCCGCTGCAGGGGGTGAGCTGAGGCCGGTGCTCAAAGGCATGTCCTGTGCCAGATTTGTCTTCCCCGTGGCTGTCACTGATGTCTCAGCTTCAGGCACATGCTCCTGTCCCTCCCAGGCCACCCTTTGCTCCGCTTCACCGTGCTCAAACATCTTGATTTTGGAGGCCACAGAGATTTCCCTGTAGCTCTTGCTGTCCTGCTGGTTTCCTGAGGCCACAGTAGCATCCCCGTGCTCCTGGGACACAGCTCCTGCCAGCCCAGCCATGCACACTGACACCCCAGGCTCTGCTGGATGTGTCCCAGCACTTGATTGTCCTGCCCCACCTTCATTCACCAGGGTAGAGAGCTGGGATGCCTCGTTTCCTTGGCACAATCCTGCTGCAGGGGACTGGAAGCGTGGGACATCAGCAGGTATTCTGGGAGGAGACTCCCAGGAGGCATCCTGTAGTGGCTGCCCTGCAGCCAGATCACTGTCCCTGGTGCTTTCTGTGACTGTCTGGCTCCCACCCTGCAGATCTTGCCTCACAGTGAATGCTGAGTCCCAGTGTGGCTCTTGTGCTTTGGGATCTGCAGTGTGGAGGGGCAAGTCTCTCAGGATTGTCTCAGTCTGGTCTTCTGCTTCTTCTCCCTTGAGGGGCAGCTCCGCCTTGCCAAGGCTTTTGTCATAGGCCAGTTCTTCCATGCCAGAGCCTTCATCTCTGGTCAGCTTCCCTGACCCTGAGCCCTGGAAGAGCTCTTTGATCATGTGCTTCTCCTGCAGTGGCTCTTCAGTGTCAAGGACATTGCTCTGTGTTTCAGTGTCTGTGTTTTGGGGTGGTTCTCTTGTAACAGGACTTGTCCCCTGATGCGGTTTCCATGAGGCAAATCCCACATTTTGGGATTGTTCTTCAGCTTCGGGATCGGTGTCCATGGGTAGTGCTACCTCCATGGAGGGTCTCATGCCCTCGAGCATGGCCCCCTCTCCGGCAGGGCTGGTGCCCAGGGACATGTCTGTGCCCTGAGGCTCCATACCCCAAGATGGCTCTGCAGGGACTGGGCTTGGTTTCTGGGGAAGGGGTGGAAGGACAGGAGCACTGGGTTTGTCCTCCTCCAGCCCCACGGTGTGGCTGTGGTCCTGCCAAGACCCAGCTGATGATGGAGGCGACTTGGGCTCTATGTCTTCCATCTGAAGAACCACTCTGGCACTTTCCTCCCTGTCACTGTCTGCTCCAACCCTTCCCGAGAGCCCCTCTGGTGCTGGGCAGATGTCTGGGGACTGTGCTGGGCTCCCTCTGTGCTCCTCAGCCCTGGGGCCATCCCCTGTCAGGCCACACGGCTTCAAGCCTCCCACTGAGCTCTGCAGTTCTGTTTCCTCTGGTCCCACCTCCTGGGAACTCAGCAGAGCTTCGCTTCCCACGGGTGGTCCTCCAGGCACCCCAGCACCAGGTGCTTTCTCTGTCTGCAGGGACAGTTCTTCCCACCCTGAGAGGGGACGTCCCCCCAGGCTGGTCCCATCACAGCTCATCCCAGGTGGCTCTGGTGCTCCAGTGGGTTTTCCAGACACTGTCCTGTGTTGGTGACTTGCTGAGGAGAGGGGTTGGAACCCTTCTGCCATGGGTGCCATGTGCCCGGATCTCTCCCCAGATGTGCTTACTGGGGCTTCTGGTCTCTCCTCCAAGCCAAGCCACTCACCAGTGTCCAAGACCAGGTGCGTTTTACTGTCCTTCTCCTCCCCCTCTGGATCTCCTAAGTAGATGATCCTCTGGGTTGCAGAAGTCTCAGAGCTGTCATCGCCAGCCTTCACTTTAATTTTCAGGAGCTCTGGGGCTGTGGCTGGCACTCTGGCCTCCTGCTTCCTGAAGGCTGCAGAACCACGTTCCTTGGAGACCACCTCACCTTCTCCCTGGGGAGGCTTTGGCTCCAAAGTCTTGGTCCTTTGCCTCTCCTCAGGCTGCTGACAGGGCTTGGGCAGCCCTGGCTCCCTGGTGGCTGTGCCTTTGCCTGGCTCTTGGGGCTCCCCCTCCGCACTCTCGGTGGGTGGATGTGCCGCCCCTGGGCTGGACTCACCCCTGCTTTCCTTCTCATAGAGCTCATCCTCCCACACAGACTCAAAATCCTCGGGACTAGCAATCATTTTGGCTCTCTTCCTTGTCTCCAAGGCTGCAGCTGCCGGCTTTTCCTGGCCTGCCACGTCCTTGGCTTTCCCTACTGTCACCTCCACTTTCGTCAGGCTCCCACTCGTGTTCCCCTCCGAGGTCCCTGCACGTGCTTCTTCCGTCTTGGCTCTCAGAGTTTTCCTCAGAGCTACAGCTTCCAGCCTAGGGGCTTCTCTTTCTATAAATACCCAGTGCTCCGAGCCCTGTATTGCAATTGGAGCAAGAAGAGTTAAGCGCATCAAACACCCTAGCCGCAACTGCTGCAGGCACGAGTGGCACAGCTGGTCTGCCTGGCACAGGGCTGGCTATGTCATCGACATCATCATCATTGTCATTATTATTAGTAGTATAATTATTATTACTATTGTTCTTACCAAGGCCAAAGTTGAGGCTCTGTACAGAGAGCCTGGAAACTCATGGATGGAGAGAGGGACAGGAGAACTGAAAAAGTCCCCACACTGGGGGACAGGAGCCAGTGTCCTCTCTGGGGGATAGTGCTTTGCTCTGGTGGTGACTCCCTGACACACCTGCAATACCTGGAGCTTTGTTGGTGGCACAGAGTGGGTGTGGAGCTCCTAGCATACACATTAACAACCACTGGGGTCTCTGGAGGCAGCAGAACACAGCTGGCTGCCCCTTGTTTTCAGCTGGCTCTGGAAATTCCCTGGGGTAAGATTGCATTGGAAGCAAGGCCCTGGATTTTGGGCAGCCTCACTCTCAACTTCAACCATGTGCCCTAAGAATTTGTCAGACTTCCAAGAGCATGAGCGGGGAAAGAAACCACCTGAAGCCATCAGCAAGGCCCCGTCCCTTTCCTACCACATGCTGCAGCTCAGATTCCCCCAAAGGCTGTCCCTCCTTTCCAGTTCATTGGGAATATCTCCTCAGAACCCAGCCATGCTGAAACCAAGTGTTCAGAAACTGTCACTTGTGAAAAGTTCCCTGTGAAGTGTAAAAAACCACAGGCTCAGCAGCAGGACCAAGCAAAGGCCCCACAGCATCCTGAAGCATGGCCACAGTGGGAATGTCACCATGCTGGTGGCAGGTCACTGATGCCAGGGATACCTTGTACATCCACGTGCTCATTCTGCACTCAGCTAAAAGCCTCATGAGTGCCAGGAACAAAGCACTGCTAAAATCCAACCACTTTTGGAACAGCGGGTAAGAAATAATTCACTGGAAGAGAGTTTCAGGAGAACATCTGCACCATGAGGCAGCTCAGCCACCCCTGACAGCACAGGAGCACAGGAGCAGTGCAGGGGCTCCCTGTGGGGCTGGCACTGCCCATGGCACAGCCTGCAGCAGGATCAAGGATGACCCTCCAGGGCACCAGGAGACACCCCAGGCCCAGAGGGGGTCTGCCGGTTCACTCCCCTCCAACCGGGAACAGTGATCCATGGACACGTGAGCCTCACCCCATGCAGGGGGCCAGGGGAATGTTTGGAGCAGCTGCGCCCAAAATGCAAACCTAGTGACTGATACTGGAGAAGGGGAAACGGGCGGCAGAGAGAAGCAGAGCCAGAGGGAGGGAAGGGAAGATAATATTAGAGAGAAATAAAGAAGGAAAACCAGTTACTAGTGGAAGAGCTCCCACAAGGAAATGAGAAGTCAGTGAAAGCCCCCAGCAGAAAAATGCCATTCCCAGCTGCTGCTTTCTCTACCTGTGCTAAAGGAAGCAGAGCTCCCTCAGCATAGTGCTGTCCCTGTCCTCACTGCAGCCTCCAGCTTGTCCCTGCTCCGCCAAGATTCTCTCTGCCCCCAAACATCCCTAGGAGCTTGTGCGGAAGCACTCGGGCGCTGCGCTGGGGTACAGCCTGCGGGCCTCCAAGAGAACACCCCGCCCTGAGGGCAGGAAGGTACCAGCTCCTCACATCCACATCCACAGGGATAGGCAGCAGGGGCACCCTCCTCCCTCTGCTGCCAGAGGGATCAGGCAGCCCCGCTGAGCAGCAGGGTCTGCAGGAGACTTGACCCCCAGCCCTGTACCAGCACAAACCTTTCCCTTAGCCCCTCATCCTGTACCAGCTGCTCTCCAGCTCCCTTCCTCCCCTCCTGCCTCCAGTGCAGCTTTTGTTCCTTCCCAGTCCCTGGAGATCGGCACAGAGACCGAGACATCAGTGCCTGCCAGCAGCAGTGGCTGCACCAGGGTCGTTCCCAGCTGGGTGTGACCCGTGGCAGCAGCATCACCCCTAAGGGGGCAGCTCAGGCTGGTGTCTGGCATTCATTCCCTCAGCACTCTCTCCTTCCGCTCAGCAGCCACGCTCAGCCAGGAGAGCGCTCACTTTCCTGAGGGTGCAGCAGCTTCTCTCTGGCTCCTGCCCTGCTGTCCCACTGCTGAACCCATTCTCAGGCAGGACAAGGATGGACAGGTTGTGGGCACATGTATAAATCTCCTCAGCAAAGCCCTCTCATCCCTCTTCTCTGGATGCAAACCAGAGTCCTTTGGAGGAGATCTTCCCTGGGCAAAGAGGATGAGTTTCTTCAGGCTCCTCCTCTGAGTTAAGGCCCAAGATAAATGTTGTAGATCCGAAAGTCTGACCCCTGGAATGTGTTCATCCATGTCATTACCTATTTACCACTCAGGAAAACCCCAAAGTTTCAGATTTATTTCCACACCAGATTCTTCTCCTCAGACTCTTGAGATGAGCACAACCCCGCTCAAGGGACATCCATCTCCTCCTTGATGTGATGTGAACTCTGCTCTCAAGGGCTCAGTGCCAGCTCTGGCCATAGCTCAGGTCAGCCCTTGAGTCTGCAGAGCCTGAGGGCTCCGGGAGATGCTTGGAGCAAATTTCTGGATACTGGGGCATATCCCCCAGGGAAGCAGGGAGCTGGTGAGCTTTGGAGGTCAGTGGGCTGGAGGATGGAGCCACGGCAAAACTGCCTCTGAAGGGATGATGCTGGGAAGAGTCTGTCCAGAGACCAGCCTTGACTTCCCAAGGAATAAGGAGTAAGTGACTCACATTTTCCTGCCCTCCCTCCCTCCACATCTGCTCTAGGGGCAGGAGCAACTTGGGAGGCCATTCCCACTGTGGCCTAAGCAACACGAGAGACAGAAAGAGGACAACAGGGAGCAGAGACACCTCTGCCCGTGCCAGTGGGGGCCACAACCTTGCAGAGCCATCGGCATGTGGGAGGCTTCTCCCCAGGCATCCTTCAGTGCTCCTGCTGCCCTTCTCTGCTCTGAGGGAGACTCAGCTCACCTGAGAGGAAAGCACAGCTTCAGGCAAGGATAATGTGGGAATCAGATGTTGGGACAAAACAGGGAGCTGGAGAGGCTCCTGGCACTGCCCAGTCCAGTGTTCCTGTCTTCCAGCAAGAGTGGGGACAGAGGGCTGGAAGTGACAGATCACCCAGCTCAGTGAGCCTGAAGCACCTGGGCACCAGGAGACCTTCAGGCAGTCGTGAGAGCTCTAGGTTCTGCAGATGTGCCATCCTTGTGCCATCCATCATCCCCTTGGGGCCATGAATCTCTCATGGAGACCACAGGCTCTGGTCTGTAGGGATATGTGGGGACATGTCAGGGCCAAGTCTCAGTCACAGATGCCTGGAGAGAAACCACTGGTGAGGCCACCTTAGCACCCGCACCCCAGCTCAGGCTGGACATGTTGAGGGCAAGACAGACTCAAGAGATGTGTGTGCACCTCACACCTGCTGTTTCTATCATCCAGTTCCAAAATACTGGAATGGGGAGGGTGCCAACATGGACCAGGAGATGCTGCTGCTCCACTGAAGGTGCCATATCCTTGCTGAAGCCCAGGCTGTGCCCAAGCCCTCCTTGACCACCTCCTGGAAATTGCTCCAGCCAGCCCAGGTTCAGGCTCCTGCCCGTGCTAGTGACTTCTGCATGGACTAAGGGACATCCACATGGAGCAAGAGTGTGCCCAGCCTGTCCCACACCCCTCTGCCTCTCCCTGGGGTGCTCAGGCAGGACCCCAGCACTGCATGTCTCTAGGGCAAACCATGCCAGAACCAAGGCTCAAACCTCAGCCTGCTTCTGCTCAGTGAAGGCCACTCTTGGCTGTCCCCTCCCCTGAGCTGAACCTGCACACAGGGGGTGCTGAGAGGTCACACTGATGGTGTGTGACCTGACTGTGCACAGGCATAGGTCCAAGGATGCCTCTAAGGATGCCTTTTGTCAGGATGCCTGGGCCTAGGAAATTCCACCTGTAGCCAGGACAACCTGAGGCTGCTGGAGCAGCCACCCAGGTGTCCAGGCCATCGGGTCACCCCTGCCTTGGGACCCTCAGTACTCCAGGATGGCCCCACACCAGCACTGGGAGCTCTCTCCAGGAACACATCTGAGTCCAGCAGGAACAACCAGGGGAGAGGTTTCATCAACAGCATAGTCCTGGGAGGGGTCCTGCCTATCACCAGAAAGGGGACCCACCCATCGGCAGCTCTGCTCAGAGGGCACAGGATCCCTCGGCAGGCTGGGGACCCGCACAGCGAGAGTGAGAGGCGGGGGAGAAAGGGGATGGTGACAACCTCAGGAGAGGAGACAAGGCTTTTCTGCGTGAAAGACTCCATGCTTAGGGAAGCTCCATGCTCAGATGCAAAATCGTCTAAGGTGTCCTCTTCCATCGTCTGTGCCAGCACGGAAACCCCAGCACCCACAGGGAGAGAGAGAAGGACAGAGACAGAGACAGAGAGAGAGAGAGAGAGAGAGAGAGAGAGAGAGAAAGAGAGAGAGAGAGAGAGAGAGAGAGAGAGAAAGGGAGAATTTGAGAAGGAATGAAGGAACAAAAGGTGGGCAGGTGGGTGAGTGGATGGATGAGTGGATGGAAAGATGGATAGATACTTCTGTGAATTACTGCTCTCTGAGCACATCAGAGGCAGCTGCCCCACTGCTGGAGGAGGGACAACGCTTTACTCCGATGACTTGAGCCCACCATGATGACATGAACCTCCTGCCCTCATCCTCAGCAGCTAGGAGGGCCCTTTGTCCCACTTTACACTAGTGCTGGAACTTGAGCATCTCCATTCAAAATAGGCAATTAAAAAAACAAGGCAAATCAAGTACTTCAGAAAGATAGCCTAGGTAATTTAAAAGGCTGTTACACAGTTTTAGGACACAAGGAAGCAGTAATAACAAAAACAAAATAAAATGAAATTTGAAAAATCCTCCCCAAACAACCAAAAAAGGACATGGACAGAGGTCACAGCTGTGCCAGCTCTAGATGCTCTGTTCACATCTCTGCACCTGATATATTCCATGGTAAAAACAATGTTGGGGAAAGCCCCTCTTCCTCTTCCCAGCCAAGCGCTTTGTTAGGGATCACAGCTACCCCTGCAGCCCCATTTCTGGGCAATGCTGGGGCCCATGGGAACACAGCACATCCCAAATTCCCTGCAGAATTCTCCCTCCACGTGCCCTCTCCATGGCAGGGGGCAGCCAAGGCAGAGCAGCCCCAGGTATGGCACCCCCCTCCTGAAGCCACATCCCCTGTTGTGGGCACAGCAGTGGTACAGAGCCCTACTGAGGGGACAGCAGGCAGGAAGGGTCCCTGGCAGGGACAGGGCATCCAGGCTGTCAGGGGGACACTCTTGTCACATGCTGCCTGCACTGAGCCCAACAGGACCCCAGGCCACAGAGCCCAGCTCTGCCACATCCACACCTTTCCAGCACTGGGGGCCCTTCCACCCTTCCAGTCCTGGCACCCCAATTCCAGTGCTCCCATGGTCCCAGTGCAAAGCCAGCGTGCAGAACGCCTGGAAGGGAGGATGTGGCACCACTCATCTTCTACCTCCTCCCGCCACCCAGGTTCCACTGCTGAGAGCACCACGGAGCACCCCTGCACAGGGGCCTGGTCCTGCTCTGCTGGGGACACCCCTGGGCAGGAGCTGCACTGGCACTGCCCCACAGGCTGCCCCTGAGAAGGGTGAGCAAAACCCCACCCCATGGGGTGGGCCAGTGGGCCAGTACAGCCACAGCCCACCTCCCAGGTAACCCCAAAACACCTCCAGACCAGGGCTGTTCAGTATCCTGCAGTGCCCAGGAGTGAAAATGGTTCAAAAACTTAGAAACAACACTCCTGTCCCTAGCATGTCACTCCCACTGTGCTCCCTCAGGCCAGCACAGGAGCTGAAGAACTCCTCCCCAACAGAACCTGATCCTCTGGAAGAGAAGCAGCGGAACAAACCTCAGTGGCTTTTTCAGGGGTTCCTTTTGGTGTTTCATCCTCGTGTTTGGGTGAGGAAGAGGCTGGTGAGGAAGGCAGCCTCCTTTCCCGGTCCCTGTGAACCAGTTTGCTGTTGGGCTCCTTCAGGGTCCGCTTCAGCTCATTGATACTGGCTTGATGCTTCAGCAAAACATCCTCTGGCTTGTCTAAAAACTTGGGAAGGAGAGATGAAGAGAGTGATGGTTAAAGCAGGGATGAGCAGGGGCACTGGGAGGGTTGGTGTCACACTGGGCTGGAATTTAGGGTCTCGGGAGCCAAATGAGAGCATAATGGAGCACCATGGTCTGCACGTCTCACTGTAGGAGAAGGGGCAGCTCACGGCAGGCAGCAGCAGAAGGGCAGCATGAGGCTA
Organism: Regulus satrapa; assembly: GCA_013396955.1. Classification (NCBI taxonomy): domain Eukaryota; kingdom Metazoa; phylum Chordata; class Aves; order Passeriformes; family Regulidae; genus Regulus; species Regulus satrapa. The sequence goes on along the minus strand of VWZN01012405.1, from coordinate 133,978 downwards.
AACATGTGTGGCAGGTGAAGGACACGGCATGGCCTGGCAGCATCTCCAGGACTCTGTGTCCTCCTGGTTGGGGACAAACTAAAGCTTCCTGGAGGGGAGACCTGGCTCTCCCTTGGGATCAGCAAGGAATAGGGCCCTGCTGGAAACACCAGCAGCCCGTGCTGTTGTCTGGTGACAGGGAAAAAAGGAAGCCCAGGCTCTGTCTCAGAAAGGCAAGTGAGTGGCATTTCCAACAGAGCTCTTCTGGAGCAGGCTCTGACAAAGGTCCAGGATTGGGCAGGGATATCTAGCAAGGATTCAGGCCTGGATCCCTGTGGATCAGCCCAGGCTGGAGTGGGTCTGATCTGCTGTGGAGAGAGGACAGCTCAGAGCAGTCAGGGGAGAGTGGTCAGGTGTCAGAGCGCTCAGTGGCTCGCGCACAGCGCCGGAGTGGCCCCCTCATCCCGCCGCAGAGGTGGGCAAACCCGCTCCCGGGAGGAACCTGGCTTCTGCCTTCAACCCAAACTCAAAGCTCTCCTGAGATTCAAAACGAGGCCCCCAAACACCTCCCTGGTACCTCCTTGGCAACAGAGCAGAGACCCGTGAGAGTCCCAGGAAAAGCCCCACCAAATTTTCCAGATGCTGAGGGCTAAGCACAGCTCAGGAAAAGTCCCGTCCTGGCCCCGCATGTCCGAGCTGAGGAGGGCTCAGGTGTGCCCACCTCTGGGCTAGGCGCAGCACATGCACATGCAGTGGGCAAGCGATGAGGCGGGCGGGGGCCAGGGCCGGTGCCCTCCCCCGGCAGGGCTGCACAGGGAGCCTGGGTGGTGCTGGCATGGCCAACCCCATCCCCAGCCATGCTTGCTCCCATTGGCAGCTCCAGCTGGGATCTCCCCTCACAGAGGGGATCCCGCAGAGAGCAGCCCTGGATTTGAGGCCAGGATAAATCATTCCTGATGGGGCCATCACAGGCACGGCTTGTGCAGGGAGGTCTCAGCCTCCCTCTCTGCTCAACTCCTCTCAGGGTGAGCAGGCACAGGGCTGGTGTCAATGCTGGCCCCCCCCAGGCAGCTCAGAGCCTCTTGGCCCCTGTGGGGTGGGATGGCAGCCACAGTGCTTGGGGAACCCCAACCCAGCTTTCAGGAGGCTGCAGGAGAGCTGGGCAGGGGGATGAGGCAGTTTGGGTCAGGCAGGAGCAGAGCGTGGGTCGGGTGCCAGCAGGAGGATGGGACCAGCTCCACAGGAGAGGAGACACAAGGGGAGGACATGGTGGGGTCAGGAACACGAGCAGAAGCCAGATCATCCCAATGGGCCAGGGCCTCTCCTGCCCTTGGGAGGGCTCTTGCTCACAGGCACGACCAGAACCACCTTACTTAATGGGATAGAAGATGCCACAGCTGATCCCCAGCTGTCTGTTCCTCGGGCTCCTCCAGCACCCAACCCCCAGCCCAGTGCATCTTGTATTCCAGTAAATAGGTTGACAGACGGACTTGTTTTGGGAAGGATGGACAATATGATGCACCAATGAGGACTAAGATACTCCAGAGAGAGAATACCTCCTGCTTGTGCCTGGGGGTTGTTTCGTGCTCCGGCTGGCAGCAAAGAGAGGGTTAAAAGTAACCAGCAGGGTCAGTTGAGGGCACTTGTCACAAACACCACAGTTAAGTTGATAGGCTGGTAGGGACCCCCCTTCCCTCCCAGCATGGGGCTGAAATGGGCTGGGACAGCCCAGGGACCAGGGCAGGAGAGGGTGGGCTGTGCCCAAGCAGAAGTGGGCACTGATGTGCTCAGCCTGTCTCCATCCCCATCCCTGTCCCAGAACTGGGCTGCTCCCAGGTCCAGCCCTGCCTTGGGATGAGCCTTGAGACTACCTGGAGGGCTCTGGGGAATCCAAGTTAAGCTGAACCTCTGTGACAGCTACATTTCCACTGGTGGGCCCAAGAGCCACATCCTGAGGGTCCCCACCAGCCTGGGGCACAGCTGACAAGGCTGCAGGGACCCTGACCCTTCCTGCCTCCAACCCAGCCCTGCTGCCTGCGTCTGTACACCCCTCCACCCCCACCTTCTTCAGCCCTTCGCAGCTGTACCTTCAGCTCCTTGATCTTTGTTGGGGTGGTCACCTCCTCATCCTCCGTCTCAGAGCGTCTCCTGCTGCCAAACTCACCGTCTTCATCCTGCTTCTCACCCTCAGGCCCGGCGTCATGGTTCTCACTGACAGAGGCTGGGCGCGAGAACTCTGCCCACAGGGGACAGCCAGGTCACCCCAACCCTGCCACCCCGCTCCTGCCCCAGCCCCTCTGCTCCTCCCAACTCTGACAGCCAGGTCACCCCAGCC